>CM026070.1:39484927-40014239 GCA_014839685.1 Anableps anableps | reverse complement strand
CCGGCGGCGGCCTGGCCGGCGGCCTGGGCGGCCTCACGGCGGCGGCTTGGCGGCGGCGGCCTGGCGGCGGCCTCACGGCGGCGGCCTGGCCCGGCCTCGCTGATCATCACCTGGTCCCTGTTTTACTGTCATCTGTGAGTTGGACACAACATTGCGGTTGTGGTACCAGACCAGGTTCTGGTCCCTTGGCCCGGGGGGGTTGGCGCTGACAGATTTAACCTAATCCTAATCTAATCTCACAGAGAATAATAATCCACGGTAGGGTTAGAGATGAAGACCGGTTGAACTCTGACCCCTGAGGACGTCTGTGTGCTTCATGATGGGACCTGCGGCATGCTGGGATCGGGTGTCAGCGTTTCCTCCTGTTGCCATGGCGATGCAGCGCTCTGTAAGCAGATCATTTGATGCATGTTCAGTTCTTGGTTCCCGCCCGGTTCTGGGTCGGCTTCTGGAGCCTGAACAGCTGATCGGAACCATTGGACCTCCAACAGAACTTTTATCAGTCGGGTTCAGATCATTAAATGCTGCTTTTCCTTCTTTCTTCATCTCGGTTCTGGTTCTGATGCCACAGACTTGGTGAGGTCTTAATGGACCATGACTGAGGAGTTCACCTCCAACTTCCTGTTCAGGTCCGTTTATTTGAAGGCTCCTTCAGGGTTCTATAAATAAATCCAGAACCGGGCCGGGCCCGGTCCGTTCTGGGATAATATCCTCTAAACAGACAGAAGCTGTAAAATCATCTGGGAGTCGCAGATTAACGGCTTCCTTTATGGGAGCTTTTACAGCTGCTGGCTGCAGAAGCCCCGGCCCGGCCCGGCCCGGCCCGGCTGGAAAGCTCCGGTTCTTGTTTTCCTGCCACGGCTCCATTAAACATGACCTCGATCTGAGCGGGACATGAATGAAACAACAGCAGGAGGGTCGGGGGCCCGGTATGCAGAACCTGGCCCGGGTCCAGCAGGCCCGGAGGAGGGACAGTGTGGTTCTGTGTGAGAATGACCCGAATGAGAGCTCGGTTCTGCTGCACGCCCTCCTCTGTGGAGGTGGACCCACTCCTGAGCACGTTCAGAACCGCCCGCCTTCGTCTGGACCAAACGGTTTATCAGAGAACCCGACCAGAACCCAGGAGCTCCAGCTCAGGCGCGACAGGCCTCGTCCCTGAAGGGGCGGGGCTACCGGATCGGGTCAGGGCTGCCTTCAGAACCCGAACAGCAGCCTGTGTGTGTGTGTGTGTGTGTGTGTGTGTGTGTGTTGGCAGGGATCTGCTGTAAGTTACCTGCAGCTGCTCAGGTGCAGCCAGCAGCCAATCAGCTCTCAGGAACACAGTCATGTGACATCGTTGAACACGGCAGCCAGATTGTTTTCAGTCTGGTTCTGGTTCTGGTTCCGGTCAGTCTCCTCTAGAGAACCCAGCAGGTGTGAGTTCAAGGGTGCTCAAAGTAGGGCCTGGGGGCCTTTTGTGGCCCGACCACAACTCAGGAATAAGTTAAATAAATTCGGACAAAACTACGACTTTTAAATTAAAATCTATTTTGACGAAGGTTTGATGCAACACTTTTGTTGTCCTTCCGTTGTCGTGGTAACCAGGAGCACACCGTTGACTCCACCTGGTGCAGCAGGTGTGCTGGAGGAAGACCTGGCCGAGCAGATTAGCGTTTTCAGATGAGCTGGTGACGAAACCCGGAGCTGCCGCAGGAGAAGCTGACGGGCGCCGTTCTTCTTCTGCTGCAGGCGCAGTGGGGCCACATGGAGGAGCTCGAGCTCCCCAACGACGGCTCTGGCCTGGGCTTCGGCATCGTGGGCGGGAAGACGGCCGGCGTGGTGGTGCGAACGCTGATCCCCGGCGGCGTGGCGGACCGGGTGAGTTCCCCTTCCTGACGTCAAGCTCGGACATCCGCTGTTTTCTGATGGGGTCCCTCCCTTTGTCCAATCAGGACGGGCGCCTCCGCACCGGCGACCACATCCTCCGCATCGGGTCGACGCCCACCGGCGGCCTCACCAGCGACCAGGTGGTCAAGGTGCTGCAGGCCTGCGGCAGTCACGTGACCATGTTGATCGCCAGGGACCCCCGCGGACAGAAGCCGGCCTCCCCCGCCGCCCCGCCGCCTCCTGGCTCCGCCCCCGTCGCCTCCTTGCCTCCAGCGCTTCCCGGAGCCCCGCCCCAGCGCCGGCCCAGCAAGACGGTGAGCGTCCGGTTTCCACGGTCGTCATGACGACATGACTCTGACCCGTT
This sequence comes from Anableps anableps, assembly GCA_014839685.1. Lineage (NCBI taxonomy): Eukaryota > Metazoa > Chordata > Actinopteri > Cyprinodontiformes > Anablepidae > Anableps > Anableps anableps. Next base: position 40,012,009 of record CM026070.1, on the reverse strand, counting down.
TGTTCTGGTTCTGGTTTCAGCCCAACCTGGACGGCTACGAGATCCACCAGGTTCCTCTCACCAAGAAGGACGGCCAGAGCCTCGGCGTCTCCATCATCGGCTTCAACCCGCTGACCAGCCAAGGTGGGAGGGGCTGGGGGTGTCGGTCCGAGTCCGGGTCCCGGTCTGACGGTCCGTCGGTCCAGGTCCGAGTCCCGGTCCGGGTCCGGGTCCCGGTCTGACGGTCCGTCGGTCCAGGTCCGAGTCCCGGTCTGGGTCCGAGTCCCAGTCCGGGTCCGTCGGTCCAGGTCTGGGTCCCGGTCTGTCGGTCCGGGTCCGACGGTCTCGGTCCGTCGGTCCGGGTCCGGGTCCCGGTCTGACGGTCCGTCGGTCCAGGTCCGAGTCCCGGTCCGAGTCCGGGTCCCGGTCTGACGGTCCGTCGGTCCAGGTCCGAGTCCGGGTCCGGGTCCCGGTCTGACGGTCCGTCGGTCCAGGTCCGGGTCCCGGTCTGACGGTCCGTCGGTCCAGGTCCGAGTCCCGGTCTGTCGTTCCGGGTCCAACTGTCTGGGTCCGAGTCCCGGTCCGACGGTCTCGGTCCGTCGGTCCAGGTCCGGGTCCCGGTCTGACGGTCCGTCGGTCCAGGTCCGAGTCCCGGTCTGTCGTTCCGGGTCCAACTGTCTGGGTCCGAGTCCCGGTCCGACGGTCTCGGTCCGTCGGTCCAGGTCCGAGTCCCGGTCTGGGTCCGAGTCCCAGTCCGGGTCCGTCGGTCCAGGTCTGGGTCCCGGTCTGTCGGTCCGGGTCCGACGGTCTCGGTCCGTCGGTCCAGGTCCGACTCCCAGTCTGTCGGTCCGGGTCCGACGGTCTTGGTCCGTCGGTCCAGGTCCGAGTCCCGGTTTGACTGTCTTGGTCCGTCAGTCCAAGTCCCAGTCTGTCGGTCCAGGTCCAACGATCCTGGTTCGAGTCCCGGTCTGTCGGTCCGGGTCCAACGGGCCTGGTCCAGGTCCGAGTCCCGGTTTGATTGTCTAGGTCTGTCGGTCCAGGTCCATCGGTCCCAGTCCAGGTCCGTCAGTCCAGGTCCAAGTCCCGGTCCGAGTCCCGGTCCGACGGGCCAAGTCCTGGTCTGTCGGGCCGGGTCTGAGTCCCGGTCTGTCGGGCTGGGTCCAACGGGCCTGGTCCAGGTCCGAGTCCCGGTTTGATTGTCTAGGTCTGTCGGTCCAGGTCCATCGGTCCCAGTCCAGGTCCGACAGTCCAGGTCCGACAGTCCTGGTCCGAGTCCCGGTCTGGGTCCGAGTCCCGGTCTGGGTTCGAGTCCGGGTCCGACGGGCCAGGTCCGAGTCCAGGCCCGACAGTCCGGATCCGTCGGTCCATGTCCGAGTCCAGGTCCGACGGGCCGAATCCTGGTCCGACGGGCGGGCGGGCTGGTAAACTGGGACAGAGCCCCAGGCTGAACTGGGAGCTGCTGGATGATGGTGAACGTGTGAAACGTGGCTCCTGTGCTCAGATGCTGTGGGTGTGTTTGTGAAACACGTGGTTCCTGGCAGCGCCGCGGACCAGAGCGGAAACATCCGGGTCCATGACCGCCTCCTCGCCGTGAGTTCCTGATGGGTTGGTGCTGGTGGGATCAGAACCTCCGATCGTGGGTTTCCTGTGCTTCCACTGGCCTCCATCTTGTCTCTCCTCAGCTGGACGACGTCAGTCTCCACGGAATGACCAATCAGGAGGTTCTGGAGGTGATGAAGCAGACGGGTCAGACCGTGGTTCTGACTCTGGTCCGGAAGAAAGCCAGAGGCCTGGAGAGATCCCTGGATAAAGGTAGGAGGGTGTGGCAGGAAGAGCCGACAGGTCATGTGATCAACAGCTGAGCCGTGGTCGGTTCTGTCGGACCGCCGTGGTCCTGACGGACCGCCGTGGTCGGTTCTGATGGACCGCCCTGGTTCTGTCGGACCGCCGTGGTTCTGATGGACCGCCGTGGTCGGTTCTGTCGGACCGCCGTGGTCCTGACGGACCGCCGTGGTCGGTTCTGTCGGACCGCCCTGGTTCTGTCGGACCACCGTGGTTCTGACGGACCGGCGTGGTCGGTTCTGTCGGACCGCCGTGGTTCTGATGGACCGCCGTGGTCGGTTCTGTCGGACCGCCCTGGTTCTGTCGGACCGCCCTGGTTCTGACGGACCGCCGTGGTCGGTTCCAATGTTCTCTCGGGGAATTCATCTGGGCACACCCAACCCAGGCTCCCACTGACTCAGGTTCTGGTTCTGATCCGAGGTTCTGATTCAGAACAAGAATGAAAAAAGAGAACTGTCGTGGTTCTGGAGGTTCTGTCTGAGCAGCATGGGTTCTGGTCCGGCTGGATTCAAGTTGGGTTCTGGTTGGGATGGGTTCTATCCCGGATGGGTTGTGGTCCGGTTCTGGTCCGGATGTTGTTTGATCCGTCGCGGTTGCCATCGGCGACGTTGCTCTGCATCGTCAGGATGAGCGGGTCTGTGAGGTTCTGTTCTTCCCCTCTGGTTCTGGTCGGCTGGACCTTATCGGGCGGCGCTGGGCTCTAGCTCCTGTTCCTTCCAGGAGCAGGAAGCCGCGTTCAGCTTCCTCTGCTGCTGCATGGAAACGAGCTGCTCCTGGATCCACGGCCACCGCTGGTCGGGAGGTCGGAGGTCGGTCGGGAGCGGCTCCGGGGCGCTCTCTTCCAGAGGTCCCGGCAGGCGTTGAGGACGTTTCTTTCTCCCTCCCGGCGACTCAGTCTGGCCTGATGCTCCTCAGCTTCATCTGGGACAGGAGGACCACTCTGACCCAGGACTGGACTGGAAGCACTGGGGTGTACTGGTCCCACGTTATGGTGACCCAGACTGGCTGCCGGTCCCGTTAGACCTCTCCTCTCTCCTCGGTGAGATGCAGGACAGAACCAGGAAGTCCTCCCGATGTTCTGGGTTAAAGGGTTTCCAGGTTATTCCAGGTTGTTCCAGGCAGTGAGGGAACCAGGAAGTGCTTCATGGTTTTCCGTCCCGCTGTTTCAGTGGAGCGGGGGTCGACCCGAGGGTCTCAGAGGAGGAACCTGGAGATGAAGGCTCGTTCCTCGGCGTCTGGCTCCATGACGACAATGAACCAGGAAGCTCCGTATCCGAACACGGCCCGACTGAACCGAGGTAAGAGGAGGGGCTGGTGCCCCTCTCCAGCGGTCATCAGGCAGGGGGGGTTGATGATGGTTGGTGTGGCCCCACCTCCTTGACTGGCCTGTGCTGCTCCTTCTCGGGGGGGGAGGGGGACACCCTGCGGGGGCTCTTTCCTGGCATCCCTGGGGGGCTCGTACCAGCGCCACGGTGCCACCCACATCCTCCCTGACACCGGCCTTAAGGAGCTTTTGTTTTGAGTGGACTGAAGTGAATCTTATGAGATTTCTATTGTCTTGATCTTTCAATAACTGATCAGCTTCTCCTACAGCGGAGTGCCTCAGGGCAGGTCTCCCTTGGAAATTAGATATTGGCTCAACCAACTTCCTGCTAAAGTAATGGTTTTAAAAAATATTATATTACGGCAGATGAACGCCGCCGGTAGATGAACGCCGCCGGTAGACGGGAGATGAACGCCGCCGGTAGACGGTTGATGAACGCCACCGGTAGACGGTAGATGAACGCCGCCGGTAGACAGTAGATGAACGCCGCCGGTAGACGGGAGATGAACGCCGCCGGTAGACGGTTGATGAACGCCGCCGGTAGACGGTAGATGAACGCCGCCGGTAGATGAACGCCGCCGGTAGACGGTTGATGAACGCCGCCGGTAGACGGGAGATGAACGCCGCCGGTAGACGGTTGATGAACGCCGCCGGTAGACGGGGTCGTATGTGTCACATGTTCTAAAGCCAGGCTGTCTGGAAATTCCAGGTTAAAGGAAAGAATGAATGAGGAATGACTGTTTTAGAGACGTAAAACATAAAATGATGATGATGAACAAACACTTTTCCAACACCAGCCAACCATTCCAGTCCAACCAACCAACCAACTATTCCAGTCCAGTCCGACCAACCAAACCATCTTCAGATGTAAAGAGTCTGTGAAAATTGGTTTCCTTGTGATAAAATCAACTTAAAATACTTTCAAACTTGAAACGAGTGAAATATTTGGGTCACAACGAGAAAGAAGGTAAACACTGAACTCGTGTTTTGGAATCGTCCGCTCCAACGTCTCCCCCCGTTGTTTTCGGGGCCGTCTGTCGCTCAGTCTGCCTGATCTTCACTCAGCTGATGTCAATGAAACGGTTCCCTTCAGCAGACGTGTTTCCTGCTTTCAGGAAGTCGTCCCGTTCACAGCTGGGAATGGCGCAGAGCTCTGCAAGCGCTGGAAGTAGGCAGGTGAAGCCGCTCTGAGTTTTTCCTTCTCGTTAGTCCGGCACTCTGACGTCTGACGGCGTCTCTGGGATGTATTACTCCTCTCATTCAGCCCAACGCCGCGCATTAATTCACTGCGTGAAAGCAGGCTTAGCAATGCTAATTTAATCAGCTTGTTGTTGCGGCGCTGCCAGAGCTGCTCTGACGAACGCCCGGACCCGAGGAGACGCCTGAGAACTTCACAGCTCAGCAGAGGCGCTTTCCATCCTGGAGTCCGCGTCCACGCAGGGAGGCTGTCGCTCTGCTGCTGAGCGCTCATCTGTTCTGCTCACGTCTCATTGATTAAACAAACACAGTCCAACACCTTCTGCTTACTGCTCGGCTTTTACCTCAGCAACCAGGAATCTTAAACAGCTGCACAGCATCTCCTACGCCGTGGAGCTCCAAGACCTAATGGCGCTCCCAGGTCCGTCTGTCCTGGTCCAGGCTGCAGAAGAGCCGGCCTTCACTGCAGCAGGGCAGCAGGAACTTTATGGACCAGTTCAGACCAGTTATTCCATCCCAGCTCAGTCAAGTTATCCGGTTATTCTGGTCCAGTTTGTTCCAGTTCTGTCTAGTTCAGTGCAGTCATTCCAGTCCGGTTCTTCCAGTGCAGTTCAGTTTTTTCAGCCAATCCAGTCCAGTTCAGTCCACTCATTCCAGTGCAGTTAATCCGGTCCAGTTCATTCAAGTTCAGTCATTTCAGTCCAGTTCATTCCAGTCTAGTTCTTCCAGTGCAGTTCAGTTATTCCACTCCAGTTCATTCCAGTCAATCCAGTTATTCCACTCCAGTTCATTCCAGTGCAGTTCAGTCCACTCATTCCATTTCAGTCATTCCAGTTCAGTCCAGTCATTCCAGTGCAGTTCATCCAGTCCACTCATTCCAGTTCAGTTATTTCAGTCCAGTCATTCCAGTGCAGTTAATCCAGTCCAGTTCATTACAGTCAATCCAGTTATTCCACTCCAGTTCATTCCACTCCAGTTCATTCCAGTGCAGTTCAGTCCAGTCATTCCAGTTCATTCAAGTTCAGTCGTTTCAGTCCAGTTCATTCCAGTGCAGTTCTTCCAGTGCAGTTCAGTTATTCCACTCCAGTTCATTCCAGTCAATCCAGTTATTCCACTCCAGTTCATTCCAGTGCAGTTCAGTCCACTCATTCCATTTCAGTCATTCCAGTTCAGTCCAGTCATTCCAGTGCAGTTAATCCAGTCCAGTTCATTACAGTCAATCCAGTTATTCCACTCCAGTTCATTCCACTCCAGTTCATTCCAGTGCAGTTCAGTCCAGTCATTCCAGTTCATTCAAGTCCAGTCGTTTCAGTCCAGTTCTTCCAGTGCAGTCCAGTCAGTCATTTTCAGGTCAAAGTATTATTGGTCCTCTTTATAGTTCGGCTGATCGTGTAAGGCCAGAAATGTCCAGTTCACACAGAAGGTTCTGGTTCTGGGTGTGACCCATCCACACAGTGAAACCGGCCGCTTCTCCTCCAGCTGCAGAGCAGAGGCAGCAGAACCACAGAGGTGGATCTGGACCGTCCTGCCAGCAGAACCGAGCCTTAGTCTGACCTGTGTGTGTTTGCTTCCAGCCTCGGATGCAGAGCTTCGGGCTAAGTGGGAGGCAGCTCTGGGACCCCAGTACCACGTCCTGGTGAGTCCAGAACCGCCTGGGCCCAGCCCAGCCCAGTCCAGGTGTCTCACTGTGTGCGTTTCTTGTCAGGTGGTGAACTTGGATCCCGTCATCGAGGACGACGAGGAGCTGCAGAAATCCTCCAAGGTGCAGCGTCTCACCCCGGCTGAAGCAGCGCGTCCCGCTCCGCTGCAGGTTCTGCTCCTGACCAACTCTCTCTCTCCTGCTGTTTGTTCAGCTGCTGCCCATCCACATCCTGCGTCTGGGCGTGGAGCTGGACTCCTTCGACGGGCATCACTACATCTCCTCTGTGGCCCCTGGGGGCCCTGTAGACAAGCATGGAGTGCTGAGGCCTGAGGATGAACTGCTGGAGGTAAGAGTGAGCTGCTGACTCTCTGAAGCTGGCCTAAAACTCCTGTTTCCTCTCACGGCCGTTTACAGGGTTACCTGAACGCATCGTTGCCAGATGGCCTCCTACTGCTGCCAGTCTTGGCCAGGACTCTCTTGCAAAAGAGATTTTGAATCTCCCCATAAAATCCCAACCATTTACTGAGGCTGTTAGCATCATTGAGCTAACATGGGTCCCAATACAAACACCAGCTTTAAAGCTATTGCTAGCATGCTATCACGAGCTAGAATCTGGTTAAGGAATAACTGTGCTATCAGCCTTAGCTTGATGACATTAGCATTAATGCTAACACTAGAGCTAGCATGCTGTTATTACTGCTGCAATGGACACCATGAACTTGGTGTTGTCTCCAGCTCATTGTGGGGGATCCCAAGCTGGTCCCAGTCCAGAAGTGCAGGTCGTCCCTCCAGAGGGTTCTGGGTTCGCCCGTAGTCTCCTCCCAGTGGGATGTGCTGGGACGGCCTCCAGCTCGTCCAGGAACGCCGTCGTGAGCCGTATCTGACGACCCTCGGCGAGGGTCGCTGCTGCCAGCTCCTCCGCAAGGACAGCAGCGATTGGCTGTCTGGGAAGTCTCTTGATGACATCACCGCCTAATTTGCATATTTGGTCATGTGTGATCCAGACAGAAGAAGATTAAAAATACTCTGTTTAGAACTACGAATGCACTTTATGAAATGTTTGAATACTGTACATACTTTGCCTGAACCAAAAACCAGAAATCAGTTCAGTAAAATATCAACTTGGATCAAAAGGCACACAGTGGAGCAGTGTATCAGATACGGGGTTTTGTTTTAGTGCGACATGAAAAACTTTACATCCTTCGTGGTGCAGAGCGCGATCAGTAGCAGCGTTGAGCTTGCGTGATTTAACGGCAACATGGAAGCGGAGTGGAGAGGGTCTCCTCTCTACGCTGACTGCAGGCTGGGTTGGCTGCACCGCCAGGCTGCTGGCAGGGGCTCACGGCAGCACTCGCTGCTCGCTGTCACCGCAGTACGATCAGTGCTTGCCGATTTCTCAACAGAGCCTCCAAAAAGAAAAAAGTTGCTGAATTAGTCGCGAGATGTGTCTGAAGAGTCGCTAAATATAGCGACAAAGTTGGCAGCAGTGGTCTGAGCACAAGAACTACAGCTAGCATTACCATGCTAAAACACAACTCCTAATAATTAGCTATTAGCACGCTAGCATTAGCAGCAGCAGTGATATCAACGCATCATCTGGTTATCAGATCTGACGGATTATTATGAATATTTCTAACAAACAAGTCAAAGACTCGTTCAACAGGCTGAACGACAGAAACAGGAAGGATCCAACTGGAACTGTTCTTTGTGGCGCAGTGAACGGATCTTTGTTGCTGTTTTCTATCATTCTCTGTATGAGTGATGAGGATGAGGAGGATGAGATTATAGCAGGGTCCCCCCCAACTTTTAGAATGTTTTTTTTTTTTTCCTCATTTTTATTCACTATTCAAAAATTATTATATTAGCGTAGCATAAATGCTGCCTCAGACCTTCTGATTTTAGTTGGTCAGGAGTATTCCAGAGTGTTCTGCCGCACTGTCCTCTACAGCAGGACTGCTGGACGCTTCCTCCTGTTGGTTTTTTGTCAGAAACTTTTTAATTTTGCACTAAATTTGACCAGGAGCCAATCAGAAAGATGGCAAATAACGTTTCAAACAATGATTTGAAGTTATATTTTATGATTGAAAAACAGGTTAGATTTTAGGAGAACTTCCAAACTTTATTGTAAAATTTATTGGATTCAGATCTTTTTTTTTGCATTTTTTTCCTCATCTCCCCTCCAACTTTCCGAGGCCGCCCTGGTGGGCTGTCAGGGGGCCGCGGCCCCCGCTTCGGCAAGCACTGGCCATGGTTCCAGCTGCGGTCGGGAGAACCATTGAACCCAGGTTTGCTGTCGCTGCTGACCATTAAGATGCTGCCGCTCGGATTGAAACCCGTTCTGGTCGCTTCTGCTGGAGTCGGCTGATGCACCAAGAGCAGAATGATGAGTTCAAAGGTTAAATGGAGCCGGTAATCTGGGTTGAGGTTTCCAGATTGTCCCTTTGTAAACTGGTTGCACTGGTTCCCAGTAGACCCAGCTGATTCCCTGCAGAAGCAGCCCACAGGATCACGCTCCTCCACCGGTTGTTTCCGGGAACGGTTCTGTTCTGTGCGCAGGTGAACGGGGTCCAGCTCTACGGGAAGTCCCGGCGTGAGGCCGTGTCGTTCCTCAAAGAGGTCCCGCCTCCGTTCACGCTGGTCTGCTGCCGACTGCTCATCTCGGACCTGGACCCGGACCCGGATCCGGACCCGGAACCGACTCGTGGCAGCATCGAAGAGGTGAGAGAACCGGGGAGGCGGAGCGTTTGAGCGGGCAGAAGGACAGTTCTGGAGTGATGATCTGTGTGATGCTTGTCAGATGGAGCTGAAGCTGTCGTCGGTGCTCCTCAGAGACGACGGGCTGCATCAGGAGGAGGAAGAGGAGGAGGACAGCCGGGTCTCCGCCAGGCTGGTTCTGGACCCCGAGGAGGAGGAGGAGGTGGGGAGCGAGCAGCAGGAGGAAGAGCAGGAGGAGGAGGAGGAAGGAGAGCTGGCTCTGTGGTCTCCTGAGGTGAAGCTGGTGGAGCTGCAGAAGCAGAGAGACAAAGGCCTGGGCTTCAGCATCCTGGACTACCAGGTGAGTTCCTCCATCCCCCTCTGGCCCACAGCACCATCCCTCCACCGCCGTCGGACCTGTTGAGACCCGGATCGGTTCCTTCAGAGCCAGAACCGGCAGACCTCCTGAGGTTCTGAGAATGTCCTTCAGCAGACGGATTCATGAGTCCCGGATGGATCCAGGCTGGTACCGTTCAGAACCTCTGAGCCCGGTTCAGAGCCGCCGGCCCGGGCAGGCTGCCTCTGCACCGAGCGAGGCTGCAGACGTCCTGCCGCGGTGCCTGGGAGCGCCCCGGCTGCGGCCCCCCCGGCTGCGCCCCCCTGGCTGCGGCCCCCCAAGCTGCGGCCCCCCCGGCTGCGGCCCGGCTGCGCCCCCCTGGCTGCGGCCCCCCCCAAGCTGCTGCTCGGGACCCCGTGGGAGGACGAGCCGCGCGGCGTCTAAAAATACCGCCGGCTTTTCTTCTGCCAGCCCGAATCTTGGCGCGGCGGCGGCGATGCTCCGGGTTCCGCAGCGGGGGATTCGCTCAGCGGCTCTCTGATTCTGCTGGGGCCCGGGTTCTGGTGGGCCGGGTCCTGCGGGGTCCAAACGTCAGAGACGGTTGGGAGAAAGTGTGGAGGTGAAGAAAATCCCCAGAACAAAAACGTGGGATCGGGGGACGGATGGAGGAAGCACGTTTTCAGACACGGTGATGTGAACGCGAGCGTCCGGGTTCTTCGGCGCCGCCGGGGGCCGCCGGGGGCCCCCTCGTCGGTTCTGTTTCTGTTCATCGGTGTGTGAATAACAAGTCTCCAGCCTTCTGGATCTGACCGGGTTGGACTGAGGCCTGATCTGCTGCTGGTTCTGAAGACACCAGTGGGACTTCATCTGAACCGGGCCAGGCTTTCAGCCCGTCAGCTGGACCAGTTCGGGAGCAGCTCTTGAAGACCTCATAGGGTCTCCAGTCATCCAGAATCAGAACCAGGGAAGCGGGGATAAAGGTCCGCTCACATTCATGTGTGTTCTGCAGGACCCGCTGGATCCTGGCCGCTGCGTGATGGTGATCCGCTCTCTGGTTCCTGGTGGGTCGGCGGAGCAGCATGGAGGTCTCCTTCCTGGAGACCAGCTGGTATCGGTTAATCACACCCAGCTGGACCTTCTCACCCTGACCGAGGCAGTGGAAGTCCTGAAGTCGGTACCGCTTGGTACCGTCCGCCTGGGAGTCCGCAAACCGCTGGTAAGTCCAAACCTTCTAACGTCCAGGTCCTTCAGAGTCTCTTTAAACCTTGTGACTGAAAGGTTCTGCTGGATCCCAACCTTCTGGATTTGTCTTTAAGCTTTTCATGCTAAGGTCCAGATCTGTTATGTGTGGTTCTGGACTGATGAACCGGGCCTACAGACCTTTTAGTTTATTTGTCCAGGTAAAAAAGTTCTGTTAAACCTTTGGACTGTAGATGTAGACCATCCAGTTGGGGGTCTGGACCTCAGAGGGTTCTGAACCAGATGTTGCTGATGCTGATGTGGCTAGATGGAAAAATCAGTCGTCTTCATCCTCCCGGCCCGGCCCGGCCCGGACGTCGGCCCGGCCCGGACGTCGGCCCGGCCCGGACGTCGTAGCTAACAGACGTTAATCCAGACTAAGACTGAAGGTCTGGACCTTCATAACTTCAGGTTAAGGGGCTTTGTGGACCTTCCTCTTGAAGAACCAGGAACCACAGAGTGGATCAGAACCACACCGGGGTGATACGGATTCTTGGGTTTCCTGAACCCAGAACTTGTTTCAAATGCGGAGTCCTCTCTGAACCCGGGTCCTTCTGGTTCTGGCTCAACCCGAGCTGCTGTTTCCAGCTTCCTGATTGACCCGTTTCCTGTCTCTGCAGGTGGAAACAGCCGAGGCGAGCAGAGAGGAGAACATTCAGGTGTCTCCTGGAGATGGGCCGGTTCCAGAGGTAAGCTCTGTAGCTTCATGGGTCAGAACCAGACCTCGAAGCAGAGAGAATAAGTTCAGATGACGACTCGATTACTGAAATCATCATCAACTAATTCAGCGATCGGCTAATCGTGGAGCGCAGAGGCCGCTTCCTGAGGGAAGAGCAGCCATGAAGCCAAACCTGAACAACAGAACCAACCTTTAAAAAGCCTCCTTTCATCCTGGGCGTCGCTGCTTCCTGCCTCCCACTCAGTGCTCTGCTGTTCAGCTCCGTCTCCTGTCCAGTTATTCATCAGTTCATCCATAAATTCATCACCACCGCTCTGATGTTCAGTCCAGCGGGAAGAGCTGAGCTTTTGTCACGCTGGAAGCATTTCTTCAGCTGCAGATGCGTCCGTCTCACTGAAGGAATGCTGCCGTCGCATTCTGGTCAGTAACTCGGGGCTGATGCGGCCGAAGAAGGTATCACGATATTTCCATATCAACAATTATTGATCGGTTTTTTGTTTGAAATCTCCAAAATGCTGCCAAACTGTTGACGTGTTCGTTCCCTGCTCCTGACGTTCCTCGCTGGGCTCCTGTCTTGAAGCAGCGACGAGGCGCCGCGGCAGGAAGCAGCGACGAGGCGCCGCGGCAGGAAGCAGTGAGTTCTGCAGGCGGCTGGCGTCTCATCGTCGAGCGCATCGATCGCCGACATTTCTCCCGACAGCTTCTTTCATTTCCCACAGTCCTGCTGGATGCTAGCAGGTTTGACGAGCTCGCGGGGCGCCGCCGCCTCTCCAGCCGTCAGTGCTGCGCACAGCTGCAGCCACGCCTTATTGCGTCGCTCGTTTTATCGCCCAGCCCTGCAGGAAAACGTTTCCTGAACGGTTTCTTTATTTGCATTGTTTTAGATTTTTCTGATACTGTGATCGTTTTATACCCGAGGGGCGGTGCAGTGGGTTGCAGTCCTGCGGGCAGTGGGTTGCAGTCCTGCGGGCAGTGGGTTGCAGTCCTGCGGGACATGGCCAGCAGCAGCCCGAGCGCGCAGCGTGCAGCTGATCAGAGACGAGCGGCCGTGTTGCTGGGAGAAGTCGGACTTCCTCCCACTTTCCCAGTGGAAAGTCTGACTTCGGGGGTCGTCCCAGTTAATTTTCCCAACTGGGAAGTGGCTATTTCCCAGTGTGGACCCGAACTGGGACGCTGCTGCTGTCTGCTCACCTGAAGCCTTCAGCGATCACTCTGAGAGCTCGGGCTTTGTTCTCCCCCCCGTCTTCTCCTCCCGTTCACCTTCCCCTCCTCTGCTGACTCAGCTGCACGGCTCGCTGCTGGAAAGTGCTCCATCAGCTCAACCTGCAGCGTCGCTGTTTAAGCGAGGAGGACGGGGGGGTTGCTGCGAGGACATGCTCCCCCCCAGTGTCGGGACAGAGTCCTGCAGCACGCGCCCTCACTGCAGTACAGATGGAGCCCCTCCGCCGGCTGCTGCTGCGCCGCGCTTTGCTGCCGCAGGACGGAGGCAGCTCTGCTCGCCGAGCTGCTGGTCACGTTCCTGGTTCATGGAAATCTGACGAGTTCCTGGTTCATGGAAATCTGACGAGTTCCTGACGAGTTCCTGGTTCATGGAAATCTGACGAGTTCCTGACGAGTTCCTGGTTCATGGAAATCTGACGAGTTCCTGGTTCATGGAAATCTGACGAGTTCCTGACGAGTTCCTGGTTCATGGAAATCTGACGAGTTCCTGGTTCATGGAAATCTGACGAGTTCCTGACGAGTTCCTGGTTCATGGAAATCTGACGAGTTCCTGACGAGTTCCTGGTTCATGGAAATCTGACGAGTTCCTGACGAGTTCCTGGTTCATGGAAATCTGACGAGTTCCTGGTTGATGGAAATCTGACGAGTTCCTGACGAGTTCCTGGTTCATGGAAATCTGACGAGTTCCTGGTTCATGGAAATCTGACGAGTTCCTGACGAGTTCCTGATTAATGGAAATCTGACGAGTTCCTGGTTCATGGAAATCTGACGAGTTCCTGACGAGTTCCTGGTTCATGGAAATCTGACGAGTTCCTGACGAGTTCCTGGTTCATGGAAATCTGACGAGTTCCTGGTTCATGGAAATCTGACGAGTTCCTGGTTCATGGAAATCTGACGAGTTCCTGACGAGTTCCTGGTTCATGGAAATCTGACGAGTTCCTGGTTCATGGAAATCTGACGAGTTCCTGACGAGTTCCTGGTTCATGGAAATCTGACGAGTTCCTGACGAGTTCCTGGTTCATGGAAATCTGACGAGTTCCTGACGAGTTCCTGGTTCATGGAAATCTGACGAGTTCCTGGTTCATGGAAATCTGACGAGTTCCTGACGAGTTCCTGGTTCATGGAAATCTGACGAGTTCCTGGTTCATGGAAATCTGACGAGTTCCTGACGAGTTCCTGGTTCATGGAAATCTGACGAGTTCCTGACGAGTTCCTGGTTCATGGAAATCTGACGAGTTCCTGACGAGTTCCTGGTTCATGGAAATCTGACGAGTTCCTGGTTGATGGAAATCTGACGAGTTCCTGACGAGTTCCTGGTTCATGGAAATCTGACGAGTTCCTGGTTCATGGAAATCTGACGAGTTCCTGACGAGTTCCTGATAATGGAAATCTGACGAGTTCCTGGTTCATGGAAATCTGACGAGTTCCTGACGAGTTCCTGGTTCATGGAAATCTGACGAGTTCCTGACGAGTTCCTGGTTCATGGAAATCTGACGAGTTCCTGGTTCATGGAAATCTGACGAGTTCCTGGTTCATGGAAATCTGACGAGTTCCTGACGAGTTCCTGGTTCATGGAAATCTGACGAGTTCCTGGTTCATGGAAATCTGACGAGTTCCCTGACGAGTCCTGGTTCATGGAAATCTGACGAGTTCCTGACGAGTTCCTGGTTCATGGAATCTGACGAGTTCCTGACGAGTTCCTGGTTCATGGAAATCTGACGAGTTCCTGACGAGTTCCTGGTTCATGGAAATCTGACGAGTTCCTGACGAGTTCCTGGGTTCATGGAAATCTGACGAGTTCCTGACGAGTTCCGGGTTCATGGAAATCTGACCGATGTTTCCTGAAGAGTTCCTGGTTCATGGAAATCTGGACGAGGTTCCTGGTTCATTAGGAAATCTGACGAGTTTCCTGGACGAGTTCCTGGGTCATGGAAATCTGACGAGTTCCTGGTTCATGGAAATCTGACGATGTTCCTGACGAGTTCCTGATTAATGGATCTGACGAGTTCCCCTGGTTCATGGAAATCTGACGAGTTCCTGAGCGAGTTCCTGATTAAGGGAAATCTGACGAGTTCCTGGTTTCAGTGGAAATCTGACGAGTTCCTGACGGAGTTCCTGGTTTGATGGGAAATCTGACGAGTTCCTGACGAGTTCCTGGTTCATGGAAATCTGACCGAGTTCCCTGACGAGTTCACTGTGGTTCATGGAAATCTGACGAGTTTCCTGACGAGTTCCTGGTTCATGTAATCTGACGAGTGTCCTGACGAGTTCCTGGTTCATGGAAATCTGACGAGTTCTGGTTGATTGGAAATCTGACGAGTCCTGACGAGTGTCCTGGTTCATGGAAATCTGACGAGTTCCTGGTTCATGGAAATCTGACGAGTTCCTGACGAGTTCCTGATTAATGGAAATCTGACGAGTTCCTGGTTCATGGAAATCTGACGAGTTCCTGACGAGTTCCTGGTTCATGGAAATCTGACGAGTTCCTGACGAGTCCTGGTTCATGAAATCTGACGAGTTCCTGGTTCATGGAAATCTGACGAGTTCCTGGTTCATGGAAATCTGACGAGTTTCCTGACGAGTTCCTGGTTCATGGAAATCTGACGAGTTTCCTGGTTCATGGAAATCTGACGAGTTCCTGACGAGTTCCTGGTTCATGGAAATCTGACCGAGTTCCTGACGAGTTCCTGGTTCATGGACAATCTGACGAGTTTCCTGACGAGTTCCTGGTTCATGGAAATCTGACGAGTTCCTGACGAGTTCCTGGTTCATGGAAATCTGACGAGTTCCTGACGAGTTCCTGGTTCATGGAAATCTGACGAGTTCCTGACGAGTTCCTGGTTCATGGAAATCTGACGAGTTCCTGACGAGTTCCTGGTTCATGGAAATCTGACGAGTTCCTGGTTCATGGAAATCTGACGAGTTCCTGACGAGTTCCTGGTTCATGGAAATCTGACGAGTTCCTGGTTCATGGAAATCTGACGAGTTCCTGACGAGTTCCTGATTAATGGAAATCTGACGAGTTCCTGGTTCATGGAAATCTGACGAGTTCCTGACGAGTTCCTGATTAATGGAAATCTGACGAGTTCCTGGTTCATGGAAATCTGACGAGTTCCTGACGAGTTCCTGGTTGATGGAAATCTGACGAGTTCCTGACGAGTTCCTGGTTCATGGAAATCTGACGAGTTCCTGACGAGTTCCTGGTTCATGGAAATCTGACGAGTTCCTGACGAGTCTGTTCATGGAAATCTGACGAGTTCCTGACGATTCTGGTTCATGGAAATCTGCGAGTTCCTGGTTCATTGGAAATCTGACGAGTTCCTGACGATGTTCCTGATTAATGGAAATCTGACGAGTTCCTGGTTCATGGAAATCTGACCGAGTTCCTGACGAGCGTTCCCTGGTCATGGAATCGGACGCGGTCCTGACGAGTTCCTGGTTCATGGAAATCTGACCGAGTTCCTGACGAGTTCCTGGTTCATGAAATCTGACGAGTTCCTGACGAGTTCCTGGTTCATGGAAATCTGACGAGTTCCTGGTTCATGGAATCTGACGAGTTCCTGGTTCATGGAAATCTGACGAGTTCCTGACGAGTTCCTGGTTCATGGAAATCTGTACGAGTTTCCTGGTTCATGGAAATCATGACGTAGTTCCTGACGAGTTCCTGGTTCATGGAATCTGACGAGTTCCTGACGAGTCCTGGTTCATGGAATCTGACGAGTTCCTGACGAGTTCCTGGTTCATGGAAATCTGACGAGTTCCTGGTTCATGGAAATCTGACGAGTTCCTGACGAGTTCCTGGTTCATGGAAATCTGACGAGTTCCTGGTTCATGGAAATCTGACGAGTTCCTGACGAGTTCCTGGTTCATGGAAATCTGACGAGTTCCTGGTTCATGGAAATCTGACGAGTTCCTGACGAGTTCCTGGTTCATGGAAATCTGACGAGTTCCTGGTTCATGGAAATCTGACGAGTTCCTGACGAGTTCCTGGTTCATGGAAATCTGACGAGTTCCTGACGAGTTCCTGGTTCATGGAAATCTGACGAGTTCCTGACGAGTTCCTGGTTCATGGAAATCTGACGAGTTCCTGGTTGATGGAAATCTGACGAGTTCCTGACGAGTTCCTGGTTCATGGAAATCTGACGAGTTCCTGGTTCATGGAAATCTGACGAGTTCCTGACGAGTTCCTGATTAATGGAAATCTGACGAGTTCCTGGTTCATGGAAATCTGACGAGTTCCTGACGAGTTCCTGGTTCATGGAAATCTGACGAGTTCCTGACGAGTTCCTGGTTCATGGAAATCTGACGAGTTCCTGGTTCATGGAAATCTGACGAGTTCCTGGTTCATGGAAATCTGACGAGTTCCTGACGAGTTCCTGGTTCATGGAAATCTGACGAGTTCCTGGTTCATGGAAATCTGACGAGTTCCTGGTTCATGGAAATCTGACGAGTTCCTGACGAGTTCCTGGTTCATGGAAATCTGACGAGTTCCTGACGAGTTCCTGGTTCATGGAAATCTGACGAGTTCCTGGTTCATGGAAATCTGACGAGTTCCTGATTAATGGAAATCTGACGAGTTCCTGACGAGTTCCTGGTTCATGGAAATCTGACGAGTTCCTGGTTCATGGAAATCTGACGAGTTCCTGACGAGTTCCTGGTTCATGGAAATCTGACGAGTTCCTGACGAGTTCCTGGTTCATGGAAATCTGACGAGTTCCTGACGAGTTCCTGGTTCATGGAAATCTGACGAGTTCCTGACGAGTTCCTGGTTCATGGAAATCTGACGAGTTCCTGACGAGTTCCTGGTTCATGGAAATCTGACGAGTTCCTGGTTCATGGAAATCTGACGAGTTCCTGACGAGTTCCTGGTTCATGGAAATCTGACGAGTTCCTGGTTCATGGAAATCTGACGAGTTCCTGACGAGTTCCTGGTTCATGGAAATCTGACGAGTTCCTGACGAGTTCCTGGTTCATGGAAATCTGACGAGTTCCTGACGAGTTCCTGGTTCATGGAAATCTGACGAGTTCCTGGTTCATGGAAATCTGACGAGTTCCTGACGAGTTCCTGGTTCATGGAAATCTGACGAGTTCCTGGTTCATGGAAATCTGACGAGTTCCTGACGAGTTCCTGGTTCATGGAAATCTGACGAGTTCCTGACGAGTTCCTGGTTCATGGAAATCTGACGAGTTCCTGACGAGTTCCTGGTTCATGGAAATCTGACGAGTTCCTGGTTGATGGAAATCTGACGAGTTCCTGACGAGTTCCTGGTTCATGGAAATCTGACGAGTTCCTGGTTCATGGAAATCTGACGAGTTCCTGACGAGTTCCTGATTAATGGAAATCTGACGAGTTCCTGGTTCATGGAAATCTGACGAGTTCCTGACGAGTTCCTGGTTCATGGAAATCTGACGAGTTCCTGACGAGTTCCTGGTTCATGGAAATCTGACGAGTTCCTGGTTCATGGAAATCTGACGAGTTCCTGGTTCATGGAAATCTGACGAGTTCCTGACGAGTTCCTGGTTCATGGAAATCTGACGAGTTCCTGGTTCATGGAAATCTGACGAGTTCCTGACGAGTTCCTGGTTCATGGAAATCTGACGAGTTCCTGACGAGTTCCTGGTTCATGGAAATCTGACGAGTTCCTGACGAGTTCCTGGTTCATGGAAATCTGACGAGTTCCTGACGAGTTCCTGGTTCATGGAAATCTGACGAGTTCCTGACGAGTTCCTGGTTCATGGAAATCTGACGAGTTCCTGACGAGTTCCTGGTTCATGGAAATCTGACGAGTTCCTGACGAGTTCCTGGTTCATGGAAATCTGACGAGTTCCTGGTTCATGGAAATCTGACGAGTTCCTGACGAGTTCCTGGTTCATGGAAATCTGACGAGTTCCTGGTTCATGGAAATCTGACGAGTTCCTGACGAGTTCCTGATTAATGGAAATCTGACGAGTTCCTGGTTCATGGAAATCTGACGAGTTCCTGACGAGTTCCTGATTAATGGAAATCTGACGAGTTCCTGGTTCATGGAAATCTGACGAGTTCCTGACGAGTTCCTGGTTGATGGAAATCTGACGAGTTCCTGACGAGTTCCTGGTTCATGGAAATCTGACGAGTTCCTGACGAGTTCCTGGTTCATGGAAATCTGACGAGTTCCTGACGAGTTCCTGGTTCATGGAAATCTGACGAGTTCCTGACGAGTTCCTGGTTCATGGAAATCTGACGAGTTCCTGGTTCATGGAAATCTGACGAGTTCCTGACGAGTTCCTGATTAATGGAAATCTGACGAGTTCCTGGTTCATGGAAATCTGACGAGTTCCTGACGAGTTCCTGGTTCATGGAAATCTGACGAGTTCCTGACGAGTTCCTGGTTCATGGAAATCTGACGAGTTCCTGACGAGTTCCTGGTTCATGGAAATCTGACGAGTTCCTGACGAGTTCCTGGTTCATGGAAATCTGACGAGTTCCTGGTTCATGGAAATCTGACGAGTTCCTGGTTCATGGAAATCTGACGAGTTCCTGACGAGTTCCTGGTTCATGGAAATCTGACGAGTTCCTGGTTCATGGAAATCTGACGAGTTCCTGACGAGTTCCTGGTTCATGGAAATCTGACGAGTTCCTGACGAGTTCCTGGTTCATGGAAATCTGACGAGTTCCTGACGAGTTCCTGGTTCATGGAAATCTGACGAGTTCCTGGTTCATGGAAATCTGACGAGTTCCTGACGATGATTCCTGCTTCATCGGAAATCTGACGAGTCCACGGTTCATGGAAATTCTTTGACGAGTCCTGACGGAAGGTTCCTGAGTAATGGAAATCTGACGAGTTCCCTGGTTCATGGGAAATCTGACGAGTTCCTGACGAGTTCCTGTGTTGAATGGAAGCTCTGACGAGTTCCTGACGAGTTCCTGGTTCATGGAAATCTGACGAGTTCCCTGACGAGTTCCTGAACGAGTTCCCTGGTTCATGGAAATCTGACGAGGTTCCTGACCGAGTCCTGGTCATGATTGAACGAGTTCCTGACGAGTTCCTGGTTCAATGGTAATCTGACGAGTTTCTGAACGATTTCCTGGTTTCATGGAAATCTGACGAGTCCTGGTTCATGTGAAATCTGACGAGTTCCTGACGAGTTCCCTGGTTCACATGGTAATCTGACGAGTTCTGGTTCACATGGAAGAGTCTGACGATTCCCGACTGATGGAAATCTGACGAGTTCCCTGACGAGTTTCCTGGTTCACTGGAAATCTGACGGAGTTCCTGTACGAGTTCCTGGTTCATGGAAATCTGACGAGTTCCTGACGAGTTCCTGGTTCATGGAAATCTGACGAGTTCCTGGTTCATGGAAATCTGACGAGTTCCTGACGAGTTCCTGGTTCATGGAAATCTGACGAGTTCCTGGTTCATGGAAATCTGACGAGTTCCTGACGAGTTCCTGGTTCATGGAAATCTGACGAGTTCCTGACGAGTTCCTGGTTCATGGAAATCTGACGAGTTCCTGACGAGTTCCTGGTTCATGGAAATCTGACGAGTTCCTGGTTCATGGAAATCTGACGAGTTCCTGACGAGTTCCTGGTTCATGGAAATCTGACGAGTTCCTGGTTCATGGAAATCTGACGAGTTCCTGACGAGTTCCTGGTTCATGGAAATCTGACGAGTTCCTGGTTCATGGAAATCTGACGAGTTCCTGACGAGTTCCTGGTTCATGGAAATCTGACGAGTTCCTGACGAGTTCCTGGTTCATGGAAATCTGACGAGTTCCTGGTTCATGGAAATCTGACGAGTTCCTGACGAGTTCCTGGTTCATGGAAATCTGACGAGTTCCTGGTTCATGGAAATCTGACGAGTTCCTGACGAGTTCCTGGTTCATGGAAATCTGACGAGTTCCTGGTTCATGGAAATCTGACGAGTTCCTGACGAGTTCCTGGTTCATGGAAATCTGACGAGTTCCTGACGAGTTCCTGGTTCATGGAAATCTGACGAGTTCCTGACGAGTTCCTGGTTCATGGAAATCTGACGAGTTCCTGACGAGTTCCTGGTTCATGGAAATCTGACGAGTTCCTGGTTCATGGAAATCTGACGAGTTCCTGACGAGTTCCTGGTTCATGGAAATCTGACGAGTTCCTGGTTCATGGAAATCTGACGAGTTCCTGACGAGTTCCTGGTTCATGGAAATCTGACGAGTTCCTGACGAGTTCCTGGTTCATGGAAATCTGACGAGTTCCTGACGAGTTCCTGGTTCATGGAAATCTGACGAGTTCCTGACGAGTTCCTGGTTCATGGAAATCTGACGAGTTCCTGGTTCATGGAAATCTGACGAGTTCCTGACGAGTTCCTGGTTCATGGAAATCTGACGAGTTCCTGGTTCATGGAAATCTGACGAGTTCCTGACGAGTTCCTGGTTCATGGAAATCTGACGAGTTCCTGACGAGTTCCTGGTTCATGGAAATCTGACGAGTTCCTGACGAGTTCCTGGTTCATGGAAATCTGACGAGTTCCTGGTTCATGGAAATCTGACGAGTTCCTGACGAGTTCCTGGTTCATGGAAATCTGACGAGTTCCTGGTTCATGGAAATCTGACGAGTTCCTGACGAGTTCCTGATTAATGGAAATCTGACGAGTTCCTGGTTCATGGAAATCTGACGAGTTCCTGACGAGTTCCTGGTTCATGGAAATCTGACGAGTTCCTGACGAGTTCCTGGTTCATGGAAATCTGACGAGTTCCTGGTTCATGGAAATCTGACGAGTTCCTGGTTCATGGAAATCTGACGAGTTCCTGACGAGTTCCTGGTTCATGGAAATCTGACGAGTTCCTGGTTCATGGAAATCTGACGAGTTCCTGACGAGTTCCTGGTTCATGGAAATCTGACGAGTTCCTGACGAGTTCCTGGTTCATGGAAATCTGACGAGTTCCTGACGAGTTCCTGGTTCATGGAAATCTGACGAGTTCCTGACGAGTTCCTGGTTCATGGAAATCTGACGAGTTCCTGACGAGTTCCTGGTTCATGGAAATCTGACGAGTTCCTGGTTCATGGAAATCTGACGAGTTCCTGACGAGTTCCTGGTTCATGGAAATCTGACGAGTTCCTGGTTCATGGAAATCTGACGAGTTCCTGACGAGTTCCTGATTAATGGAAATCTGACGAGTTCCTGGTTCATGGAAATCTGACGAGTTCCTGACGAGTTCCTGGTTGATGGAAATCTGACGAGTTCCTGACGAGTTCCTGGTTCATGGAAATCTGACGAGTTCCTGACGAGTTCCTGACGAGTTCCTGGTTCATGGAAATCTGACGAGTTCCTGACGAGTTCCTGGTTCATGGAAATCTGACGAGTTCCTGACGAGTTCCTGGTTCATGGAAATCTGACGAGTTCCTGACAAGTTCCTGGTTCATGGAAATCTGACGAGTTCCTGGTTGATGGAAATCTGACGAGTTCCTGACGAGTTCCTGGTTCATGGAAATCTGACGAGTTCCTGGTTCATGGAAATCTGACGAGTTCCCGGCTGATGGAAATCTGACGAGTTCCTGACGAGTTCCTGGTTCATGGAAATCTGACGAGTTCCTGACGAGTTCCTGGTTCATGGAAATCTGACGAGTTCCTGACAAGTTCCTGGTTCATGGAAATCTGACGAGTTCCTGGTTGATGGAAATCTGACGAGTTCCTGACGAGTTCCTGGTTCATGGAAATCTGACGAGTTCCTGGTTCATGGAAATCTGACGAGTTCCCGGCTGATGGAAATCTGACGAGTTCCTGACGAGTTCCCGGCTGATGGAAATCTGACGAGTTCCTGACGAGTTCCCGGCTGATGGAAATCTGACGAGTTCCTGACGAGTTCCCGGCTGATGGAAATCTGACGAGTTCCTGACGAGTTCCCGGCTGATGGAAATCTGACGAGTTCCTGACGAGTTCCCGGCTGATGGAAATCTTCAGCCTTCCTCCGCTCCGTCTCCGCTCCTGATGCACGAAGCAAATAATACCCATGACACGCTGACACCGCCACACCCACCAGCAGGTGGCGCAGTTCTCCTCACACTACCGCCACCCTCAGGACACCATGTGACCTCAGAGAGCCTCTGGATCAGGGTGTCCAAAGTGTGGCCCGGGGGCCATCAGTGGCCCTTGGACTCCCCAGGACTGCAGTTCAAGAATGCTCCAACGTTGAGTTCGACACAAATGTTCATCTCTTAGTAACCGAGCTTTTATAATCGGTAGAACCGATTTTTACTGACTTTGCTGCCCCCAGACCAGCTTTTATCTCGGGTTTCAAACTTGGCTGAAAGCAACGGCGCTGAGAAAGCGGCCCAAACCCTGCTCTTCCTCTGAGGAGAAGGGGAAAACCTGATGCCTTCCTGTTCACACAGCAAACGTGCAACATCCTCGTAGAGCGGCGAGCCTCGGACCAGCGCGGCCGCCAGCGCTCCTGGCGGTTTGGGCAGAAAGTTAGGACACCCCTGGCCCGGGTCGCTTCTGAGGGCTGGTGTGGGTGGAGAAGGTCTTCCCTGGAGAACAGGAGGAGCTCCTCGTGCTTCGCGAGGCTAGCAGGTTACCATGGAGACGCCGGCTGCTTGGCAGCGTCACCATGGAGACGCCGGCCGAGGGCAGGTTTCTCTTTGAGGGCTTCGGCTGCACAGCCTCTTCCTGCTCAGAACCGGGACCAGAACCGGCTCTGGGCCGATGATCAGAACCGGGTTTTTCCAGCGGGATCCACCTGCAGCTCCTACCTGCTGCAGGCCACGCCCACCGCCCCTGTCTGGACCTGATCCGGGTCAGACCGAGTCGGGTCCGCTGGTGGTTCTGGTTGACTCGTATTAAATATCAGAGATGATTCATGGTGCTCTAGTTTTTGTGCAGAAACGTGGAGCTGTTCTGAACATCCGGACCGGACCAGAACCCGCCCCCCCCACGCTGCTGCTCTTTTATTTCCTGTTTTACATGCAGCTCATTTAGCTGAAGAGCCTGTTTCACAGCTCAGGGCTCCCTGATGGCTCGCCATAAAGCTCCCGGGTCGGTTCCATCACGTCTCTGCCGGATCGTTCCGTCACGCTGACCGGAGAGGGACCCCGCTCCCCCCGCCCCCCCGCAGCAGCCGCGCCTCGTTAACTCCTGGAGGTCGCAGCAGGGAGGCGCCGCCTGCAGCTTCACTGCTGCAGTAATCTGATTACTCTGATCATCAGAGGGGGGGGCGGAGTCATGATGAATTCCTGCTGCTTCCTGTCCAGCCTGAGCCAGAGCAGCTGGTTCTGGAACAGGTTCAGGGTTCATCTGACAGGTTCAGGGTTCATCTGAACAGGTTCAGGGTTCATCTGAACAGGTTCAGGGTTCAGACTGAACAGGTTCAGGGTTCATCTGAACAGGTTCAGAGTTCATCTGAACAGGTTCAGGGTTCATCTGAACAGGTTCAGGGTTCAGACTGAACAGGTTCAGGGTTCATCTGAACAGGTTCAGGGTTCATCTGAACAGGTTCAGGGTTCATCTGAACAGGTTCAGGGTTCAGACTGAACAGGTTCAGGGTTCATCTGAACAGGTTCAGAGTTCATCTGAACAGGTTCAGGGTTCATCTGAACAGGTTCAGGGTTCAGCTGAACAGGTTCAGGGTTCATCTGAACAGGTTCAGGGTTCAGACTGAACAGGTTCAGGGTTCAGACTGAACAGGTTCAGGGTTCAGACTGAACAGGTTCAGGGTTCATCTGAACAGGTTCAGAGTTCATCTGAACAGGTTCAGGGTTCAGACTGAACAGGTTCAGAGTTCATCTGAACAGGTTCAGGGTTCATCTGAACAGGTTCAGGGTTCAGACTGAACAGGTTCAGAGTTTATCTGAACAGGTTCAGGGTTCATCTGAACAGGTTCAGGGTTCAGACTGAACAGGTTCAGAGTTCATCTGAACAGGTTCAGGGTTCAGCTGAACAGGTTCAGAGTTCAGCTGAACAGGTTCAGAGTTCAGACTGAACAGGTTCAGAGTTCATCTGAACGAATGAACGAATGAGTGAGTGGGTGAATGAGTGGGTGAATGAGTGAGTGGGTGAATGGATGAGTGGGTGAATGAGTGAGTGGGTGAATGGGTGAACGGCTGATTTCATTGTAAAGCGTCTTTGAGGATCCTGAAAAGCGCGGCATGAGCCTGATGTCATTTCCTTTCTGGGCCCTGTTCTCCCTGTGATTGCCTGGCTTCTCTCTGGGTACTCCAGCTTCCTCCCACAGTCCGGAACGGTTCTGCTGTGAAGCGCATCATCAGCTGGTACCGGCTAAACGGGTTCTGAACGGTTCTGAACGAGTCCAGCAGCAGCTCGTTCGGTTCTGCTGTCCAGCTTGAATAAAATGGTTCTGGATCAGATCCTGGATGTTGGGTTCGGACCGGGCCTTCTAGGTGTATTATCTGGTGTCGCGGTGGTTCTGAGTGGAGCAGCTGTTTGGTTCTGATGAACCGTTCGGACCCCCTGCTCTCCATCAGCAGTTAAATGGGCCGCTTTTAATCAGCCTGACCTCCGCAGGAACCAGCGAGGCACCTCAGCATCGTCTCTGCGGCGTTTTATCCCCCCCCCCCGGCTGTAAAGCCGGGCCGGGCCGGGCCGGGCCCAGGACAGCTCGTCATCATCTCATCGTCTAATGGGAGGATATTAAACGGCCGCGTCTTTAAATCTTCGGAATATGAGGCCAGGCAGTCACGGCCAACCGTCATCAGTCTGCAGAGCTGCCGTTCGCCGCCGCCCGCTCCTCACCTCCATTACGGCGCCGGGATGGGCCCGCTTCCCGGGCCCAAATTAAAAGGCGAGCGAGTGAGCGAGCGGCAGAGTCCTTGAAGACGAGGCGCGCTGGGTGGAAATTAGCCTAAGTGTTGTCATTAATATTTCCTGGGCGGCTAATGTCTGCAGGGGAAAGAGCAGGATATCCCTCAGGATGTGCTGAGGAAGGCTAATGTCCAAAGTTCTGCCGTCTGGACGGGTTCAGCAGAACTCTCCCCGTCCCTCAGAACCAGTTAGAACCAGAACATTCTGACTGAAAACTGTTCAATGACAAGTGTAGATTAGATCGTTGCTGAGGAAACATCCTCACCATCAGCCAGGCTGCAGCTGGACCGGCTGGACCCGGTGTCAGGAGCCAGGGAGGGAGACCGGAGCCGGACCGGACCGGAGCGGAGCGGGACTGGAGCGGAGCCAGACCGGAGCGGAGCGGGACTGGAGCGGAGCGGGACTGGAGCGGAGCCAGACCGGAGCGGAACCAGAACCAGAGCGGAACCAGACCGGACCGTAGCCTGAGCGGAGCCGGAGCCGGATCAAACCGGAGCCGGACCGGACCGGAGCGGAACCGGAGCCGGACTAGAGCGGAATTGGAGCGGAGCCAGACCGGAGCCGGACTGGAGCGGAGCCAGACCGGAGCGGAACCGGAACCAGAGCGGAACCAGACCGGACCGGAGCCTGAGCGGAGCCGGAGCCGGATCAAACCGGAGCCGGACCGGAGCGGGACTGGAGCGGAGCCAGACCGGAGCGGAACCGGAACCAGACCGGACCGGAGCCTGAGCGGAGCCGGAGCCGGATCAAACCGGAGCCGGACCGGAGCGGGACTGGACCGGAGCAGAACCAGAGCCGGACCAGTGTGGTTCCATCGGCCCACCGTCTGCAGAGCTGCTGTTCTATCTGGAGTTGTGAAAAGTTTTCACGCCCTGAAAGGGTTCTACGGTTCCGACCCATTTGAACGTTTCGGATCGATCAGCATCAAAGAGAACCTGATGGAGAACGGTTTATGCTGGTCTGAGTCACACACTGATGGTTCTGGTTCTGTTTTCACAGCCGCCTGGTTGGTTCGGAGAACTTTGTTCCCTCAGTGAATGGAATGATCCGGATCAGAACCTCCTGCTTGGATCAGAACCGGTCCAAGCAGGAGGTTCTGACCTTCTCTAACAAGGTTCCTGTGGGAATGTTTCAGGATGTGGGTGAAGGCTCCGAGCTTCCAGAAGATCCCTGTGAGGAGGAGGAGGAGGAGGAGGAGGAGCTGATCCTGGACGGAGACCTGCCCCGCTACGCCCGTCTGACCTCCGACCTCCCGCCAGGAGAGGAGGGCCTGGAGATGGCAGTGGATGAAGAGGAGGAGGAGGAGGAGGAGGAGGAGGGGTCGCTCCACAGGAAGCCGCCTCCATCCTTGGAGGAGTGGAAGCTGTCGTCCTCTGCTGGCAGAGCAGCGGGTCCGGAGGAGGTGCGTTCGGTTCTGTTCAGGTTCTGGTGCTCCCGGACCTCCTGAGATGTCTCTAACCTGAGGAGGGTTCTGTCTCCAGCTGCAGGCGTGGAGGAGAGGCTCTCAGGAGACGTCCGACCTGGAGAGCATCTCATCGGTGGGGAATCTGATCCTGGGTGAGCAGCCGCGCCGCCTGTCAGACGTCCGCCCCCCGTAGGAGGCGCTCTGATCCGCCTCCCTGTGTCCGCAGGTCTGCCAGACTCCAGAGACAGCGAGGCCGAGTCCGAGCTCACCCTGACCGACACCGACACCGAGTCAGTACCGGCCGGATCCGCCCGTCACACAGCCGCTTTAATGTCTGCGGACAGCAGGTTCTGGTTCTGGGATCGTCTCAGACACCAGCAGGAAGCTGCCGCTGGTTCTGGTCCGTTCCAGTTCCTTCAGGGAAACAGTCTGCTGAAGAGCCAGAGGATCAGAACCCACAGAAAATCGGATCCGTTTCAGAAGGAAAGACCGCGTGGGTCTTAAACCGAGCAGAACCTCCGCTGGTGGAGGTTTAATCTGTAAACCAGCAGACGATCCGGTGGGGAAACCACTGAGCTCAGAAGAACCAGATGCTCCGTCAGAACCTTGGTTCCAGATCGGAGGAGCAGAGAAACTAACTCGCCTGGTTCTGGTTCTGGTAACGCAGAGTCAGCAGGTCTTTGAAGACCTGAGGGGTCGAGATGGTTCCTACTGGACCAGGAACGCCATGTTCCTGGTTCTGATCCAGAGTCCAGTAGAGACTCTGATCTGCTGGAAGCAGGTTTTCTGTTTCCTGCTTGGACAGGAAGTCCTTTATTCTGTTCGTATCAGAGTTAATCTGAGTCCAGAACTTCGCCCCGGTTCCTCTGTGGATCCGGTTCATCTCCATGTCTGGGACCAGAACCATGGTTCTGCATTAGGCTGCAGGAGGTTCTGACCCGTCCCACTCCCTGATGTTATGGACCACTGACTCAGTGGGGAAGATAGAAGATGAATAAAACCGAGCCCTGAGGAACCCCAGAACCTGTTGATGTTCAGATTTATTCTCATCTGTTCGATTATCTGGTGTTGCTTTCATCAGAACGTGGTCTGGAGGTTCTGGCATCAGGTCGGTTAAAAATGTTGGAACCAGAAAAGAACAACATTGATGAGCTCTGGATGGGTTCTGGATGGGTTCTGGATGATCTGATGATGATCTGATGGCTCTTTGTTCCTTTTTCTGAACCTAAATCATCATAAAAAAAAATCACCTGAAGGCGTCAGAGATGAACCGGTTCCATCAGGTCGACCACTGGACCTTAACGAGCCAAACCGGACCTTCTGATCCCAGAACGGGTCACAGAACGGGTCAGACTCTTCCTGGGCTGATTGTCTGGCCTCTGTCTCCCCCTGCTGGTCAACCAAAGCAACAGCCTGCAGGGTCCCTGGTTCTGGTTCTGATCTGGTTCTGGGCTGCTTTGTTGTGCCACCAGCTAATGAGGCTGTCCGGTTTTACTCCAGCGGCACCAGCCGGTTCTGATCCTGTTTAGTTACACAGACTGGTTTGGAAACGATCAGAACCTGACGGTTCTCTTCCCCCGCAGGTCCGTCAGGACGGTCAACACCGGGAGCAGAAAGGGGCGGAGCCAGGGAGGAGGCCGCAGGTACGGCAGCTGCTGATTGGCTGATTCCAGGCGGCCGGGTAGCTTCAGATTAACACCTGAGCTCGTTTCCATAGAGACCTGCCTGAACGGGAGGAGGGGGAGGGAGAGGAGACCCCCGCCTTCAGCCACTGGGGCCCCCCCCGCAGGTAAAGCACGGATCAGAACCTCCCGCGGGGCCAGAGCTCCCGCAGGGCCTCACCTGTTGTCCTCCTCAGGGTGGAGGTGTGGCCTGAGGACGGCTGCTCTCTGGGGCTGAGCATCGTCGGGGGGCGGCACGTCATCAAGCGCCTGAAGAACGGCGAGGAGCTCAAGGGGATCTTCATCAAGCAGGTTCTTCCCAACAGCCCTGCTGCCAACACCCGCTGCCTGAAGACCGGAGACAAGATCCTGGAGGTAGGGCCCCATCTGGTGCCGGGACCGCCACGGGGCTGGGCCTGCTGGGCCCCATCGGGTTCTGAGAGCTGAACCTGCCAGGACCCAGCTGGTTCCTTTGAGCTGAACCTGCTGGGCCCCATCGGGTTCTGAGAGCTGAACCTGCTGGGCCCCATCGGGTTCTGAGAGCTGAACCTGCCAGGACCCAGCTGGTTCCTTTGAGCTGAACCTGCTGGGCCCCATCGGGTTCTGAAAGCTGAACCTGCCGGGTCCCATCGGGTTCTGAGAGCTGAACCTGCCGGGTCCCATCGGGTTCTGAGAGCTGAACCTGCCGGGTCCCGTCGGGTTCTGAGAGCTGAACCTGCTGGGCCCCATTGGGTTGTGAGAGCTGGGCCTGCTGGGACCCAGCTGGTTCTGAGAGCTGGACCTGCCGGGTCCCGTCGGGTTCTGAAAGCTGAACCTGCCGGGCCCCATCGGGTTCTGAGAGCTGGACCTGCCGGGCCCCATCGGGTTCTGAGAGTTGGACCTGCCGGGCCCCATCGGGTTCCTGGACCTTAGAGCTGAACCTGCCGGGCCCCATCGGGTTCTGAGAGCTGAACCTGCCGGGCCCCGTCGGGTTCCTGGACCTTAGAGCTGAACCTGCCGGGCCCCATTGGGTTCTGAGAGTTGGACCTGCCGGGCCCCATCGGGTTCTGAGAGCTGAACCTGCCGGGCCCCATCGGGTTCTGAGAGCTGAACCTGCCGGGCCCCATCGGGTTCTGAGAGCTGGACCTGCTGGGCCCCATCGGGTTCTGAGAGCTGAACCTGCCGGGCCCCGTCGGGTTCCTGGACCTTAGAGCTGAACCTGCCGGGCCCCGTCGGGTTCCTGGACCTTAGAGCTGAACCTGCTGGGCCCCATCGGGTTCTGAGAGCTGGACCTGCCGGGCCCCATCGATTCTGAGAGCTGAACCTGCCGGGCCCCATAGGGTTCCTGGACCTTAGAGCTGAACCTGCTGGGCCCCATCGGGTTCTGAAAGCTGGACCTGCTGGGCCCCATCGGGTTCTGAGAGCTTGACCTGCTGGGCCCCGTCAGGTTCTGAGAGCTGAACCTGCCGGGCCCCGTCGGGTTCCTGGACCTTAGAGCTGAACCTGCCGGGCCCCATCGGGTTCTGAGAGTTGGACCTGCCAGGCCCCATTGGGTTGTGAGAGCTGGGCCTGCTGGGACCCAGCTGGTTCTGAGAGCTGGACCTGCCGGGCCCCATCGGGTTCTGAGAGCTGAACCTGCTGGGCCCCATTGGGTTCTGAGAGCTGGACCTGCCGGGCCCATCTGGTTCTGAGAGCTGGACATGCTGGGCCCCATCGGGTTCTGAAAGCTGAACCTGCCAGGCCCCGTCGAGTTCCTGGACCTTAAAGCTGAACCTGCCGGGCCCCATTGGGTTCTGAGAGTTGGACCTGCCGGGCCCCATCGGGTTGTCAGAGTTGGGCCTGCTGGGACCCAGCTGGTTCTGAGAGCTGGACATGCTGGGACCCATCGGGTTCTGAAAGCTGAACCTGCCGGGCCCCATCGGGTTCTGAGAGCTGGACCTGCTGGGACCCATCTGGTTCTGAGAGCTGAACCTGCTGGGCACCATCGGGTTCTGAGCCCCATCGGGTTCTGAAAGCTGAACCTGCTGGGCCCCATCGGGGTTCTGAGAGCTGGACCTGCTGGGCCCCATCGAGTTCCTGGACCTTAAAGCTGAACCCGGTGGGCCCCATCGGGTTCTGAGAGCTGGACCTGCTGGACCCCATCGATTCTGAGAGCTGAACCTGCTGGGCCCCATCGATTCTGAGAGCTGAACCTGCCGGGCCCCATTGAGTTCCTGGACCTTAAAGCTGAACCCTGTGGGCCCCATCGGGTTCTGAAAGCTGGACCTGCTGGGCCCCATCGGGTTCCTGGACAGAGCTGAACCTGCTGGGCCCCATCGGGTTCTGAGAGCTGAACCTGCCGGGCCCATTGGGTTCTGAGAGCTGGACATGCTGGGACCCATCAGGTTCTGAAAGATGAACCTGCCGGGCCCCATCGGGTTCCTGGACCTTAGAGCTGAACCTGCCGGGCCCCATCGGGTTCTGAGAGCTGGACCTGCTGGGCCCCATCGATTCTGAGAGCTGAACCTGCCGGGCCCTGTCGAGTTCCTGGACCTTAAAGCTGAACCCGGTGGGCCCCATCGGGTTCTGAGAGCTGGAGCTGCTGGGCCCCATAGGGTTCCTGGACCTTAGAGCTGAACCTGCTGGGCCCCATCGGGTTCTGAGAGCTGGACCTGCCGCGCCCATTGGGTTCTGAGAGCTGGACATGCTGGGCCCCATTGGGTTCTGAGAGCTGGACCTGCTGGGCCCCATCGGGTTCTGAGAGCTGGACCTGCTGGGCCCCTCTGGTTGTGGGACCAGGTCAGTAACCTCTGGATCTCCCCTCTCAGGTGTCCGGTGTGGACCTGCGAGCAGCGAGTCACGAGGAGGCGGTCGGCGTGATCAAGTCTGCTCCGAGTCCGGTCGTCTTCATCGTGCAGAGCCTGTCGGCGACGCCGCGGGTAAACGGGTCACACTAGAACCTGTCGGGCTGTTTGGACCAGCTTCTGTTCGCTCAGAAGCGATGAACATGTCAGGACAGGGACTCGCTGCAGGGTTTTCATGACCTGCTTTCATCTGGGGTCGGGTTTTACTCGTCATTCTTGTGTTTTTGTTCCTTGACTGAATCCAGACGCGTTGCTTCAACGTCTCCTTCCTGGGCGCTTCGCTTCACTTTAACATGGATCTTTACTTCCGGTTCATAAATCTGAGCATTGCTGGGATTTGTGTTTTAAACTGACTAAAGGAACGAAGTTCTCACATTCTGCTTTAAAATCACCCACTTTTAAACTCACTTACTCGAGTCCCAGTTGGACGGGTCCAAAAGTTCTGGATTGTGAAACTGAGCTGATCTAAGTTGGTTCAGAAATGGCCCTTTAACGCGCTCTGACACTCAGAAGCTAGAAGGTGATTGGTGGACTGGAGTCATGTGACTTAGAATTGAGTCACAAATGTCATGACTTCTTAAAATCATAAAAGACTTTGGACTCGACTTGAGACTTGGGTGGAAAGACTCGAGACTTACCTTTGACTTGCAATAGAAGGACTTGGAAGTTTGGGGAGTTTTATTGAACAAAATTTGAGTCTGAAACAGTTTTGAAATAAAACATTCCTGTTAGCATGCTAACAGGAATGTTAGCATGTTGTAATGTTGCCTTTATATGAACATTTAATACGAACCACAGCATGCTAATGCTAATAGCGGTGATAATAGTTCTTGTGCTGTTACGGGTCAACATGTTCCAGATATTATGGTCTGTCGCCATGGTTACTGCATCCCAGGAGCAAGCGGCCTAACAGCAGGGTTGTACAGCGTGGTGATTGACCGAACCCTGCTGTTCTGACGAGTTGCGCTGGTTCTGGTTCTGTTTGAGTCAGAGAGTTCTGTGGCAGTGATGAGTTTATCTGACCCGGTTCTGTGTTCTCCTGTTGCAGCCGGCGTCGCTAACAGCTTCCAGCTACAGCAGACACAAAGCCAAGCGGACCGAGCCTCCGGTACGGACCACAGCCTCATAAAGACACACACACCTAGACGCCAGCAGGGGGCAGCACTGTCCCAGATTATTGCTGTGATCCGCAGGACGGGTCGGCTGACAGGAGCACCGGTTCTGTTCGTTACGCAGCTCAGCTGAGGTTTTAGAAGAACACCGTGGAATCTTCCACAGACATGGAAACACTGATCTGAGCATCAGTCTTGTTCCTGATCCAAGCGCTAATCTGAATGTTTGTTCTGCTGGAACCAGCATGGCGGTACCGCCGACCCAGTTACCTGAGCTCTGCTGAGAACCAACAGGTTCTGCTTTTATTTCCACCAAATATTGTTATGAACATGTCTCTCAATCAGTTGTTTCTGGAAAGCTGAAGTAATGAATGAAAAGCGCCACCTAGTGGATTAAATCATGTAGACAGAGGAATCAGTCGGGTCCGATTCTTCAGTAGAACTTCTGACCCGTTTTCCTCCACTGGTGCTGTGAACTCAGGCAGTTTATCGGTTCTACCGGGTCTCTGCAGAGATCCTCCAGTCGGTACCAACACTCGGAGCAGAACTCGGACCTGTACGGTCAGCCTCGTTCTGCACCACGTTCAGAACTCTGCAGAAGGTCCGGATCACAGGCTGGAGCAGAACTTCCTGTTTGTTCTGTTCCTTATTTCCTGCGTGGGTTCAGGTGGACCTCCTGACCATTAACATGTCTCACTCCCCCCCCCACAGATACCCGAAGCAGCCCTGCCCCCCCTCAGAGAGCCCCCACCCTACAGGCCTCCCAGCCAATCAGAGCAGGAGCTGACTGCTCACCTGCAGCAGGTCAAAGGTGAGAAACTCACTGCAACAGGGTCTGGTTCTGTGTAGAACCAGTTGGGTCTGGGTCGGACTTGGCGTTCTGGTTCCTGAGGGTTTTATTGGTTCTGCTGTGAATGTTGGTTCTGCTGGGATTACATAGAACCCGGTTCTGGTTCAGACTTGGATCAGAGCTCATAGTTAAATACAGAGACCATCGGGATCGGGTTTCCATCCGGCCCAAGTTTCTCATCACAATCTGTCTTTCAGGACTCGTAAACGTTAACCTGTGTCTTTCGGGACTCGTGAACGTTAACCTGTGTCTTTCAGGACTCGTAAACGTTAACCTGTGTCTTTCGGGACTCGTGAACGTTAACCTGTGTCTTTCAGGACTCGTGAACGTTAACCTGTGTCTTTCAGGACTCGTAAATGTTAACCTGTGTCTTTCAGGACTCGTGAATGTTAATCTGTCTTTCGGGACTCGTAAACGTTAACCTGTGTCTTTCGGGACTCGTGTGAACGTTAATCTGTGTCTTTCGGGACTCGTGAACGTTAACCTGTGTCTTTCAGGACTCGTGAACGTTAATCTGTCTTTCGGGACTCGTAAACGTTAACCTGTGTCTTTAGGGACTCGTGTGAACGTTAACCTGTGTCTTTCAGGACTCGTGAATGTTAACCTGTGTCTTTCGGGACTCGTGAACGTTAACCTGTGTCTTTCGGGACTCGTGAACGTTAACCTGTGTCTTTCAGGACTCGTAAATGTTAACCTGTGTCTTTCAGGACTCGTGAATGTTAATCTGTCTTTCGGGACTCGTGAACGTTAACCTGTGTCTTTCGGGACTCGTGTGAACGTTAATCTGTGTCTTTCGGGACTCGTGAACGTTAACCTGTGTCTTTCAGGACTCGTGAATGTTAATCTGTCTTTCGGGACTCGTAAACGTTAACCTGTGTCTTTCGGGACTCGTGTGAACGTTAATCTGTGTCTTTCGGGACTCGTGAACGTTAACCTGTGTCTTTCAGGACTCGTGAACGTTAACCTGTGTCTTTCAGGACTCGTAAATGTTAACCTGTGTCTTTCAGGACTCGTGAATGTTAATCTGTCTTTCGGGACTCGTAAACGTTAACCTGTGTCTTTCGGGACTCGTGTGAACGTTAATCTGTGTCTTTCGGGACTCGTGAACGTTAACCTGTGTCTTTCAGGACTCGTGAACGTTAATCTGTCTTTCGGGACTCGTAAACGTTAACCTGTGTCTTTAGGGACTCGTGTGAACGTTAACCTGTGTCTTTCAGGACTCGTGAACGTTAACCTGTCTTTCGGGACTCGTGAACGTTAACCTGTGTCTTTCGGGACTCGTGAACGTTAACCTGTGTCTTTCGGGACTCGTGTGAACGTTAACCTGTGTCTTTCGGGACTTGTGAACGTTAACCTGTGTCTTTCGGGACTCGTGTGAACGTTAACCTGTGTCTTTCGGGACTCGTGTGAACGTTAATCTGTGTCTTTCGGGACTTGTGAACGTTAACCTGTGTCTTTCAGGACTCGTGAATGTTAATCTGTCTTTCGGGACTCGTAAACGTTAACCTGTGTCTTTCGGGACTCGTGAACGTTAACCTGTGTCTTTCGGGACTCGTGTGAACGTTAATCTGTGTCTTTCGGGACTTGTGAACGTTAACCTGTGTCTTTCAGGACTCGTGAATGTTAATCTGTCTTTCGGGACTCGTAAACGTTAACCTGTGTCTTTCGGGACTCGTGAACGTTAACCTGTGTCTTTCGGGACTCGTGTGAACGTTAACCTGTGTCTTTCGGGACTCGTGAACGTTAACCTGTGTCTTTCGGGACTCGTGAACGTTAACCTGTGTCTTTCAGGACTTGTATGAACGTTAATCTGTGTCTTTCAGGACTCGTATGAACGTGAATCTGTTTGTGTCTTCCAGGACTCGTGTGAACCAGCAGTCCTTCTGTCCGGTCCACTGTCCTTGTTCGGGTCTCTGAGACATCGTGTCTGCTAGTCTGTGTTCATCCTGTCGAGTCCTTCTTCTCCTCTCTGCGGCTTTTCCTCGCTGTCTCTGCTCTAGTCTGGGTGCGCTTGGTTTTCGGTTGGGGCTGTCTGAACTGGGCGGACGGGGCTAGTTTTCTGGCTGCTGATTGAGGTTGTTTTGATGCAATGAGCTGATTTGCTGCTGGTTTTACTGGGAACGGTGGTTTTCCATGCTGATTTTACTAGAAATTGTGGTTTTCCATACTGGTTTTACTGGGAATGAGGGTTTTTCTTGCTGATTTGACTGGGAACAGGGGTTTTCTATGCTGATTTGACTGGAAATTGTGGTTTTCCATACTGGTTTTACTGGGGTGAGGGTTTTCCATGCTTATTTTACTGGAAATGAGGGTTTTCCTTGCTGATTTGACTGGGAACAGTGGTTTCCCAGCTGGAATCCGATGCTTCCTTCTGGGACCGATTACTCCCTTGTTCTCTCTGATCCTCTAAATGTTCAGACTTGGAGGTTCTTCCTTCTTGCTGCACCAGTCGTCTTCCTTTTACTCTGCAGGAATAAATCAGTCCAAACACATTCCATAGCTTACATCTGATAAAAAGTTCAGAACCTGATTTTCTGTCTGAAACCCGTTTGGGTTCTGAAGAATCTCTGCTCACCTTGATTTATTTGACTGCTTCTGAGGATTGAATGTAAAACTTGTTAATAAAGTTCAGATTGAAATAACTTGATGCTTCTTCAGATTCGTTCAGATTTTCACAAACAGAAAAAGTCTGATTGGAGCAAATGGGTTTCTGACCCGGTCGGTGGGGGAAGTCCTGGTTCTGGTCGGATGTTTGGGCTAGAGGAATGAAGTTATTAAAGTCTGATCCATGAATGTTGCTGCAGTTCAGAACCGGACTCTGGTTCAAACCCAAACCTGCATCATCCGGACCAACCCCGAGTCCCAGGTTGCTATAGCGACTCCCTCCCTTACATTTCATCAATCCTTTTAAAGGTCTCACTGGATCAGAACCATCATCTCTGTGACCCGTCTATACTGAGCGCTGGTTCTGCTGGGTTTGTCACATCTGACACCAGCATCCCATAATCGTCCAGCTCCCTGAGCAGCATGCAGTGCTCCTCTGCTCCTGTGGGGGGCAGACGGGAGCCACACATCCATCCTGGAACCAGGACCCGGTCCAAGTTCTGATGCAGAACCTGCTCCCATCTGCAGCTTGCTAATGTTCTGTTTGGCATCAGGAGTGTCAGTCTGGACCTTTGGTTCTGGTTCTGCTCCTGAGTAAACCTGATGGACCTGGGCCATGGTTCTGCTGCTGATGAGTTGGTTCTGGTGCTGCTCGTCTCTCGGGTCGGCTTCTCCTCTCTATTGTCTCAGTGTGACGAGTGGTTCTGGGGGGTTTTCTCTGAACAGAACCAAGCTGACATCAAGGTGAGAAGCTTCCAGAACCAAGAAGAACCTCATCCGGTCGGGAAACTTTCCCACAGCGTCCAGCAGCCCGTAGAACCACCTGGAGAACCCGTACAGCAATAATTTGGGTTCATATATGACTAAATGTTTAGCTAGCAAGCTCAAGTTAAGTATGCAGTTTGAAGCTAAATCTGTAGCTTGAACTTGCTAGCTACAGATTTAGCTTGAAGCTTCAAGTTAAATGTTTAGCTAGCAAGCTCAAGCTACATATTTAGCTTCAAGTTAAATGTTTAGCTAGCAAGCTCAAGCTACATATTTAGCTTCAAGTTAAATGTTTAGCTAGCAAGCTCAAGCTACATATTTAGCTTCAAGTTAAATGTTTAGCTAGCAAGCTCAAGCTATACGTTTAGTTTGAAGCCAAATACATATTTGGTTTAAACAGTGAAATTTAGTAATGCCTGAATAACGTGGCTTTGTTCCATCGAGCCGCCATTTTTCCCCTGATGGCTAACCGCAGGGTAACTCTGCCAGCGGCCCCAGAAGTGAAGTCTCGCACCGTCGTCCTGGTCCTGATGGCTTCACCGATGTCCTCTAGTGGCCGTTCTGTCTGTGACTTTAATCTTCCAGAACCTCCTGCGGGTTCTATCAGAACTTGGACCCGCTCGGCTCTCCGTCATTGGTTCGGATCGTCGAGGTTCTGCTCGCCTCTCTTGAGGTCCAGATGTCTCCACTATGAACCTTCTTCAGGGGATTTAGCTGTGGAGAGCGGTTCTGGTCGGAGATGAAGGCTGGTGCCAGAACTTGAACTAGGCCGTTACATGGAGGACTGAGAACACATGAAACCTCTGTGGGTTGTCCAGGAACATCTGGTTCTGGTTCTGGTGGATGGAGAACATTTGATCAGCCTGGAGTCAGAGCGGAGCAGCGTCGGAGGAGATGAACGGAGAGCTGCAGAGTTACAGAGGGGGAGGGGGGAGGGACGGGGGAGACGGAGGGGGGAGGGACGCAGAGCTGCTCTCCTCCTCGGCTCCACAGCAGCTCAGCTGACTCACACTAACGGATCATTTTCTGGAGATCTGCAGCCGACCCGACGTGGAGACCAGACGTTTCTTCTGCTGCTCCCACACACGCACACACACACACACACACACTCTCTCTCCCCGTGGATTTATGTCGGAGTGTGAGGACTGGAGCATGGACGATGCTGCCGCCGGGTTAGTGAGCCGTCTCTCTCTCTCTCTGCGTTCTGCGTGAGGGGTCACCTTTCCTGCAGCTGCAGCAGAACCGGCAGCAGAACCGGGTCGGGACGCTGCCGCGTGTCCCCGCGGCTGCTGAGCTCAGAAGGTTCTGCTGCTGGAGAACTTCTGATGCATCATGATGAAGGTTCTCAATAAGGTCCACATGAGGAGTTCAGAACCAGCCTCGGAGCTGGCCACTTTATTAGGTACACCTAGTAGCTGGAGCCCATCTCACCTCCAGAACTGCCTGAGTTCTTCTGGGTCTGGGTCAGAGAATCGGGTCATTAGTGACAGGATGGCAGGAGCTCTGCGACATGGAGCATGGTGCTGCTGGACGGAACCAGCAGCAGAGCTCAGGTGGTTCTGATGGGTCCGAGGTGGGCCAGGAAAATATCTCCCACAGCATGATACCACCTCCACCAGCCTGAACCGTTCTTACAAGGCAGGATGGATCCACCAGATTCTGACCTGCCATCTGGACCTTGGAGCTGGTGACATGATGCTGACCTGTTCTGGCCCGGTTCTGGTGGTTCTGTGTGAATTCTAGCTCAGTTTCCTGTTGTTTGCTGACAGCAGTGGCACCTGGTGTGGTCTTCAACGCGCCTCGATGAATATGGCCGCCATTTGTCAAGAACCAACAGCAACAATGTGGTTGTTTCACCTGTTAGAGAAGAAAAAGGGATTTCATAATTCAGTCATCGTTTCACCATTTAACGAACTGGCAAGCTAAATATTTAGCTTCAAATTAAATATTTAATTAGCAAGCTAAATATTTAGCTTAAAACTAGTTATTTTGCTTGAAGCTAAATATTTAGTTACCAATTAAACATTTTGTTAGCAAGCTAAATTAGTTTGAAGCTAAATATTTAGCTTCAGCTAACAAAATATTTGGCTTGTTAATTAAATTATGCAATTAAATATTTTTTCTCTCATAACGGGCTAAATAGCCCAAATTATTGCTGCTAATTTTTGACTGTGTAACTTGACAAACGGCACCCATAGATGAAGAAACACACCGTCCTCCTGGTCCTTTTATAAATAAATTAGATTTTGGATTTGGAATATGCTGTATATTTAAAATACACAATGAATTTTCTGAGATGCAATTTAAATCATTGAAACGATCAAAGTGAAATGCAGAATTTGCTGAAGCAGTAAGCTTTAATAGTGCATGGTAGTAGTGATGCTCAGCTGCCTGGGTCCTGTTATGTAATGAGCTCGCTCAGTTGACTTGTTCTTGCTAGTTTAATTGCTTGATGTTAAGTGATTTAATATTTAATACTGTCAGCATTTCTAAACTATAACAACCAGAGGTACACAAATAATGTACTCAAGTAAAACTAGTTACTTTAATAACATTTTACTTCAATATCAATAAAGTTACCAGTGGAAAAATGTTACTCAAGTAAAAGTAAAAAGTACCTTAATAAAAGTGAACTTAAAGGAGAAGTGACTGAGTTTCTGTCTTCGGAGCAGAGGAAGTTCTGCTCGCCGCAAAGGAAATGAGAAGATTTTGGTCTGAAACTGTTTTTAATCAGAGGAGAAGCTTTCTCAATCAAAATGCAACACAAAGCAAACCACGGTAGCAGACGGCACCATGACTACCTGGGAGGTTTTATGGGTACTTTCAGCGGCTCGGCCGCTGTCTTCAGGGTCTCTGGACACCTGTCCAACATGTCCGCCGTCCCTCCTGCCTTGAGGTTTCAGTAACCGAGTCCAGAGCGAGCGGCCCCAGAGAAAGCTGATGCTGTTTGGTGTCAAGGGTTATGCAGAATGTTTCCGTGGTCGTCGTGTTGAACCAGACGATGAAGCTGCTGCTTTGTCGACTCAAACTGGTCCCTGCAGTGTTTGTTTCTCAGAGGTGAACCTGAGCTGTACTGGATGGGTTCTTCCTGGTTTCCAGTTCATGCAACACCATGAGAGCTGGTTACTGAACCAGCAGGAAGATCAATGCTGTTTTCTCCCGTGTTTTATTTTTACTCATTAAGATGTGATTTCAAATGTAACTGAGTAAAATCTTTTGTGGTTTTGTAAAAAAACTTTAAAAAGTACAAATTGTACTTAATTACAGTTATGTGAGTAAATGGAACTAGTTACTTTCCAGCTCTGGTAACAAACAACTAGGCTAACATGAAACTGAGGGCAGACATGAACTGACCAGGTAAAAATGTAGAAAACATGTAGCTGTAACAGCTGAACAACAAAGAAATATGCAGCCAAACAAATTAACCAATTTTGGAACTAGCTAGGCTATATATTGATTAGCCCTGTGTTTGGCTAGCTAGCCTAGTTGCTGTCGTTCAACATCAAATTAGCAAGTTAATGCTTCACTGCTGCATGAATGTGAAATCGAACTCTGATGTGGACCAAAAAAAGCGAACTCTGCTCCGCCTACAAACCTCGGTCTCAAACACCAAGCAGACCGGAGGCCGCTCCAAAAGGAGGAAGTGGACTACAGCGCAGGGCATTCTGGGTAAATCCAACCAAAACAAATGCTAGCTAGCCTAGCGCTAGCGGGAAAAATGGCTCGTGGTTTCAAAGACAGAAGAGAAATCCTCCAACCGCTAAAATCTGACACCACTCCATTTTTGACGACATTTCCTGATGAAGGAAGCTGCGCTCAGTGTCGTCTTCAGAGGTTTTTGTGTCGTTTCCTTCAGTGGTTCTTGGTGCAGCGGCCCCACAGGTGACCCCCTCACCTGTTGCTCAAAACGTTTGGTTGGTTTGACTCAGCAGTGAGAAAGAGAACCACAGCCAGGGGCGTCGCACCCGTGGGGGATGTGGGTGTCAAAACACCCACACTTTTCCTGGAGTTTTGCTCAAAAACTGTGACATTATATTTATGTCGCTAACCTGAGTGCACAGTGAGTCTGATCTGAGCGCATATATCTATGTGAACAAACAGTAATTCGTGGCGTGTGCGTTTATCTCACGCGCTCCACGCTGATCTGAACGCTGGGTGCTCGCGCGCTCCGCTCTGTTGCTTCTGCGTCTTCTGTCTGTGGTACGAAACGTTAAACTCCACAAAAGCTAAAAGAAAATCTGTGCGCAGACAGATCGTTTTCATCCAATCAAAACATTGCTGGTAAATTCTGCAGTCGCAGCCAGAACCCCAAGTCTGCGGCACAAACGAGGAATCTGAGCTTTGCTCTCCGTCAAGACATTTAATATATAAATAGAAAAACAAGCAAAATAAAGAAAATAAAGTTTTCTTCCTACAAAAAAGAACCAACTTTATTTTTTTATTCCTTTTTCATCCAACCTAACATTATTTATGAATTAAATGATGTCACAAAAGTTTTCACACCACTGAAACCTTTTCACTTTGCAAACACAAACATCAGTGTATGTTGTTGAGAATTCATCTGACAGATCAGTGAAAGGAAAGGATGTATTATTTAAAATGTTTTACAAATATAAATCTGAAAAGTGTGGCATGGAAAGCTTCTATCTTCAGTGGCAGCTGAAAGCCTGTTGGACCTTCACCAGCTTTGCACGACTGAAATCTTGAACTGTTCTTATTTGCAAACGGACAGAAGCTGGCAACGTCAGTTTCAGGTCTCACTACACAACAGAAATAACATTTAGGTGTGGGCTTTAACTAGGCCATTCCAACATGAAGACGCTTTGATCTACACCATCCATTGTAGCTCTGGCTGGTTGGGGCTCATTGTTGGAAGGTGAACTTCTGACCAAGCCTTTGGGCGCCGACAGGTTTTCCTTCCGGAGTTTCCTGGATTTGGCCCAGTTCACCTTCCCATCAGCTGAACCGGCTGCCACGTTGCTGTTGAAGCCTCCCTGCAGCATGATGCTGCCACCAACATATTTAACAGAGTGGAGGTCTGCAGGGGGTTGTTTTTGCCTGTGTGTGTGTGTGTAGTTCCCCCCCCACACACTGGCTGCACCCTCACGGCAGCAGTTTGAGGTGTGAGGTCCTCCTCCTGGCCGTGTTCCTCGGTCCTGTCCATGAGGGTTCCTGCTCCGTGTTCGTGGATCAGCAGCTGGATCAGAACCGCAGTTTAAGTCGGACCTGATCCACTGCAGGTGGAGCTCCCGGCGTGTTGACTCCCTGTCCTCCACAGGCTCTGCAGCCTCCAGTCTGTTTGTGCTGAACGGGCCTGTTCAGCACATTCGTGTCACCTCCTCTCTGTGTGTGTGTGGTGGGGGGGGCTGCTGTTGCATTGCAGTGACCCTCAGGAGCTGCTGCAGCACTGATCCAGACAGTGAGGGAGGAAGCTCTGCAGTGTTTGTTTCTTCCCGAAGCAGCTCGGTTCTCTCAGCTGGAAGAAGCGTCATCCGCCCCATTCATCAGCACTGGTCTCGTTGGAAACCGACGGCCGGCGTCGGGAGGGCGGTCGCTTCGTTCTCCAGGAGCCGTTCCCCGCTCAGGAGACCCTCAGCCAGGCCAGCTGCAGGCTTCATCATAAAGGAAAGGGTTAAGCCTGGTCTGGAAAGCAGACGGGGCGTCGGCCTCGGGGTTTAAAGCAGACGGGGCGTCGGCCTCGGGGTTTAAAGCAGACGGGGCGTCGGCCTCGGGGTTTAAAGCAGACGGGGCGTCGGCCTCGGGGGCTAAAACTGGGAGCTGGTTCCTCAGGAGAGGAGCCTGAGGACTGGAGGATCTGCCTCCCAGTCTCCTCCTAGAGCCTCCAGGAACCAGCAGGAAACCTGCAGGCTGAGAGCGAAGGGCTCTGGTAGGAGCGTCTGGACCAGTCAGGGCTCTGGGAGGAGCGTCTGGACCAGTCAGGGCTCTGGTAGGAGCGTCTGGACCAGTCAGGGCTCTGGGAGGAGCGTCTGGACCAGTCAGGGCTCTGGGAGGAGCGTCCGGACCAGTCAGGGCTCTGGGAGGAGCGTCCAGACCAGTCAGGGCTCTGGTAGGAGCGTCTGCACCAATCAGGGCTCTGGTAGGAGCGTCCGGACCAGTCAGGGCTCTGGTAGGAGCGTCCGGACCAGTCAGGGCTCTGGTAGGAGTGTCCGGACCAGTCAGGGCTCTGGTAGGGCTCTGGTAGGAGCGTCTGGACCAGTTAGGGCTCTGGTAGGAGCGTTTGGACCAGTTAGGGCTCTGGTAGGAGCGTCCGGACCAGTCAGGGCTCTGGTAGGGCTCTGGTAGGAGCGTCTGGACCAGTTAGGGCTCTGGTAGGAGCGTCCGGACCAGTCAGGGCTCTGGTAGGAGCGTCCGGACCAGTCAGGGCTCTGGTAGGAGCGTCTGGACCAGTCAGGGCTCTGGTAGGGCTCTGGTAGGAGCGTCTGGACCAGTTAGGGCTCTGGTAGGAGCGTCCGGACCAGTCAGGGCTCTGGTAGGAGCGTCTGGACCAGTCAGGGCTCTGGTAGGGCTCTGGTAGGAGCGTCTGGACCAGTTAGGGCTCTGGTAGGAGCGTTTGGACCAGTCAGGGCTCTGGTAGGAGCGTCCGGACCAGTCAGGGCTCTGGGAGGAGCGTCTGGACCAGTCAGGGCTCTGGTAGGAGCGTCCGGACCAGTCAGGGCTCTGGGAGGAGCGTCTGGACCAGTCAGGGCTCTGGTAGGGCTCTCGTAGGAGCGTCTGGACCAGTTAGGGCTCTGGTAGGAGCGTCTGGACCAGTCAGGGCTCTGGGAGGAGCGTCTGGACCAGTTAGGGCTCTCGTAGGAGCGTCCGGACCAGTCAAATTTTTATCAGGGCTTCATATGTGAGGAGATGTCGTTGAGTTTTTCTGCGCCAGGGTCCAGTGAGGATCGAAGCGGATCCTGCTGGACCCGCCCTGAGGTCGCGTTCTGCCCAGCTGACTGAATCGGTCTTCTCCTGGTGTGTGCTGCAGAGCGCTGGTGTGAGCGTTATGGAGACCTGCAGGGGGAGCTGCTGTGCGTGGACCTGGAGAAGGACCGGCAGGGTTTGGGTCTCAGCCTGGCGGGAAACAGGGACCGGTCCCGCCTCAGCATCTTCGTGGTGGGCCTCCATCCAGGCGGGCCGGCCTCCCGTGACGGACGCATCCGCGTGGGGGACGAGCTGCTGGAGGTGAGCAGGCGCCAGCGTCTGCATGTAAAGTTCTGCAGGTTCTCCCTGATCCTCGCCGACTGACCCGTTCGGGTCGGGCTCACCCGCTTCTGCTCGTTAGCTCCACTTAACCGGGTTCATCATCTTGTTTGTCCATCAGATCAACAACCAGGTTCTGTACGGACGGAGCCACCAGAACGCCTCGGCCATCATTAAGACCGCCGCCTCCAAGGTGAAGCTCGTCCTGCTCAGGTAGGAATGCAGTGCATGCTGGGAAAACCCCGAGTTTCTCTTCCTGTGTTTGACAGATGAGCAGAGCGAAAGATCTGAGTCAGCTGAAGCCAGCTCCAACATCAAATCCAGCATCTTTAATCTGGATTAGGATCCAGATCTGGACTGGGTTAGACCTGGATCTGCACTGAATCTAATCTGGATCTAGACTGGGTCTAATCTGAATCTGGATGAGGGACTAGGTGTAATCTGGATCTGGACTAGGTCTAATGTGGATCTGGACGAGGGACTAAGTCTAATCTGGATCTGGGCTAGGTCTAATCTGTATCTGGACAAGGGACTAGGTCTAATCTGGATCTGGACTACGTCTAATCTGGATCTGGACGAGGGACTAGGTGTAATCTGGATCTGGACTAGGTCTAATCTGGATCTGGACTAGGTCTAATCTGGATCTGGACTAGGTCTAATCTGGATCTGGACTAGGTCTAATCTGGATTTGGAGTATTTCTAATCTGGATCTGGACTGGGTCTAATCTGAATCTGGACTGGGTCTAATCTGGACTAGATCTAATCTGGATCTGGACTAGGGACTAGGTCTAATCTGAATCTGGACTAGGTCTAATCTGAATCTGAATGAGGGACTAGGTCTAATCTGGACTAGGTCTAATCTGGATTTGGACTGGGTCTAATCTGGATCTGGACAAGGTCTAATCTGGATCTGGACTGGGTCTAATATGGATCTGGACTGGGTCTAATCTGGATCTGGACTAGGTCTAATCTGTATCTGGACGAGGGACTAGGTCTAATCTG
Organism: Anableps anableps; assembly: GCA_014839685.1. NCBI lineage: Eukaryota > Metazoa > Chordata > Actinopteri > Cyprinodontiformes > Anablepidae > Anableps > Anableps anableps. The sequence goes on along the minus strand of CM026070.1, from coordinate 39,967,655 downwards.
GATCTGGACTACGTCTAATCTGGATCTGGACGAGGGACTAGGTCTAATCTGGATCTGGACTAGGTCTAATCTGGATTTGGAGTATTTCTAATCTGGATCTGGACTAGGTCTAATCTGGATCTGGACTAGGTCTAATCTGAATCTAGACTAGGTCTAATCTGAATCTGGACTAGGTCTAATCTGGATCTGGACTAGGTCTAATCTGAATTTGGAGTATTTCTTATCTGGATCTGGACTGGGTCTAATCTGAATCTGGACTGGGTCTAATCTGGATTATGTCTAATCTGGATCTGGACTAGGGACTAGGTGTAATCTGAATCTGGACTAGGTCTAATCTGAATCTGAATGAGGGACTAGGTCTAATCTGGACTAGGTCTAATCTGGATCTGTACTAGGTCTAATCTGGATCTGGACTGGGTCTAATCTGAATCTGGACTAGGTCTAATCTGAATCTGAATGAGGGACTAGGTCTAATCTGGACTAGGTCTAATCTGGATCTGTACTAGGTCTAATCTGGATCTGGACTGGGTCTAATCTGGATCTGGACAAGGTCTAATCTGGATCTGGACTGGGTCTAATCTGGATATGGACTGGATCTAATCTGAATCTGGACAAGGACTAGGTCTAATCTGAATCTGGATTAGGTCTAATCTGGATCTGTACTAGGTCTAATCTGGATTAGGTCTAATCTGGATCTGGACTAGGTCTAATCTGGATAAAGTCTAATCTGGATCTGGACTAGGTCTAATCTGAATCTAGACTAGGTCTAATCTGAATCTGGACTAGGTCTAATCTGGATCTGGACTAGGTCTAATCTGAATTTGGAGTATTTCTAATCTGGATCTGGACTGGGTCTAATCTGAATCTGGACTGGGTCTAATCTGGATTATGTCTAATCTGGATCTGGACTAGGGACTAGGTGTAATCTGAATCTGGACTAGGTCTAATCTGAATCTGAATGAGGGACTAGGTCTAATCTGGACTAGGTCTAATCTGGATCTGTACTAGGTCTAATCTGGATCTGGACTGGGTCTAATCTGAATCTGGACTAGGTCTAATCTGAATCTGAATGAGGGACTAGGTCTAATCTGGACTAGGTCTAATCTGGATCTGTACTAGGTCTAATCTGGATCTGGACTGGGTCTAATCTGGATCTGGACAAGGTCTAATCTGGATCTGGACTGGGTCTAATCTGGATATGGACTGGATCTAATCTGAATCTGGACAAGGACTAGGTCTAATCTGAATCTGGATTAGGTCTAATCTGGATCTGTACTAGGTCTAATCTGGATTAGGTCTAATCTGGATCTGGACTAGGTCTAATCTGGATAAAGTCTAATCTGGATCTGGACTAGGTCTAATCTGAATCTAGACTAGGTCTAATCTGAATCTGGACTAGGTCTAATCTGGATCTGGACTAGGTCTAATCTGAATTTGGAGTATTTCTAATCTGGATCTGGACTGGGTCTAATCTGAATCTGGACTGGGTCTAATCTGAATCTGAATGAGGGACTAGGTCTAATCTGGACTAGGTCTAATCTGGATCTGTACTAGGTCTAATCTGGATCTGGACTGGGTCTAATCTGAATCTGGACTAGGTCTAATCTGAATCTGAATGAGGGACTAGGTCTAATCTGGACTAGGTCTAATCTGGATCTGTACTAGGTCTAATCTGGATCTGGACTGGGTCTAATCTGGATCTGGACAAGGTCTAATCTGGATCTGGACTGGGTCTAATCTGGATATGGACTGGATCTAATCTGAATCTGGACAAGGACTAGGTCTAATCTGAATCTGGATTAGGTCTAATCTGGATCTGTACTAGGTCTAATCTGGATTAGGTCTAATCTGGATCTGGACTAGGTCTAATCTGGATAAAGTCTAATCTGGATCTGGACTAGGTCTAATCTGAATCTAGACTAGGTCTAATCTGAATCTGGACTAGGTCTAATCTGGATCTGGACTAGGTCTAATCTGAATTTGGAGTATTTCTAATCTGGATCTGGACTGGGTCTAATCTGAATCTGGACTGGGTCTAATCTGGATTATGTCTAATCTGGATCTGGACTAGGGACTAGGTGTAATCTGAATCTGGACTAGGTCTAATCTGAATCTGAATGAGGGACTAGGTCTAATCTGGACTAGGTCTAATCTGGATCTGTACTAGGTCTAATCTGGATCTGGACTGGGTCTAATCTGAATCTGGACTAGGTCTAATCTGAATCTGAATGAGGGACTAGGTCTAATCTGGACTAGGTCTAATCTGGATCTGTACTAGGTCTAATCTGGATCTGGACTGGGTCTAATCTGGATCTGGACAAGGTCTAATCTGGATCTGGACTGGATCTAATCTGAATCTGGACAAGGACTAGGTCTAATCTGAATCTGGATTAGGTCTAATCTGGATCTGTACTAGGTCTAATCTGGATCAGGTCTAATCTGGATCTGGACTAGGTCTAATCTGGATAAAGTCTAATCTGGATCTGGACGAGGGACTAGGTCTAATCTGGATCTGGACAAGGGACTAGGTCTAATCTGGATCTGGACTAGGCCTAATCTGGATCTGGACTAGGCCTAATCTGGATCTGGACTAGGCCTAATCTGGATCTGGACGAGGGACTAGGTGTAATCTGGATCTGGACTAGGTCTAATCTGAATCTGGACTAGGTCTAATCTGGATCTGGACGAGGGACTAGGTCTAATCTGGATTTGGAGTATTTCTAATCTGGATCTGGACTGGGTCTAATCTGAATCTGGATTAGGTCTAATCTGGATCTGTACTAGGTCTAATCTGGATTAGGTCTAATCTGGATCTGGACTAGGTCTAATCTGGATAAGGTCTAATCTGGATCTGGACGAGGGTCTAGGTCTAATCTGAATCTGGACAAGGGACTAGGTGTAATCTGGATCTGGACTAGGTCTAATGTGGATCTGGACGAGGGACTAAGTCTAATCTGGATCTGGGCTAGGTCTAATCTGTATCTGGACGAGGGACTAGGTCTAATCTGGATCTGGACTACGTCTAATCTGGATCTGGACGAGGGACTAGGTCTAATCTGGATCTGGACTAGGTCTAATCTGGATTTGGAGTATTTCTAATCTGGATCTGGACTAGGTCTAATCTGGATCTGGACTAGGTCTAATCTGGATCTAGACTAGGTCTAATCTGAATCTGGACTAGGTCTAATCTGGATCTGGACTAGGTCTAATCTGAATTTGGAGTATTTCTAATCTGGATCTGGACTGGGTCTAATCTGAATCTGGACTGGGTCTAATCTGGATTATGTCTAATCTGGATCTGGACTAGGGACTAGGTGTAATCTGAATCTGGACTAGGTCTAATCTGAATCTGAATGAGGGACTAGGTCTAATCTGGACTAGGTCTAATCTGGATCTGTACTAGGTCTAATCTGGATCTGGACTGGGTCTAATCTGAATCTGGACTAGGTCTAATCTGAATCTGAATGAGGGACTAGGTCTAATCTGGACTAGGTCTAATCTGGATCTGTACTAGGTCTAATCTGGATCTGGACTGGGTCTAATCTGGATCTGGACAAGGTCTAATCTGGATCTGGACTGGGTCTAATCTGGATCTGGACTGGATCTAATCTGAATCTGGACAAGGACTAGGTCTAATCTGAATCTGGATTAGGTCTAATCTGGATCTGTACTAGGTCTAATCTGGATTAGGTCTAATCTGGATCTGGACTAGGTCTAATCTGGATAAAGTCTAATCTGGATCTGGACTAGGGACTAGGTCTAATCTGGATCTGGACAAGGGACTAGGTCTAATCTGGATCTGGACTAGGCCTAATCTGGATCTGGACTAGGCCTAATCTGGATCTGGACGAGGGACTAGGTCTAATCTGGATCTGGACGAGGGACTAGGTCTAATCTGGATCTGGACTAGGTCTAATCTGGATTTGGAGTATTTCTAATCTGGATCTGGACTGGGTCTAATCTGAATCTGGATTAGGTCTAATCTGGATCTGTACTAGGTCTAATCTGGATTAGGTCTAATCTGGATCTGGACTAGGTCTAATCTGGATAAGGTCTAATCTGGATCTGGACGAGGGTCTAGGTCTAATCTGAATCTGGACGAGGGACTAGGTGTAATCTGGATCTGGACTAGGTCTAATATGGATCTGGACGAGGGACTAAGTCTAATCTGGATCTGGGCTAGGTCTAATCTGTATCTGGACGAGGGACTAGGTCTAATCTGGATCTGGACTACGTCTAATCTGGATCTGGACGAGGGACTAGGTCTAATCTGGATCTGGACTAGGTCTAATCTGGATTTGGAGTATTTCTAATCTGGATCTGGACTAGGTCTAATCTGGATCTGGACTAGGTCTAATCTGAATCTAGACTAGGTCTAATCTGAATCTGGACTAGGTCTAATCTGGATCTGGACTAGGTCTAATCTGAATTTGGAGTATTTCTAATCTGGATCTGGACTGGGTCTAATCTGAATCTGGACTGGGTCTAATCTGGATTATGTCTAATCTGGATCTGGACTAGGGACTAGGTGTAATCTGAATCTGGACTAGGTCTAATCTGAATCTGAATGAGGGACTAGGTCTAATCTGGACTAGGTCTAATCTGGATCTGTACTAGGTCTAATCTGGATCTGGACTGGGTCTAATCTGGATCTGGACAAGGTCTAATCTGGATCTGGACTGGATCTAATCTGAATCTGGACAAGGACTAGGTCTAATCTGAATCTGGATTAGGTCTAATCTGGATATGTACTAGGTCTAATCTGGATCAGGTCTAATCTGGATCTGGACTAGGTCTAATCTGGATAAAGTCTAATCTGGATCTGGACGAGGGACTAGGTCTAATCTGGATCTGGACAAGGGACTAGGTCTAATCTGGATCTGGACTAGGCCTAATCTGGATCTGGACTAGGCCTAATCTGGATCTGGACGAGGGACTAGGTGTAATCTGGATCTGGACTAGGTCTAATCTGAATCTGGACTAGGTCTAATCTGGATCTGGACGAGGGACTAGGTCTAATCTGGATCTGGACTAGGTCTAATCTGGATTTGGAGTATTTCTAATCTGGATCTGGACTGGGTCTAATCTGAATCTGGATTAAGTCTAATCTGGATCTGGACAAGGACTAGGTCTAATCTGAATCTGGACTAGGTCTAATCTGGATCTGGACTAGGTCTGATTTGGAGTAAGTCTAATCTGGATCTGGACAAGGACTAGGTCTAATCTGTATCTGGACTAGGTCTAATCTGGATCTGGATTAGGTCTAATCTGGATCTGGACGAGGGACTAGGTGTAATCTGGATCTGGACTAGGTGTAATCTGGATCTGGACTAGGTCTAATCTGAATCTGGACTAGGTCTAATCTGGATCTGGACAAAGGACTAGGTGTAATCTGGATCTGGACTAGGTCTAATCTCAATCTGGATTAGGTGTAATCTGGGTCTGGACTAGGTCTGATTTGGAGTAAATCTAATCTGAATCTGGACAAGGACTAGGTCTAATCTGGATCTGGACTAGGTCTAATCTGGATCTTGGCTAGGTCTAATCTGGATCTGGACGAGGGACTAGGTCTAATCTGGATCTGGACTACGTCTAATCTGGATCTGGACGAGGGACTAGGTGTAATCTGGATCTGGACTAGGTCTAATCTGAATCTGGACTAGGTCTAATCTGGATCTGGACTTGGTCTGATTTGGAGTAAGTCTAATCTGGATCTGGACAAGGACTAGGTCTAATCTGTATCTGGACTAGGTCTAATCTGGATCTGGATTAGGTCTAATCTGGATCTGGACGAGGGACTAGGTGTAATCTGGATCTGGACTAGGTGTAATCTGGATCTGGACTAGGTCTAATCTGAATTTGGACTAGGTCTAATCTGGATCTGGACGAAGGACTAGGTCTAATCTGGATCTGGACTAGGTCTAATCTCAATCTGGATTAGGTGTAATCTGGATCTGGACTAGGTCTGATTTGGAGTAAATCTAATCTGAATCTGGACAAGGACTAGGTCTAATCTGGATCTGGACTAGGTCTAATCTGGATCTTGGCTAGGTCTAATCTGGATCTGGACGAGGGACTAGGTGTAATCTGGATCTGGACTAGGTGTAATCTGGATCTGGACTAGGTCTAATCTGAATCTGGACTAGGTCTAATCTGGATCTGGACGAGGGACTAGGTCTAATCTGGATCTGGATTAGGTCTAATCTGAATCTGGACTGGGTCTAATCTGGATTATGTCTAATCTGGATCTGGACTAGGGACTAGGTTTAATCTGAATCTGGACTAGGTCTAATCTGAATCTGGATGAGGGACTAGGTGTAATCTGGATCTGGACTAGGTCTAATCTGAATCTGGACAAGGACTAGGTCTAATCTGGATCTGGACTAGGTCTAATCTGGATCTGGACGAGGGACTAGGTCTAATCTGGATCTTGGCTAGGTCTAATCTGGATCTGGACGAGGGACTAGGTCTAATCTGGATCTGGACTACGTCTAATCTGGATCTGGATGAGGGACTAGGTGTAATCTGGATCTGGACTAGGTCTAATCTGAATCTGGACTAGATCTAATCTGGATCTAGACGAGGGATTAGGTCTAATCTGAATCTGGATTAGGTCTAATCTGGATCTGGACAAGGACTAGGTCTATTCTGCATCTGTACTATGTCTAATCTTCATCTGGATTAGGTCTAATCTGGATCTGGACTAGGTCTGATCTGAATCTGGACAAGGGACTAGGTCTGATCTGGATCTGGACAAGGGACTAGGTCTGATCTGGATCTGGATGAGCGACTAGGTCTAAAATGGATTAAGTCTAATCTGGATCTGGACTAGGTCTAATCTTCATCTGGATTAGGTCTAATCTGGATCTGGACTAGGTCTGATCTGAATCTGGACAAGGGACTAGGTCTGATCTGAATCTGGACAAGGGACTAGGTCTGATCTGGATCTGGACAAGGGACTAGGTCTAATCTGGATCTGGATGAGCGACTAGGTCTAAAATGGATTAAGTCTAATCTGGATCTGGACTAGGTCTAATCTGGATCTGGACCGGCTTCAGGGTGTTAGGAGCTGGACGGCAGCCTGAGGTTCTGGTGGTTCCATGATGTGTGTTTGGTGTCAGTTTGTTCTTCTGTGTCTCTAGAAACTCCGACGCTGTCAACCAGATGGCTGTTTCTCCTTTAACGACTCCGGCTGCGCCCGCTGCTCCGGCTGCGTCCGCTGCGCCCGCCTCGAGCCCGCTCAGCCCGGAGGTAACCCCCCCCCCCACAGCAGCGACACCAGGGGTCTGGCGTTTGGCTCTTGGACCTCCCACAGCGCTCCGTCTGCCTTTGGTTCACTTGTTTTTATGGAGGATCAAAAAATTTAAAATTAATTAACTATTTCAGTATCCATTTTCATTTCCGATTCAAAAAATACAATATGTCGATGTTTGTTGTTGTTTTGACTTTATCATAACGTCAAAAGTGAAAGATTTATTCGACTTGGACATTTGTTTCCAGCGATCCCGCCGCATCAGAAGCACGCTTTTCTTTCTCGGTCAAAAAACATTTAAACAAAAGGAAGCCTGCACCATCCATTTTAGAAACATATTAATAAAACAAATGCAGAACGTAGCAGTTTTTTAGTTTTTTTGCAGGGAATAAATCCGACATTACATTTCCACAACAGAATGAATCAAGTATCAGTAATATTTATTTGTTTTCCTCATCATAAGTGCTTTTTTGTTTGCATCATTTTCCAGACATCAGCATCCCATAGAAGAAAATATATCGATGCTGTTTTTATAAATGTTTTAATGTTTTTCTTTGTTCTAAAACCTAAAACCAGAAATAAAATGGCGGTTCCTTAAAACCGGCCACTAATATCCTCCCGTAGACGTCCGAGTCGTTTCCACAGAAGGCTTTCAGCTGGGCCTCCCTGGGCTGGAGAGGTCCACCCATAGACGAGCTTCTGGTTCCATCAGGTTCTTGCGGTCCTGAGTCGGCATCAGGAAAGAGAACCTGCTGAGTCATGGGTTGCTATGGTGATTCCCTCCATGGCCCACAGCATCACCGGGCCAACGGATGAACCAGCTGATGCAAAAACACTAGAGCACGACTAACCCTGAAACATGTCCGTGTTTCTGAGTCAGGTTGGTAGCCCCGCCCCCGCTGAGCGGCCCCACCCCCCTGACGGCGTGAGGCTCCGCCCCTCGCCGGACCCTCCGGTCAGTGTGCAACTGAAGCAGGTGACTAACCTCCTCAGAGAGCCGAGAACTGACCTGTGTTCTGCCGAACAGGACCAGAACCCGACCAAGACCGACGAGTTTGTTCGGGACGACGGTACCAGAAGTGGCGACGGCGCCCCCAGGAGGCCGACGGAGGCGGACGCGCTGAGAAAGGTGCAGAGAAGCTCCGACACCTTCAGCTTCTCACAGGTTCATCTCGAAACAGCAGAACCAGAACCTTGACCCACTCTGATCTGTGTTTCAGAGGCTCCAAGCCGCAGAGTCGCCAGGAACCGAGCTGCAGGCTCCCAGGGCGCCGCCGGAGCTTCAGGTAACAACACGAGTCAGCGGGCCGGCTTTAGTTCTCAGAACCGGGCCTCCTCACCGATCCTCTGAATCTGTAAGATCCATCCACCAAGTCTTATCAGAACCTTCTGAAGCGGGTCGGATCAGAACCGCCCCAACATGCAGAACTGGGTAGCTTAAATTCAAGCTGACCCAGTTCTTCTCCCCGGCGGGTCTCAGCGGTTCTGAGAAGGTTCTGATCTTTATTTAACTCTATAAACTTCTACCAGAACCTGGACCATTGCGTCTCTGGAAACACGCCCAAATATGGCGCTTCCTGCTGGCTACGCAAATATTGGATTTACCAGAACCAGCGGCTGGGCTGAAAAAAATTAGGTGTAAATAGATTTATTCTGATATTGAAAAAGAATGGTACCGACCCGGTAGCGCACCCTGAGCTCAGGCTGATGGCGCTGAGGACGGTTTGGTCCGACCCAAAGTTCCAGATGATGTTTAAAAGCCTTCAGCGTAGTTCTGCTGGTCAAAGTCTAGCTTCGTGTCTCGGACCTGCAGCCGGGTCTGGTTCTGTTCTCCAGATGAACCCTGAAGCAGTCGGGTTTACGGTTCTGTTCTGATCCGGGTCCAGTCCTGCAGGTCCAGCAGCAGCTCCAGCAGACAGACAGCAGCGTCTCCTCCTCTGGTCGGCGCCCAGGTCCAATCCGTCCACCAGAGTTCTGGGATGCCCTCCTCAGATCCGTCCTGCTGTGCCGTGGTTCCGGGTCAGGAAACGGTTCTGGAGATCTGTAAGGGTCGGTCCGGACTGGGACTCAGCATCGTGGGAGGAAGAGACACCCAGCTGGTAACATGGAGTCCATGTTTGGATCAGTTCTTGGTTCTGATGTGCAGCTCAGTCTGAACAGAACCGGTTCCGTCTCAAACGGGTTGCGATCTCGCCCTCAGAACGCCATCGTGATCCATGAGGTGTATGAGGAAGGAGCAGCGGCCCGAGATGGACGGCTCTGGGCTGGGGACCAGATCCTAGAGGTACCGCTGGGCGGTTCTGGTTCTGCTTGGTTCTGGTTCTGCTGCGCTAACCCGGCTGACGCTCGGTTCTGCATGTGCAGGTGAATGGCGTGGATCTCCGCGGGGCGTCCCATGAGGAGGCCATCGCCGCCCTGCGTCAGACGCCAGCAAAGGTCCGACTGACGGTTCTGAGGGATGAAGCCCGGTACCGAGACGAGGAGAACCTGGACCTGTTCGAGGTGGAGCTGCAGAAGAAGAGCGGCAGAGGACTGGGCTTCAGCATCGTCGGGAAGAGGTCCGACTTCCTATCCTTAACCGCTTAACCGGGTCTGGGAGCCCAGAAGTGTGTATGGGGAACCGGACTGGGACCAGAAGTTTAGCCACCACAGCCACCTTTTACCAACATCAAACCGTCTGAATTGGTTCTTAATGGTTCTGTCTGCATGTTTCTGTGCTTATTTTGACATTTTTTTGTAAATCTGTTTAGTTCTGCAATATTTGGCCTAAAACCATCTCAGTGCTGCCCTCTATGGGTTGAAGTGTGGTACTGCAGCTGAATCTTCCTGTTGGTTCCAACGGTACAGCTTGGTTAGCGTCTCCATCACATAGCTCTGCGTTCTGTTATAAAACCATCTCACTCAGGCGCCCCCTGGTGGCGAGTCACGGGTTGGAATAGCGAGCGTTGCTAGCATTGATCGACGGCATCGCTATAAAAGTCTCCAATAAGAGAGAAAGTTGCGAGATTTGTTGCTTTTATGGAAAAAAAAGGTCACTAGAAGATCTAAAAAGTTGCTAAAATGTATCAACAAAGTGCTCTCCTGTCCTGACCACACCCCCACTCATCCCCACACTAAGCCCCGCCCCTAAGTATATTTTAGCCCCGCCCACTTCATTGAACTCTTGAAAAATTTGTTGGGGGCGGTGTTTTGGTTTCACATCGGTTTAGTTCCTCTTTAAAGTGTAACTAACCATAGCTCTGCCCCTGACCAATTTTTAAAGATTCCACCAAAGTGGGCGGAGCCAAGAGACATTGGGGCGTGGTCAAGTGTGGGATGAGCGGAGGGGGTAAGCGAGGCTTAGAGAGTAGCACTGTTGCTAACTTAGCGACTTTGTCGCTAAAATTAGCAATTTTTCGGGCCCTCTGTGGGCCTTTTCTGTTATTGGAGATTTTATGGTGAGAACGTGATACAGCGATCGCGCCGCAGCAACTGAACTGTGAGGAATATTCAACTGCAGTACCACCGTTCAACCTACAGAGGGCAGCACTGAGAGGGTTTTGGGTGAAACGTTTACATGCTGAACCCTAAATAAGCGATTTAAGCAGTTTATCAGCGAAAAAGCAGCTGCAGGTTCAGTTCTTCTCTAAACGCATTCAGGGACTCAGAGAAGAACATTCTGACCCGGGTCGGTTCCAGAAAGAGTGAAGGTTCTGGTTCCTCATCAGAGGGAAGCATTTTTACCCAGAATGTATTGGTGTATGAACCCAGCAGAGACGGATCTTCAGAACCAGAACCGAATTCTCCAGAGCTTCAGTAACGTGTGTGTGTGTGTGTGTGTGTGTGTGTGTGTGTGTGTGTGTGTGTCAGGAGTGGCAGCGGGGTGTTCATCTCGGAGGTGGTCAGAGGGGGCGCTGCTGAGCTGGACGGACGCCTGATGCAAGGAGACCAGATCTTGTCGGTGGACGGAGAGGAAACGAGACACGCCTCCCAGGAAGCCGTGGCCGCCATGCTGAAGGTGAGGATGACGATGAAGGTCCCTCAGCATGAGAGCGGTTCTGAGCGGTTCTGGGATACTGGACGGAACCAGGAGTTTCACACCAACATGGAGGCGGGTTGAGTCCCGGGTGGAGGGAGTGAAGGGTGTGATTACTTGAAACTGACCCAGGAGCTGCAGTAACTTTTACAAAAACGTCTCTTCCATATTTGTTCAAACCGTCTCCATGTGGTGACGGTTTGGTCTGAGGCAGATACTCTGTGGACAGATGGAGCTCCTCCTCCTCCTCCCTGAGCTGCTATTGGTCTAAAGAAATGCCCCGCCCCCAACCTAAAGCAACCAATCAGAGCCAGGAGGCGGGGCTTAGCGCTGCCAATCACTCTCGTGTACGCGCTGCTAAATGTGCTGATGGTGGAGAAACACCTCACCGTTCCAGGAAAACTGTTTATGCGCCGTCATGGTGGCCATGCTAACTAGCATTAGCATTAGCAGCAGGCTATGCTGTGGTGAACCAGCTGCAGCGTAGCAGAGAGCGGGGGGGAGGCAGGGTGAGCGGCGCGTACATGAGGGGGATTGGCAGCGCTAAGACTCCTGGCTCTGATTGGTTGTTTCTGACTGACTGGTGGATTTCTGCAGTTAGTACTGGGAGCACTGGGAGATCTTGTCAGATTATGGGTCTGATATTAAAGGGCCACGGCTTCATGATAATTTGAACTAATATGGAAAAAAGCATTTTTCATGAAAGTTACTCAAGAATAGTCTAAGATTAAAACTTGATGAACTGATGGAGGTTCTGCTTGTGGTTCTGTTGGTTCTGCAGTGCGCTCGCGGACCCGTCCTGCTGGAGCTCGGCCGACTCAAAGCTGCTTCATGGATCTCATCCAGAACCGGACCTGTCGGACCCGGCGGTCCGGTCCCGATCTCGTCCAGACTGACCTCCAGGGGGAGCCAGGTGGGTTTCTGGAACCAGATCAGAACCGGACCTCTCGGACCCGGCGGTCCTGTCCAGAAACAGACAGAACCTTCTGTTTGTCTGCTGGTCGTCGTGGTTACGATCTGAAAAGTGTGGCGTGCTCTTCTGTTAACCCGCCTTTACTCTGATACCCCCGAATGAGACCAGTGCAACCTTCAGAGGTCTGCGGATCAGTAACCAGAGTCCAGATGTTCTGGTTCTACTGGGTTCTGGTTGGATCGGAACCAAATGTGAAGAAGTCTAAGGAGTGTGGACTCAACTGGACCAGAGGTGCTGCTGCAGTGGAATAAACTGGAAACCAGAACAGACTCAAAGACCTGAGGGAACACTGGTTCTGGTTCTGGTCAACCCGAATTCTGACGGTTGATCAGATTGATGCTGAGAAATAAACCATTTCTGTTCCTTGCAGATGAGCCACGTCAGCAGCAGCAGCTCAGGGGCTGCGGCTCCGCCTCCCCCACCCTCACCTGACCCCCCCGCCACCACTGAGCCGCTCGGCACCAAGACCAGCTGTGACATCACTTCCTGCTCTGAGAGCAGCTCAGGTAGAGGCCAGGAGACAGAACACCTGATGGAGCGTCGCTGATGGAGGCAGATCCTGATCCGTGTCTGTGTGTGTGTGTGTGCGTGCGTGTGTGTGCGTGCGCGTGCGTGCGTGTGTGTGTGTGTGTGTGTGTGTGCGTGCGTGCGTGTGTGTGTGTGTGTGTGTGCGTGCGTGTGTGTGCGTGCGCGCGCAGGACTGGAGGCCGGCGTCCGGACGGTGGAGATCACCAGGGTAACGTCCTCTCACAAACACACCTGAGTTCTTCAGAACCAGAACCGGTTCTGAGTCTGCTGCTGTCTGATTGGACCGCAGAGGTGACGAACATCAGAACCAATCGGATCATCTCCAGAACCTCCGGCAGGAAGCTGGTCCCGAACCAAATAACTTCCAGAACTTCAGGAAAACCCGGTTCAGGTCCAAACGACGTCCAGTGGGTTCTGCAGTACTCCAACTGGTCCAGATTCTCTAGAAGTGGCTCTGACCCAAATCTAAGGGTGTCATCTGAAACCGGTCCTAAAACTTAAATCTGAAAATATTCTGTTGTGCAGAACCAGGTCCAAATCCAGTCTGGGTCCCGTAACCGGTCCAGAACCATCTTGGGAACCTGGTAAAGAGCCGGGCCTGTCTCCAGCCCTGAACCCAGATGCTGTAGCTCCACCTGCTGGTGAATCTGGAGCAGAACCGAGCCTTGGTTCTTAAAGGTCCAGTTGACCAGAACCAGCATGAAGAACCTGGGTCCAATCCTGAAGCAGTAGACACAGAACCTCCTCTGGTTTCATGAAAATGAGTAAAGTTCTGGTTCCGACCCACTCAGGGTACCGGCGACTCCCTCGGGGTGAGCGTGGCGGGGGGGAAGGGCAGCCCTCTGGGGGACGTCCCCGTCTTCATCGCCATGATCCGGGCCAACGGGGTCGCCGCCAAGACGCAACGGCTGAAGGTGAGCGCCGGCCCGGTACCGGTTCTGGTGCAGAACCTCAGTAGAACCCAGCATGACCAAATTCTTATCCAACTGAATTGGGAGCGAACTTTTAAAATGTCGACTTCGCCGCGTTTCCATCGTCTGGTTTGGAGCGCTTCAGCATGTCGAAGCGCCGCGCCGCCGTTACGAAGCCGCTGCCTCAGAACTTACTCGGCAGATCCGCGTCCAGCTCCTCCTCAGCGTGCTAACTCTTTCAGAAAAGCCAAAAACCACCTCGAAACTTTTTTGCGAAACAGAGAACTTTATTTGAAATTTTGCCGTTTCCATCAATGCGATCCTCCAAAAGGCGCATAGAACACGCTGATGGGAGCACGCCGCTGAGCGCAACTTCCTTCTTCACGGAATGTGAACAACAGCGGAGCGGCGGCTGGAGGATTTCTCTTTGGCAAAGCCGGTTTTGGTTGTATTTACCCAGAATGCCCTGCGCTGTAGTCCACTTCCTGCTTTTGGAGCAGTCTCCGGTACCAGAGTTCACTTCAGCCGAACCGAGACGGACCAGAGATCAGAGTTCGGTTGCGCGTTCACAGCTCCCCAACCGAGCCGGACTTTCTCGGCAGACAGACTGGAGTTGGATTGAAGCGGACTGAGCAGGACTGCTGGGAACGATGCACCGTCAGATGTCAACTGATGGTGCATCGTAACAAACTGTGAAAGTTAAACCAAGACCTGACCCGGTTCTGAAGTCATCTGGCGTGTCGATGGTACTGAGAGGCGGACCTGGACTGGGTCTCACATCGCCTGCCACCAGAAGTAGACCAAGCCTTTTCCAAACCAGCGTCGTTTACCGGAGCAAGACCAGATTCAGCCCGCTCATCAGGACAGAGCGGGTGTTGGATTATAACCCGGTGACCTTCTGGTATAAAAGTTCTGGTCGGGATGAAATCAGAAGGAACGGTCCGGTCACGAAGCGGAGAGCTGGAGCGGTTCTGGGTAAGGTGAAACACACTGGTACTGGTCTGGTTGTCACAGAACCGTCCGGTTCTGAGCTCCATGGAGAAGGTTCGGCAGTAGGAGACACACCTTGGTCCTCAGAGGGACAATGAGCGTCTTCCAGATGGATCATCAGGGGACGGAGCTCCACCACTGATCCCAGTTAACCTGATCAGTCAGACCAGCTGTTGACTGGGGTGTTCTCCACTCTGGTTCTGATCCAGACTGGACCACATCCTATCTGGACCTCCAGTTCTGTCCATAGTTGCTCCTGGTCACTGGTTGTTGGGTTCCAGGTGCAGGAGAACATCTGTGGTTCTGGCCCAGGTTGTAGGACCTGGGTTTCAGTGCTCCTGTTCCTGCCCTGCCCTCTCTCAGCATCGGTAGAACTCCCTTAGAGTTCTGGTGGTTGGCTCCATCCAGAACCACGATGGACCCTCCTCATTCAGAAGTTCTTCCTGGTGGTCCATCCTCTTGTCGGCTCTGGTGCTGACCGGCCCGGTCTCTGGGTTCTGGACGTCAGGTGGGACCCCCATTGAGGAGCTCCTTTCTGTCCGAGTCAGTGAAGAGTCTCTGGTTCTTTCTGTGGATCCAGTTCTGTTCCAAAGAACCGGGTCTCTGTGGTTTCCATGGAGAACCTGGAGGCTCCTCCTGGAGTCAGTTCTGCTAGACTGAGGCTCTGTGTCTCTGCAGGTGGGGGACCGGATCGTCAGCGTCGGGGGACAGTCTGTGGACGGTCTGTCCCACAGCGAGGTGGTCACCATGCTGAAGAACAGCTACGGGAACATCAGCCTGCAGGTAAGACCCACAGGTTCTAACCCTGAGGAACCTCTTGGGTTCTGGAGCAGAACCGGACCGCAGTGGTACCTGCAGGTCCCTGGGTCAGAGCTCTGAGAACCGGACTCGTGTTTCAGTCCCGCATGTCCCGTAGTTCAAGAAAGTTCCCCCCAGGTTCTGGGTTCTGCTTCAGGAGAAAATGGATCCGGTCTTTATCTACCCAGTTAGACTGAGGTCTGGACTTGGACTAGGCCATTGCAGACTGAGGGGCAGCAGCAGTTGCTGCTCTGAAGTCGTTGCTGATGTCTTTACGTTCGGTGTTGTGTTTTCACACAACACCGAACGTAAAGACCGAAGACACAACGGCTGCATCCATCAGATGCTGCAGAGGTTCACACTGAGGATGATGAGAACTTGGTGAAGAACCCTGCGGTTCTGTCCTGATCTGTAAACCCTTAGAACCGGAACCAAACCCTTGGAACCAAACGCTGAGAGCCGAACCTCTAGAACCGAACCTTTAGAACCGGTCCCTTAGAGCCGAGTCTTTAGAGCCGAACCTCTAGAACCGAACCTTTAGAAGCGAACCATTTATCGTCAAGGGTTCTTGGTCCAGACGTCGTCCCGGTTCCAGTGACGAACATCCATCATCCAATAAAAGCTTCCCGTTTTGTGTTGGTGGGGAGGTTCTGTCTCTGGTTCTGTGAATCCGTCCCGTCTCAGGATGTGTTTGAGGTCCGATGAGCAGGTTCTGACCCGGCTGGTGTCTCCAGGTGGTGGCGGACACCAACATCAGCGCCATCGCCTCTCAGGTGGAGAGCTTGACCAGCAGCTCCAGTCTGTCGGCCAGCACCGACACACACACCGCCGCTGACTCAGAGTGAGAACACACACACACACACCCAAATGGAGGTAAGCTGAACCTAAACCTGACCTCTGACCTCCGTCCTCAGGGGTCCACGTCCCCGCAGCATCACTCTGGAGAAAGGTTCTGAGGGTCTGGGCTTCAGCATCGTCGGCGGCTTCGGCAGTCCGCACGGAGACCTTCCCATCTACGTCAAGACCGTCTTCAGTAAGGTCAGAACCGGTCCGCGGGTCACCTCACAACTCCTGTCCCTCCGTCCACGTGTCCTGACCCCCCTCCGTCCCGGTGTCCAGGGCGCGGCGGCGGCGGACGGGCGTCTGAAGCGTGGCGATCAGATCCTGTCGGTGAACGGTAAGAGTCTCCAGGGAGTGACTCACGAGCAGGCGGTGACCGTCCTGAAGAAACAGAAGGGGACGGTCACGCTGGACGTCCTGTCCTAGCCGTGGAGGACCGGGTGTCTCCACGCCGACTGCAGCAGCTCAGGTCAACGCTCGCTTCCTGGTTCACCTCTCCCTGACTCCGCCCACGTCTCCCTGGTCCCTGCCCGACTAGACCGACCCATGCACGCAGTTTCTGATGTCAGCTTCCTGTCTGGACTCACCCGCCCGGCACCCGCTGGCCCCGCCCACAGCGCAAACATTCAGGACGCTGACGTGAAGACGTCCTGCCACCTAGTGGTCAGTGCGGCGATGGCAGCCCCTCCTCCTGAGGCCACAGATGTCCTGGTTCCCGGATCTTCCTCTCTGCGCTTCTCTCCAGCCGTGAGTTCTGGGAGAACGTTGGCTTTTTATCCTGAACGTTTGTTCAAGAAGCATCACTGAGGTCTGACTGTAACTGATCCGGGCCGGACCGGCTGGAGGTCCCGGTGCGCGGAGCTCCCAGAGACGGAAGACTTTCCTCCGCATGTTTAAAGCTTTCATGTTGTGGATGTCGACGCATGCAGCAGCGTGCACAAAAACACCCACGGCTCGGCAGGAAGCCGCCTGATTGGTCGGGAACAATGATGTCACACCAGGTTGCTGGAAGCCAAGAAAAGGCTTTTGGTTCTGGTTCTGGTTCTGCTGCTTTGAAGTCCAGCGAGGAATCTCCGTTTGGAGCCAAGACGTCCCTGGAAGGATCTTCGATTTTCAGCAGGAATTTCGTCTTGGATTCCCGTTTCCTCCCAGACGGCGTGGAGAAAATCGCACCAAACTGCAGCTTAAGAACTTTGCTTTGTCTTTGAAAAAATCTTCAAACAAGCTTCATGTTTCTTAAAATCATTTAATTTTCATTTCCAGTCAACCTGGAGCTCCTGCTTCCATGTAAAAAGTGCCATCTTTTCATAAATTCATTCATGTGTTACATGCAGAATCAACACATTTATAGGATTTCTATTAGTTATTGCTCACCCGTCTCCATGGAGATGGCTCTCAGGATGTTGTTGGCTTGGTGCCGGTTGCCTTGACAACAGATGCAGTCTTCCACGTGTTGGTTGTCATAAATAGGTTCAAATTTCCTTCAGATGTTAAAGCCGCAGGCTCCCGCTCCTGCTGTTCCCGGGATGAACTTCTGAACCTGGAAGACCTGGAAGAGCTCAAAACATCCTGGAGGTTTTCCTGGAATCCAACAATGACCACTTCGAATCCAGCTTCAGGAAGCGAGAGGTTTGAAGCTCGTTGCTGGTGTAACGGGTCCCGTCCGGCAGGTGACTCGGCTATAAAGTGAGTTCAAATAAGGAGCTGACACGTCCCCAGCCTTCCCTGACAGACATCATGGAACGGGAAGTTTCTGGGTCTGAGCTGCCTTCTGCAGCTGCTTCCACCTGGACATTAATGGATGTCCTGCTCAGAGCCACAGCTTGGTGGACATTTCATCTCAACGTATCTGTTACACCTGAGCGAGCCGAGAAACAACCGGCATCCCAGGAAACTTCCAGGTTTTCCTTTCTGAGCAGAGCTTGGGATGATTTCTGGAACGTCCTGGCTCCTGAAATCATCGCTGAGCCCAGAAACGAACGAAGAGTTCAGAACCGACTTCAGGCCAAACGTTCGTCCTTATTTCAAACCAACACTATGAAAAACAGATGACTGAAGTGAAGAGTTGAAGGTTTTTCACTGAGAAACTGAATGTGAAGGTTGGAGACGAACTGAAAGCCGCTTTTATTTCTTTCTGTTCAACTTCTTCCACGTTTTAGCTTTAGTGTTGCTTCCATCTGCTTTGGACCTTCTTCAGACTTTAGACCGAGGTTTTCTAGTAGAAGTTGATCAGGAATGTTTTAATCTTCATTTCAAGTTGATAACCACGGTTAAATCTGACACGTCTGGAGTTTAGACCTGTGGATAAATCCGAGTTCTGTTAGCTGGTTTAGTTTTATGTTGCTTTAAAAATGTGGGGTGTTTTATACAACTGCTCTGTGCTAATGTGTTAGCTTCTTCCCCAATAAACTAAACTAAGAAAAATACTAAATCCCAGCAAGGTGCCGTTAGCTCAGTTAGCTATTAGCTATGTTAGCTTCATTAGCTTCGTTAGCTCTTTTTAGTTCTGCTCGGAGGGTAAGCTCAGTTAGCTGGGTTAGCTTGGAGATCTTTTAATTCTGTTTGCAGGGTAAGGTTGATTAGCTCAGTTAGCTCTGTTAGATGGTTTCCTTGGTTAGCTCTTTGGTTAGCTCTATTAGCTGGGTTAGCATTGTTAGCTCATTTAGCTTGTTTTGCTCAGTCAGCTTGGTTAGTTTTTTGGTTGTACAAATATGCTCAGTTTTATAGTTTAACATAATTTAATCACCACTCAAACTCAATATGTGAGGTAAAGGTTTCTAATTTCTCATTTTAAGAAAACATTTAAAAAGTAAAGTTTAACATTTTGCATGATTTAAATTTTTGTTTTGCGAGTTTATTTGTTAAACCAGCTGATCTTCACCAGTCCAAACATTTTACTGAGTTAATCCGTCTGAAACTTATAAATGTTTATTATGAATATAGACTTGTTTAGGAGGATTTATGAAAAAGCGAAAAAATAGTTTTTAATTGTAGGAGCTAAAGCCAGCTCGTTGTTAGCGTAAACGTACAGTGGCTAACCGGGTCTCTAAAGGGAAAACAGTCTGCAAACATCTTCTACATATCAGTCATGTGCACAAATATACTGTCTTAATTTTTTTGTTGATTAAATGTAATTTATTTGTTGATTCCACTGGAAATAATCTGTATTTGTATTGGAGCTTTGTGCCACATCCTGTCAGAACCCTGTACGGGTCCATTTTGGTTTCATGTCATGTTGTCAAACGATTCTGGAAAATGTTTTTTGATTTATTGTGAGAAGATTTAGATGATGATTAGTTGAATCATTAATAAAGATGAATAAACATGAACTTCATTGATGTTTAAATCGTTTCTCTTTGCATTTATTGAATGAATTCTGTCATCTGATTTAACAAAGTTTTTCATATTTAAAGTAATCAATATTTCAAACAAAAAATATTATTTTGTTCTGAGAATTATTTAATTTTACAAAAACAAAAAACAGGAAAATGCTTATTGTTGCATTTAGCAAACTTCTTTATGTGGGCAGCTGAGAAACAACCAAGCTAATCTGAAAGCTAGCAATAAGCTAACTGGGTCAGGGTTCTGGTTCTGTATTTACAGAATCCTGACGTTTGGATTTGTTCTGCTCTGTTGAGGAATCTGGTGTTGGATCGGAACCGTTGGACTGGATCACTTTACTCTTCATCACTTCACTGCTTTAATCAAATGGAGGAGATCATGATAATAACAGGCCGTTTATTCTCAAAATTAGAATCCAGAACAATCTAAAATATCGCTTTATTATGTTTCTCTTCATCTCCTGATGGGAAATAAAATTAAACTGTCATTAAAAAAAAAACTATTTATAGTTTTACATGGAAAACATAACTTTGATTAATCATTCATTGAGTCAGTCAGTGACTCAGGTTTTATTAACTTACGTCTGGACTTTGACTGGGACATTTTATCACCCCATCATTGATCTCAGCTGAAAGTGTTTTATTGTTTAGCAGCAGCCTGTAGATGTGCTGCAGCTCGCCGTGTTAAACGGCACCATGTGGGTTCTGTCAGACTGCTGCACATGAATGAAAATTAAATGCAGTTTAATACATTATCATTTGAGCATTAAGGAATAAAAATAGATTATGATGGGATTTCGTGACCCAGTCAGTCAAAATCTGCTTCCATCGGTCTGAACATGGCGGCTGTTATGGTGCTCGATGTTCCGAAGCTTCAGGAGCCACGGCTCTGGGTCCCAGAAAGACACTGGGAGTCGGATCAGGATGTTTGGACAGAATGTTTATTTCAAAGAACAAAAACATTTCATCAGTTCCCTCACTGACTAACAAATCACATGGCCTCCGGTTCTCCAGACGTTTTCTCTGCGGTCGATCATCACCAGCAGGTCATGGGTCCGTTGGCCGGAGCAGCAGCTCGGCAGAAAGATAACCGATTAATCTGGACAGGAAGGAACAGCATCAGCACGACAGAGCTCACGTTGCGACCAGCTGCTGGTCTCGAAGCCATAAGCAGTTGCTAAACAGCAAGGCTGGAGCCGAGGGCCGGTCGGGTCCCTGCTGGACGGTCACATGACTGTAGATTTCTCCCCTGAGCCGTCAGGGACCACGCTGTCGTAGGCGCTGCTGCCGTCTCTGCCCCTGCATCACAAACACAGAGTTCAGGGAAGAAGCCGTCAGAAGGACGAGCAGCTGCAGCTTCACGGGGGAAACGCGGATTCTGCTCTGAGGCGACGACAACACAACTTCCTGACGCCGAGGCCCAAACGCCCTTCTCTCCAGGAGCTGCGTCGTTCCTGCTACGAGACGAACCCGGCCGCAGTCAGACTCCGGTGTGATGGTTTACGACCCCAGCAGAAGACCGACGCCGCCCCCCAGCAGCGATCATGGCCGCCGGCGTCTCCGGACGGATCCTACAGCTGCTGAGAGCCGACAGCACCGCCACCGGATCAGAACCAGACGCAGGAAGAAGAACCAACAGCAGCGGCCTTTAGCGGAGCATCGCCTGCAGCTGCTGGAGAGGACCTGTCTGGAGGTGGAGTCGGACTGGGAGCGCTGGGACCGGGATGGACGCTCCTCCGGCTCTCATCGGTTCATCGTTTTCAGATGACGTTTCCGTCCAGATTCACCGCCCGGCTGCTTCTGGCGCAGAATCATGACGCATGGCGGATAAAACGCGACAACCTCCTGAGCTGACCCAGGACGTCAGAACCAGGACGTTAAGCTGGTTCTGACGTCGTGGGTCAGCTCGACGTCCTGGTTCTGCCTCGATGCTGATGTTTCGTCAGAAACGGAACGAGGCTTTACGAGTCTCCAGTTCCTACCTGATGACGTCCAGCCTCGTCTCGTAGTCCCTCTTGGCCAAGGCCAGGCTGGTCCTCGGCCTGCAGGCACAGATCCAAACCCAGACCTGAGCAGGACTCATCAGCTCAGCGTCAGATGGGTCCAACAGAACCAGAACTCCGGGAGCAGGTCGGCTTCACTGGAAATCAGCTGGAACTAAACCTTTAATCTGTCGTTTGAAGGTGGCTCTACGAACCCGAGGAATTCAGGCAAATATTCCCTTCAATATGTTTAATGGGTGCCGTCATTTTTAAAAAACTGTTTTAAAATGGTCAAAACGTCCGATTATGATTAAAGTTATCAGAGTTCTCCTCAGCTGACCTCCAGAACCTTCTCAGCATCTCCTCAGAGCTCCAACCAGCTGGGCCCAACCTGAGGTTTTCGTTAACGAAAACTAACGAAGTAACAACAATTAGCAGCAAAAAAAACACAAAATAACAAAAATAAGACTGAAAAAAAAAAAAAAAAAAGAAATTAACAAGTTTCCAAAACTAACTAAATGAACTGAATTAATGGAGAAGTTTAGTTTTCCTTTGTGCCTCATGAGGATGAAGTTGAGCTTTGGGTTGTTGTTTTCTTGCTGTGCCGCATTTTGCCAGCAGATGGCGATACGTTGAGGCGGGCCGGTCGACGCCTCGCGTCACGTTGCCAGAAGGCGGGAGAAAACGCCGGAGTCCAGGTTAAACATGATCAGTGTGTTTTAGATCAGCTCAATTCAGCAGCACGTTATTAACGGGGAATCCCACAAGCCTTAACGTCCTCTGGAAGGAGACCTGCGCGACTGCCGCCGCGAATTCATGAAAGTTGCTCTGCCGTAAATCTTTACCTGGTGACCGACGCCTGGTGTGGTCCGTTGTTCTTTGCACTAAATTCAGACACTGCCTGAAAACTGTGACGCTTTTCAGGGATTTTGTTGCAAAGATGTCTATTTTTCAGTCCTGCCCCTGGTAACTCGTAGTGCAAAGAAAGACTCGGGCCTTGACCGAGTCTGTATAAAGACCAACATCTCTGCCGCGTCGCTTAAGAAATAATATCGTACACACGGATCGGTTTCAGAAACGTTTTCATCCGCATGAACAGAAATCCACCCCAGCCCCCAGGGGGCAGCGTAGCAGGAAGCTAAAACCTGTCAGCCAATCAGAATCCTTCTAAACAACCAGGACTTCCTGTTGGGAATTAAACATGGCGCCAGGAGCTTCATTTATAGATTGAACTACTCTTAAACAGCGTATCAGAATAAAACGTTGATAAAACTCAAGACGATGTCGACTGGTGGCGACGCCGGCACGTTATTTGTCAGAGTTTCTATAAAAACTTGGTTTTAGTGATAATAAACAGAGTTTTAGGGTGGATAAGAGGCCAAAACACGGAACTGTGTTGGATTCTCCAGATATCGGCTACGTGTGGACCAGACCTGAAGCTAAACTGAGACGCAGAAACAGCCGAAACGGGAAATCTGAACCAAAACGTGTGGAAGCAGCTGGTCTCTACCTGAGGTGGTCCAGGCTCCTCTCATAGGGGTTGCTCTCCACGTACGCAGTGTCCCTCACTGACTCCACGCTGGAGCTCCTCCTACACACACACACACACACACACACACACACACACACGGTTGGTCTCAGCAGCATCTCATGTTTACCTGAAGTCTGATCTGACCAATCAGCTGAAGGTTTCATCTGAACCATGTTCCATCAAAGCTGGGGATGGTCTAACTGGAGCTCGGCTGCTGGTTTGTGCTCCTCAGAGCTGAGGATGATGACGATGAGTTCTGACTGACCTGCTGGAGTCCTCACACCAGAACTTCTTCACCAGGGCAGCGATGAAGGTGAGGATCAGGAAGCCACAGACGGCGATGATACCCGTCAGCCACTGGGGCAGGAGCCGCTGGTAATGGGTGGACTGGTCTGCAGGGAGCAGAGAGGTCAGAGGTCACCGGCGGTATTCTGAGTGGGTCCGACTCTGGGTCAGAACAGAGTGGTACCCAGCAGACTGTGGTGGTGGACAGTCTGATGTGGACCTCGGGGTGTCGCTGGGACCGGTTCTGCTGACCAGATCTCTGGATCCGCAGAGTTCCTGCTGTTGCTCGCTCAGTCGGGTCCATTAAACCACCGACCTTTGACCTCTGATCAATCAGGCAGAACTCCAGGGTTGACCCAGTGAACAGAACCAGTTTCACATTTTGTCATCTCTGGACACTATTGCTATAGTTCAGGGCTGGAGACCCGCGTGGCGACCCGCGTGGCGGCTGGGCTGCCGACCCTAACCCAGCCGTGACGGTATTTCAGCTGAAACCTGCATCTCTCTCCTCGCTCCGCCGCTGTTTGCCTTCGTGCTGCTGAAAACGCGACCTGTTGCTTACGACGCCGCTCACCGCCACGCGGGAAGAACACAGCAGATATTTCTTTTCAACAATGGATGAGGAAAATAGTAACGATAGTGACTTGGATAAGTAACTGTAATCTGGTTACTGGATTGGAAGTGGTAACCCTTCAGATTACTGGTTACTGGAAAAAGTGGTCCTGTTGGCATCACTGGTAGCGCCACCTACAGGTTAATGATTTCAGCGCGTTCTCTGATTTTATCTCCACGTTTTCTGCTGATTTGATTTCCCGAAGCGTTGTCATCAGTAATTAAATATAGTCCCAGGTTGTTGAGGTTATAGTTTTATTGCTTCAACCAACAGAGATCCCAGCAGTTCCTGCTATCAAACTGGGAAGTCTGGGAACAGTGGCTGTTTCACGTCAGTTCAGTTATGCTGCTCTGGTTGCTTTGAATCTGTTTAAAAACCTGCTGCATTTATAGATCTGCTGGAGCTGAACTTTAAAACCAACTTTTGACCGTTGTTATGGTTCAGCAGATTAATGGCTGACTGGTCTCTGCAGCAGACGAACATGAAACATGAACCCTTTACTGTTATACGACCACAATAAACGGAGACGAGCTGCTTCCTGGTTCAAAGTTACACAAAAACATCAAGTTTAAGGATTTTGTGCTGATTTTCGCTCAAATCAAGCAGCTATTCTTCATTTTTATTCCCTTTTTTGAACCAACAGTGTGGCTCTTAACGGGAAACCGTGTTTCCTGCTCTAAAGCTGGGGCCGCTTTGCGCCTGCTGTGTCTGGAGGTGTCTGAATGTTGTTGTCTGGAGGTGTCTGAATGTTGAGTGGGACCTCACCTGTCTGGGCCGCCACGGCTCCAACCAGCACCAGCGTGCAGGACGTCAGCTCGGAGACGCTTCCCATCCCGCCGTCTGGAGAGCAAGCGGCTGTGTGTCTGAGCGCAGGTGAGTGTGGCAGGTGTTCCTGTTGGACCTCGGGTCGCTGTCTGTTAATCTGTAACCCGGCTGTTATCTGCTCCGCCGCCTCGCCGCGATGTCCTGCCGTGTCCTCGGAATCAGAACCTGCTTCCTGCTGGGAAACGCAGCCGGTATGATGGTTCATCTGCAGGAAACCGGATCTTTTTATCTTCTTCACAGCACCCTCTGGGTCGTTGCCAAGGCAACCAGACGACCACACCGTCATGGCTTCATCACGTTTGCAGAGCATGAACCCGGAACGGAGCCGGGGTGTTTTCAGAGGGTGTGGAAAAACACGGCAGATGTTTGGGGGGAGAGAAATGAAACGCAGCATCTCGTTCTTCAAAACTGTTGTGATGGAGAAGGCCCCAGCAGCATGCACGAAGTAGGCAGGGTCACATCAGAAGCACCTCCTACAAATCTGGATGACAGTGGGGCAAAGCAGAACTTGGCCTGTGATTGTTCCAGTTCTGCTGAGAGGTGAGAGCGGTCTGGGCGTCTGCGAGGCGACGTGAGGAAGAATCCAGGCAATCACATATTAGCGTTTTCAAAGAATTTATTTGTAAAAGATGGTGGAAGATAAATCTCTGGTCCGGCTCTCACAGACCTGTCACTTCTTCAAGAAGCTCCTCTGTCCTCCGCTCGTCGCCGGTGTTGCTGGCGCCTGTTGGACCTCGTGGTCTGTCTGAGCGGCCGCGACCAAGGGCCGTGGAGGGACCCCAGGAAGGGGGAACGGGCCCCTCGGCTCGGGCAACGCTGGAGGGGCTCCGTGAGAGCATTTCCAGGCCCTGGAGCGGCCGAGCCGGTCCCCAGACCCCATCCCCACGGAAAACCCGTGGAGGGAGTTGAAAGGTCGTGTTGCCTAGCGACAGCCCCACAGCCATCCCGGTATGCTCTGCAGCAGACCTGATGGAGGAACCCCGGGGGCTGTCACTGCCAACAAAGCCTGTGACAAAGCACTGAGCTGAGCTTTTGATTTTGACCAAATAAATTCATTAAAAATCCTCCAGCCTGGTTTCCTGGACTTTGTTCCTCATTCAGCCTCACAGTGACCCTGTGATGAGACCCACAGACCTCAGCAGGAGAGCTGGCACAATCAGTGGGTGACAAATACTTTTTTGCCCCACTGTATTTATTTATATCTAAATCATATTAATAAAATTATCCTTCAAATATTTCCTAAAAACCAGCCGTTCAGGCGGTTCTCTAGCAGAAAGCTTCCATCCAATCAGAACTGAGTCTGCTCTGTTGCTAGGCAGGAAGCGTCGGCTCGGCGATGTTGAGCTTCTGATGATGACGTCAGTGAGCCCAAACGGACCGGCGGTCCGGTTCTGATGGCTCGCTGTTCCAGTGAGCTTCAGATGAAAGCTGAGGTCATATTGTGGGTGTGCTGAGACCACCCCTCATACTGAGTACAATATATTTTACAGACCATAATAGTAATAAGCATTTATCACTTCTTTATGTTTTTATTTTCTTTATTTTTTTCAATGTTATTTTCCATGTCAATATTAAGGATTTGATTAAGAACCAGCTTTGCTCTTTTCTGTTCAGTAAAAGTATTGATCAGTAAATAGGTCTATATAAACATGTTCCTGTTCCATAATCTGATTGGCTGCTGTTAGGCCGAAGTAATTTGGTTGTATTTTTCTTCGACACCTGTAAAAATAATTTCTGTTCAAACGGCTTTTTGTTCCCTGGAAACTAACAACTCAGTGATGCACTTTTTAAAAAAGATTTTTCATGAGAAATACAGAAACAACAATAATGATCATAACAGCAACAAAAATGACAATAATAATGATGATGATAAAATAATATTCAGTGCAAGCAGCCCGCATCTTATTTGATGGGGGGGGAACCAGAGGGTCAGATAAACATGAACTAACTCCGGTGTTACGCGGAAAAAAACAGGAAGTAAAGCAACACGGCGCTATCGGAGTACCAAAATAAAACAAAGCAGAACTCCAACATAGAAACTTAAAAACATCCAAAATTCTTTATTTTAGGAAGTTATTTTACAAAACCTCAAACTTTGCTGCCAACCAAATATGATCTCTGCTCCGTTGAACATCTGGAGGAAACCAAAGGACAATAGTTTGTTATTCTGACGAGAAGCCCAGCGCTGTTGGTAACGCAGTTAGCATTAAATCTACTTCCTGCTCTGGGAAAACAACACACCTTCCAGCAGGAAGTCATGAGCAGAACTGAGATAAACTAACGCCGTCATCATCTCTGCTGCACTTGTGATGAGGATCGTGTTTAGCTAGTGAGGAGAGGTGAGCCAGCGGCTGGACCGGAGGACACGTCAAGGCGTCATCATCATCATGCCATTAATGCTTTTTGCTTTGTGACTCAGGAACAGGAAGTGAGAACTGCCGCTGACACACGCCTCTCTTTAATGAAGAACAGGAAGCAGAGACAGACCTTCAGCTCTTTGGACGGAAAGTTACCATCTCCTGTGAGGAAGAGGACATTCGCTTGAATAAATTATTTTTCGACATCAGAAGATCATTAGAACATGTTGAGCGAGAGTGCGGAAGAAATCTGTGCTCATCAGAGTAAAGCATGTGGTCCGTTGGAGAGAGCTGCTGCAGAACCTTTCAGAACAAAGTTCAAGCCGATTTGTACACGATGAAGATGAACAGGACGTTTTCAGATCTGGCAGAAGCAGACGTCCTACAGGAGGACGCAGGCGGAGGACGGCTTGGTCCTGAGCATGCTCACGAGGTTCAGGTTGATCTGGGCCGGGTTGAAGTTCTGCAGGTCAGACACGCAGACCTGCTGAGCGTCCCCGTCCTTCTCCCGGGAGGTGACCCGGTACTGGGCCCTGATGTTCCTCAGAGGGTTGTAGTCCGGGTCGATGCGGTCCGGACACCTGAAGGCCTCCCGGATGACGGGTCCCTGCAGCGTCAGGCCCACGAAGCCGTTCCTGCAGGTCACCATGCGGACCACGGGGGAGTAGACGAACTGAACGTAGAGCAGCTTCCCTGATGGAGACAAACATGGAGGATCGTCACAGAACCGGGGAAACCCGCCAGGTTAGGGAGGCGGATACTACAACTGGGCCGGTTCTGAAATGGGCCGAAAAATGATGGAAGAAGCAAAATGAATACATTAAAGGAGGAAATACTGGATGGATGGATGGATAAACAGATGGTTGGATGGATAAACAGATGGATGGATGGACGGATGGACCAGACCAGCTCCACCTAGTGGTGAAACTCTGGTTCTGAAGGATCGGTTCCCGCCGCTGCTCCTCAGAGGCTGGACGTCGGCCATCTTGCGGTCTCCCAGTCGGGTTCTGGTCTCACCTGATTCCACCTCCCAGACCTTGACGGTCCGGTCCTGAGATCCAGTGAAGACGAAGCGGTCGCTGTCGGCGAAGGCGGCGCAGAGGACGCCCTCGAAGAACAGCCCCTGATCAGGACGGCAGAGCAGAACCACAGGGTGAACTTGGAGAACTCTGAGTCTCCGCTGCAGTCCGGACCCCTCCGGTCTCACCTGGTACTCCACGGTGTGGTCCAGGGCCACCGGCTTCAGGGCCCACAACCTCAGCGTGGCGTCCTGGGAGCCCACCAGGGCGTGCCTGCCCCAGTTACCGGCCGTGACGCAGGTGACCCTGCTGCCATGCGGCTGCAGGTCGCAGCTGGTGCCGGCGCCGAAGTCGTGCAGCTTGACCTCGCCGCAGCCCGTCCCATACAGCAGCCGGCGGTCGGGCAGCAGCGCCATAGAGGACAGGGGGGCATGGAGCAGCGACAGCGTGGCCCTCCCCAGGGGCCCCTCCACCGTGGGGAAGTCGTCTCTGCTGGTGATCTCGAACAGACGCACCGAGTCCTCGTAGGCGACGGCCAGGTGCTTCTCCTGGGGGGCGACGGCCAGGCAGAGCACCGGGGACCGGCTCTCTGGGGGGGGGATGCAGAGCGTCTCCTGGGGGAGGCTCAGCGGGTAGATGAGGACGGTGCCGCTCCTCAGACCGCAGAAGAGCAGACGTTTGTGCTGCGCCAGCTCCAGGCAGCTGACCTCAGCAGAGACGGGCAAGCGCTCCGACAGGGAACCTGCGGCAGAAACGGACCGGATCAGAGCAGAACCCGGACCTGGAGCCTCCATCGGGCCTGGATCCCGCTCCGAGAGCCGCTCTCACCTGTGCGGTTGTTCCAGCTCATCACCTCCCTCTGGCTATGATGGCGGACGTAGAAAACCTGGTTTCCGTCCTTGGTGACGGCTGCGTGGGCGGAGCCTGCCGGGATGTGGGCGGGGGGCTTGTGGCGGGGGTCGTAGTTCAGACTCCAGAGCTGGACTGAAGCTGCAGCCGTCGAGGCGGACACCACGAAGCCGTCATGGAGCAGCAGGGAGGTGACCGGAGCGTTGCAGCCGCACAGAGCGTCCAGTAGGTG
This sequence comes from Anableps anableps, assembly GCA_014839685.1. NCBI lineage: Eukaryota > Metazoa > Chordata > Actinopteri > Cyprinodontiformes > Anablepidae > Anableps > Anableps anableps. The sequence goes on along the minus strand of CM026070.1, from coordinate 39,938,314 downwards.
GCCAGTGGTCACCGACCAGATCTGACCAGAACCAGACACCACAGGGTTTACCGAAGGCTTCCTAGCTTCCTTTCACAATAAAAGCTTTGCTAACCCTTTACTCATTTTATTCATAATGTGCCAATTCACAACAAATCCCATGTCACTTCACAAAAAAATCCAATTTATATACAGAGATATACGATCAGTTGCAGCGTTCATTCCTCCTGAAGGAGAACTGAGCAACAGCAGGAAGTAAAACTCCCCTGTAACAGGAAGAAACCTCCAGCAGAACCAGAACCTGGCTCAGAATGAGAGGCCATCTCCAACGACCGACTGGAGGTTTGAGAAGATGGAGCAGAGACACAAAAAAAGAGAAAAACTGATCCAGGAGTACTTTCTGTGTTAAAGAAGAGAAGAGTTAATGGCAGCGGTGAAACACTGAGAGACGGGTTCAGGTGCGTCATCTATAGAACGCCAGACCAGGTGCACCTTCTATGGAGAGAAAACAAAAAGTTAACAGTTGAAACAACAGCAAATAATGCAGACTGGAGAGTAGTAGGAGAAGAAAGTGAAAAGAATCGATCAGCTTGTCCTCCAGTAGCCTTGAGCAACATAACTAAAGAGAGAGCTCAGGATGACCTCAGCCAGTCTGAGTATACCCTTTATCAAAGAGGAAAGTTTTAACCCTCGTCTTAAAAGTAGACGGGACGTCGGCCTCGTGGACTAAAGCAGACGGGACGTCGGCCTCGTGGACTAAAGCAGACGGGACGTCGGCCTCGTGGACTAAAGCAGACGGGACGTCCGCCTCGTGGACTAAAGCAGACGGGACGTCGGCCTCGTGGACTAAAGCAGACGGGGCGTCGGCCTCGTGGACTAAAGCAGACGGGGCGTCGGCCTCTTGGACTAAAGCAGACGGGACGTCGGCCTCGTGGACTAAAGCAGACGGGACGTCGGCCTCGTGGACTAAAGCAGACGGGACGTCCGCCTCTTGGACTAAAGCAGACGGGACGTCGGCCTCGTGGACTAAAGCAGACGGGACGTCCGCCTCGTGGACTAAAGCAGACGGGACGTCCGCCTCGTGGACTAAAGCAGACGGGACGTCGGCCTCAGGGATTAAAGCAGACGGGACGTCCGCCTCGTGGACTAAAGCAGACGGGACGTCGGCCTCGTGGACTAAAGCAGACGGGACGTCGGCCTCGTGGACTAAAGCAGACGGGACGTCGGCCTCGTGGACTAAAGCAGACGGGACGTCCGCCTCGTGGACTAAAGCAGACGGGACGTCGGCCTCGTGGATTAAAGCAGACGGGACGTCCGCCTCGTGGACTAAAGCAGACGGGACGTCGGCCTCGTGGACTAAAGCAGACGGGGCGTCGGCCTCGTGGACTAAAGCAGACGGGACGTCGGCCTCAGGGATTAAAGCAGACGGGACGTCCGCCTCGTGGACTAAAGCAGACGGGACGTCGGCCTCGTGGACTAAAGCAGACGGGACGTCGGCCTCGTGGACTAAAGCAGACGGGACGTCGGCCTCAGGGATTAAAGCAGACGGGACGTCCGCCTCGTGGATTAAAGCAGACGGGACGTCGGCCTCGTGGACTAAAGCAGACGGGACGTCGGCCTCGTGGACTAAAGCAGACGGGACGTCCGCCTCGTGGACTAAAGCAGACGGGACGTCGGCCTCGTGGATTAAAGCAGACGGGACGTCGGCCTCGTGGACTAAAGCAGACGGGACGTCGGCCTCGTGGACTAAAGCAGACGGGACGTCGGCCTCGTGGACTAAAGCAGACGGGACGTCGGCCTCGTGGACTAAAGCAGACGGGACGTCGGCCTCGTGGACTAAAGCAGACGGGGCGTCGGCCTCGTGGACTAAAGCAGACGGGACGTCGGCCTCGGGGACTAAAGCAGACGGGGCGTCCGCCTCGTGGACTAAAGCAGACGGGACGTCGGCCTCGTGGACTAAAGCAGACGGGACGTCGGCCTCGTGGACTAAAGCAGACGGGACGTCGGCCTCGTGGACTAAAGCAGACGGGGCGTCGGCCTCGTGGACTAAAGCAGACGGGACGTCGGCCTCGTGGACTAAAGCAGACGGGACGTCCGCCTCGTGGACTAAAGCAGACGGGACGTCCGCCTCGTGGACTAAAGCAGACGGGACGTCGGCCTCGTGGACTAAAGCAGACGGGGCGTCGGCCTCGGGGATTAAAGCAGACGGGACGTCCGCCTCGTGGACTAAAGCAGACGGGGCGTCGGCCTCAGGGATTAAAGCAGACGGGACGTCGGCCTCGTGGACTAAAGCAGACGGGACGTCGGCCTCGTGGACTAAAGCAGACGGGACGTCCGCCTCGTGGACTAAAGCAGACGGGGCGTCGGCCTCAGGGATTAAAGCAGACGGGACGTCGGCCTCGTGGACTAAAGCAGACGGGACGTCCGCCTCGTGGACTAAAGCAGACGGGACGTCGGCCTCGTGGACTAAAGCAGACGGGACGTCGGCCTCGTGGACTAAAGAAGACGGGGCGTCGGCCTCGTGGACTAAAGCAGACGGGACGTCGGCCTCGTGGACTAAAGCAGACGGGACGTCCGCCTCGTGGATTAAAGCAGACGGGACGTCGGCCTCGTGGACTAAAGCAGACGGGACGTCGGCCTCGTGGACTAAAGCAGACGGGGCGTCGGCCTCGTGGATTAAAGCAGACGGGGCGTCGGCCTCAGGGTTTAAAGCAGACGGGACGTCGGCCTCGGGGTTTAAAGCAGACGGGGCGTCGGCCTCAGGGACTTAAACTGGGAGATGTAGTCCAGCCTTGAAGGAACAAATGCATGGATTAGTTTTTCCCTGTAACTACTGCACAGGATGTTTCTGAGTTTGTTCCAATATTCGGGAGATGAAAGAAGGAAAGTCAGAGTCATCCGGGTTTTCATGTCTTCCAGACATGCCTGCAGTCTCACGGACTGATTGGATTCATCGGGATTTATGGCGAGACAAACGTAGCTGAGTATCAGCAGCATAACAGAGGAACTGTATCTCATGCTGTCTGACGGTTTTACCAGCGTTTCATCAGTGATTCTCAGCAGCAGCTGCTGTGATGAGCGCCTCCCCTCCTTCCTGCCTGCAGAGGAATAAAAGCTGAGCTCAGGGTTTGATTCTCACGCGGATCAGCTGGTCTGCAGCTCCAGAGACGATGTGTTTGCAGTCTGACGACACGCAGGCTGATAGAACCTCGTCATCGTGCCGCAGGTCCAGGAATCCGTCCACAGAGTCGCCGCAGACGTTGAACAGACTCAGAGTCCGCTCCCATCCTGGACACAACAGAACAGCAGCATTGGGTCGAAGAGGCGGAGGTTTCTGGGGATCAGAACTGGTCCGGTTGGGTCTCTGCTACCTGCTATCAGGATCTTCTCGTCCTCTGAAAGTAAGACGAGAGACGGAAGCAGAGGGAACTCTGCGACGGTCTGTTGTCCTGTCCTGGAGATCTGCAGACAGGAAGTTCATGGTCACATGGTTCACCTTCATGTGAAACATGCTCGTCACATTCTCGATCCTACAATCATTATTATCCCAGAACCTCCAACTCTGCTTGTGGATTCATCAGAACATATTTCCAGCTTTAATCCTCTGGAGATGTTGGGTTGAGTATTTTATCTCCAGATAACTGAGCTGATTTATTCCCCAGGGATCTGTTTATGATTCAGATTCATTAACGACAAGAGAAACGTTCCTCGTTTCAGGTCTGAAGTTCGTAAAACCGCCGTAAGAACCTCACCTGATGCAGGAACCCGTCGTCCGACAGCACAAACACTGACCCACGTTCAGGAGAAGTCACTGCAATCACTGGAGTCAGGCTCCGAGTCAGCCGTACCACCGTCTGGGTCCCAGTTACCGGGTCATAGATCCTGACCCGATCTGAGTCCTGCAGAAACACCACAGAACCTCCCAGAACCCCCAGAACCAACCAGGCGTCTTCGCTGCTGTCGAGGTAGATCTCAGTTCCGTCCTGCTTCCAAACCTTCACCTGCAACAGCAGCACAGCAGTCTGAGGGAACACAGCTGGGTTCTTCAGAACCAGCTGCAGGTCCAACAGGCATTCAATTGGAGAAAAGGTCCAAAAGGGACCGGACGGGTCAGAAAGATCTAGAACCGAATCCAAAATGACCAAAAACACCAATTTAACACAAAAACTGGAAGAACTCTGACAAGAACCACCAACAGAACCAAACAAGAACTACCAACAGAACCAAACAAGAACCCCTAACAGAACAAGAACCACCAACTGACCTCAAACTGAGACGTAGAAAAACCATAAATCATGAAGCAGAAAGATCAACATGGACCGAACCCGTTCAGAAAAACAAAGAGAACCAGAACTTTTTTGGGGACACAGAGAAACCCGGATCCCAAAATCCCAACAAAGGAGAACCAAAGGTCAACTGTTGGAAAAAGGAGACAAAAACCCCAGAGAGCAACAAAGAAACTGGACAGAGACACAGGAACCTTCAGGAACATGTGAGCCAGTCAGGCTCCGCCCACCACCTACCTGCGTCCAGGTGTGGACAAACAGCAGCTGGTCCAACACCTGCAGGTGAACTGAGGAAGAAGCGGAGCCAGCTGATCCCGCCACCTGGATGCAGAGAAGCTGCTGGCCGCTCTTTAAACTCCACCTCCTCAGGGAGCCGTCTGCAGCCAATGAGAGGCAGTGGGCGAAGCTTTCGATGATCTTTACAGACAAAATGGCCGCTACGCAGCGAGAGACAGACAGGAAGTGGCTGTTACGGTCCGATCTGAGCTGTGAGCTGTGCAGACAGGCGCTCAGACCCACCTGAAGGTCCCTGCAGGACCTGCAGGAGATGTTTGTCCACAAGGCTCCAGACCGCCACCACGCCATCAGCTGAACCGGTGACCAGCAGCCGCACCGCCACGCCCACGTCCAGGCAGAGCACGCCTGAAAACAGCGACATGTTGCAGCTCTGTGAGCAGAACTAGAGTCCAGCTGGGAAAGTTCCTCTCCATCAACTGGAACCAGTTTACCAGACCAGGCTACACAGTGGAGCAGTGGGTGGCGCTGCTGCAACTGAACCTTAAACTAGGGTGGCCATGTTTCCAGGACACCCGGTCCTGTCCAGGTGTTGACGTTTGGTCTCAACGTATTTAGAGTGATTCTCCTCTCTGTACTTCGAAAGAACAGCTCAGTAACAAACTTCACAGGTCAACAAGCACAAAAATGACATTAAAATCTCTGAAAATAAATAATACTAGAAATAATTACTAGGGATGCACGATATCTCGGTATCAACATCGGTTCAGACTCCGCTTCAGACAGAAATCACTTCCAACAGATCGCAGCATTAACGCGTCAACAGGGACAAAGAACAATAATAATCACAGCAGACAATCAGCAACTCTTCAGTGAGAAGCATTACACCAAAGGATAAAAGAAAAGACGACCAAATCATCTTATTTAACTACCTCATCTTGGCCCAGAAATACTTTAAAGAAACTCCGGCCTTACAGTGAGGTGATCAAGCTCACTCAGATTCGAGATGATGTCTGGAGACCGGTCCAAGAGAAAGGTTCAGTAGCTGGATCAGCTGGATGGCTCTTTGGGAAGAACCAGGAGTTGACTCAGGCAGAGATTGGTACCAGCGGGCTTCTGCGGTGCGCCGGACACGGTAGGGGTTCCCTCAGTCCCGGCTTCAGCTGTATGGACCACCTCAGAGCCGGACATATGGCTACTCCTCCCATAAAAGTTCTCCAGGTTACTCCTCGAAGATTTAAGAAGTCCTTTCTCCATCCAGCAGAATGGGAAGGGACCAGCGTCTGTCTCTGTCGGAGGCTGAGCTCCAAGGACGACTCTTTTCTGTCCAGCTCTAAGTCTTCCTGTAGGGGGCTGAGTTTTACCAGTGATGTTTGCAGCGCAATGAATTCTGGGAAACGTGGTCCGATCAGTTCCTTTCAGTAAATGGACGCCCAACAGATGTTTGTTTCCATCTTGTCGTTTGTAACACAATAACAGGAGTATTAATATCAGATGTCAATATCGGCCCAAATTTTCAATTGGTGCATCTCTAATAATTATTATTCTGTAGCTTAGGAAATTAAGCTTCTCCAGATTTTGGTTTTCATTTTCATTGACCTCAGTTTGACAGATGAGCTGTCTTTTTATAGTTTTCGTGTCCATATGATCTATAGGCTCTTTATCACACAGAAATACGTATGTTAGCTTGTGCACAGGTAAACTCCACCCCATTTGTTGCGATTGGGACGGTATGAAGGAAATTTATTTTGTGGTTTATCAGTAAAGCTAAACTAAAAAAGCTGAAGTTCCGTGTATGAACGGGTCAGAATGGATCAGAACAAGACATCACATGAATGAAAGGCTGACGGATTCCAGGCGTCACACTGGTCAAATTAAGCCTATCTGTCCCCTGGAAAACAATGAAAGCTGAGACATTTCCATCAGTCGTTGAAGGTCCCCCGGCCGCCCTGGACAGAATGTGAAAAGTGGACATGTCTGGAGAAAGAGCACGTTTGGTAAACCCAAACCCGAAGGTAGGGCCTTCCATCCCTGTTTAAGCATCTCCCATTCTTCTCCCACAGGAAGACCAAGCAGGTTGGACTGGACGGGGACCAGCAGCCTGGATTCTCTGATGAAGGAACCTGTGTGTGGGAAGAAAGTGTCAGAGCTCTGACCTCCATGGGGTGCAGTCAGCGTGTGCTGCAGCGCCCCCCCTGGCTGCTGCAGGAAGCTGCTCTTTGGGATCAGAACCGGCTCCGGACACATCTGGAGCCAGTTGTCGCACTGGCCGCAGAGCCGACCAATCACGGTGCAGAAGGTGGAGGACAGGGAGGAGAGTCGGGCCAGCAGCTCAGAGTAAAACAGAGACTGGTCTGTAATCAGAGAAAACACAGCAGGTCACCCAGAACCGACCCAAACGGGCCGAAATGTTCCAGCAGAACCGCACCGACCCATGTGACCTGACAGGACATCCAGACTGGGCTTCATCAGGGTCAGAGCGTCACGGACCAGTCCGGTTTCAGAGCAGTCCATGTACTGGGAGCACTGGTCCAGGTCGCTGATCACGCTGGACACCCCACAGACGCGGCTCTTACAGTAGAGCCACTCAGCGCTGCCTGCACACACACAGAAACAGAACCTGGAGACACTGGGTCCACTGGCTGAACTGGACTGGGATGTCCTGAATAGCCTCAGTGACTCAAACCTCCAGATAAAAATTTTAATCTTTAAACTGTGAAAAACTGATTCAAAGCCAAACTTCTTCTAGAGGCAGGACATTCACTCCTGTCCTGGATCTTTGGTTGATCTGAGCGCGCTCAGTTCAGTGGCCAGCCATCTATCTCACCCGTTACTTCCTGCCGTAGCTCCTCCCACAGACCGGCATGCAGCAAGTGATAGGGCAACTCCTGGAGCTTCCGGACGTTAGCCAATCCTGGAGCGAACCACAGCGGCTGGGGCGGGACCTTTGGAAGCAGAGAACCAATCAGAATTCAGCATCCACTCTTCTTTGTTTCAGCTCAGGTGTCTCCTGATCTCTGTCAGAGTCCTGGTACCTTCCTGTCGGACAGCAGCAGCGTCAGACCCGGAAGAGCCGCCGGCTTCAGTTTTCCAGACCAGCGACCCAGGAAGTACTCCGCCAGGATCCTGTGAGTCCGCCCCCGTCGCTCTGGTGTCAGATAGCGTGCTTTGACTGCCTCCGAGAGAAGCCTAGAAGAAGAAGCTCAGTGTTACCCCAGGAGGACTAAAGCTGCTGACCAGTTAGGACATCTAGAATGGACACGGAGTAATCCCTCTGCTGATCCTGATCCTGATTGGTCTTAGATACGAGAATGACTTCCTGATTAATGCTGGATGTTAGAACCAAAAATACTTTAGATTAAGAAATGGTTCTGCTGAAGCAGCAGGACCAAGACCCAAAGTGCAGCACAGGCAACATCTGAAAACCACCAGAAACCCAGTAGAACCTCATCTCATCCAGATTAAGTCCTGTCCAAGTGCTGCTCAACTAGACACTAGAAGCCAATAAAAACAGATATTTTCAGCAGATCTAAATTGATCGGCTTTTCCAGAGCCCAGGGTCCACATCAGAACAGGTTCTGTCCAGGTAGGATCTGGGTCTGGAGATCTCCAAGAGCAGCTGATCAGTGGATCAGAACCCTGAAAGTGAAGCAGACCAGGTAAGTGGTGTAGTGTCAGGCTGGTGCTCCAGGACTGAGATGTTGGTTCCTCCTGGTTCCAGTCAGGAGATGATCTCCTGCAGCCTGAAGATCCAGTAGCAGCTCCTGATCAGCACCAGCTTACAAGGAGATGCAGTAAATGCAGGTCATGAGGGATGTGGGTCTTAGAAGAACCCAAAGAGAATGGAACCAAGGAGACGTGGGCAGAGCTCAGAAGTGGGTCGAACCAAAAAGGACCAGTCAGGATTCTTTAATAATCAACGGAACCAAAGAGGAGTCAGAACCAACAGAACCAAACACAGAGGGGTGCTGAGGTCTCAGTGATGATCTTAAACTCCATCAACTGAGATCTCCTGGCTTCTCAACATGTCAAGGATGAGACCAGCTTACCGGCTGCTGAAGGCCACCACAGCGACTCCGTCAGTCCAACGGACCTCCAGCTGGTCCTCCAGGTCACGTTTGAGCCGCGCCCACAGGAGGGGGGGCAGCCGGATCAACGAAGGGGTAGGAGGCAGGGAATATCTGTATACCTCGCTGATGATGTCATCATCCAGTGACATGACATCATACAGCTCCGCCTCCAACAGGCCTCTCCTGTAGAGTCAAGAAGACATTTCTAGATTTATTGGACCATCATGAGATGATGAGAAGCTCCCTGTCCATCTGTGGTCTTCTCCTCCTTTCAGTCCTGATCCATGTCTCTGGACCACAGGAGAGCAGCAGATGGAGCAGTAAATCCAGAGCTTCACCACCACAGAGACCAGAGCAACATTTTCCTGACTGCAGATGAAGCTCTGAACCATCTGTCCATCTTCTCCTGTCCCTCAGGAGCACCAGGACCCAAACCAACTTCCTGTTGGCTCCAAACCTGAACTACAGCGGTGGGCACATTTCCGCTAATCCACTAATGTGCTCGTAGCAGAGCTAATTTTTAGCTCTCTCTTTTTTTCCCAAAGAACTTTATTTAAAACAAGAAACACAGAAACAAAAATAAAAAATTTAGAACTTGTAAATTATGTCAAAATAAATTTGTGCTCGAGGGATGTAGGGCAGATAGAATTTGAATTGAAGTTAGTGCTTTAGCATTAACTTTTGCTAAATACCTTGTTGATGTAGTTCTTTAATGTTAGCTTCTGCTAAATTCCGTGTTGGTGTGGCGCTTTAGCATTAGCTTCTGCTAAATACCATGTTGGTGTAGCATTTTAGCATCAGCTTCCGCTAAATACCATGTTGGTGTAGCACTTTAGCATTAGCTTTCACTAAATATCATGGGGATGTAGCGTTAGCGGAACTAAGTTTTTAGTTAGCGGTGGCCACCACTGGTGAACTATATCAGGAATCAAATCAGATCAAATCACTCTGTGATTTCTTGTCTTGGTTCATCTTTTAAGCCAACAAATTGTTCTAACAAGAATCCAAACAAAGGTTCGGTTCCAGGTTCTGAGGAATAAACCTTCATCTATCAACTAGATTAAGACCTGAAATATTCTCAGATTCCTGCAGCTTCAGCACATCCTCAACAGATGCTCTGCAAGAGTCTCCTCACCTTGCCAACACGATGCATCCCAAGGCCCCGCCCACAAGCTCCTTCCCATGTTTCTCCTCCAGCTTTAGGAGGAGCTGTGACATCACTTCCTGTGGGCTGGCACCCAGCAGCAGCTTTGTTGATGGTGTGAAGGACGTCCAACGTTTGGCAGCAGACAGGAGGAGCTGAAGGTGGAGAGGAGAGCCATTGGCCTGGAAGCTCTGCAGAACCGCGTCTTTCTGCTCCCGGGTCAAAGTTCGCTGAGACACCTGCAGATAGGACTCCATGATCTGTTCTCCTTCATCACGAGACAGACGCTCCACCTCGAAGACGTTCCCTGCTGCGCCCAGCTTCAGCCGCATGGTGGCGAACGCCTCACTGACGGTGTCCATGGAGACAAGAAGGTGGACATTTGGAGGGACGTCTGTGGGCAGCCAGAGCAGTTTGTGAGCCTGATGTTCGTCTGCGAGCTGCTCCAGAGAGTCCAAGATGAGGAGCAGAGTGTTCCCCTGCTGAGAAACACTCTCCAACATATTCTGGAAGAACCGCTGCAGCTCCAGGTGAGAGCTGACCGACAGCAGAGGGGGTGGAGCCAGGTCACATGCCAGACACACCTGGACGCAGATGCTGTGGAGAACAAGGTTGATGTTGGGTCTTTGAGGATGATTTGCCGCTAGCAGTCTGATCACCAGCACTGCCCTGGCCTCCAGGACGTCCTGCATCTCCTGTGCCAGTTTACACAGCAGAGTGGTCTTTCCCATCCCAGCAGCACCGTGGACCACCAGTGGGCCATGGTGGACAGCGGTGGAGTCCCACATGGCGAGGCAGATCTTTCCCAGAAGCCCCTCTCTGCCGTGGAGACATTTGCTCAACTCAGCGGCCATGACAGAGTGCTGCCTTGCCTCTTCAACCACCCAATCAGACTCCTCCTCATCCTTCTCTGTGCTTCCCCAGATCTTCCTCCTCCTGCCCTCCCCTGCTGGGACAACCTTCTCCCTGATCCGGGTCGTCATCTGGGAGACAAACTGCTGGCAGATGCTGTCCAGGTACTGAGCATGCTCTTTGCGCTTTGGGTCGATGCTGCCTTTGCTCAGCTCCACACAGTGCAAGTTGAGGATCTTTTTGGACGTGGCATACAGACGTGACTTCAGCCCAGTGAGGAGTTCCTGAGCTTCAGCGTCCAGCAGCCCCTCCATGGTGATGTCCATGAACTTGGCCAGACGTTTGGGTCCGTCCCTCATCCTCTGCCGGGGAATCTCCCGGACGAAGAGCAAGGCGGACGATTGGCAGTCATCCTTCCAGACTCCCTCCTGGAGCTCCCGTTCTGTGACTGAATGAGAAGCAGAAGATGTTAATCTTCTTGGACCAATTGGGACAACCTGAAGGACATGTCCATGCTCTCACCTGATGAGTAGAAGAGCTGCTTCTGCTCAGCTGTGATGTCTCCAGCAGCCTCAGCCTCAGCGGCTGCAGAGCGTAGCAGCTGCAGCAGCTGACTCTCTGTGATGCGCCAGGACAGAAGGTCGTTGTCATGGAGCTTCGCCATTTCAGGTCGGAGGTCACTGTAGTGTGGGAATCGTGCAGTGATTGGCTGGAGGACATAAGTAGGTGGGACAGAGTTGTTGTCCTTCCGAAACCATTCTTGGAGTTGCTGAACACCTTCTGGGTTCTTGGACAGTTTGGACAGAAGAACCTCAAACTGCTTTTCTGGGATGAGACGAGGAAGAGGTCGGTGGCCATACCGATTCCCCAGCAGGCCCTTTGGAACCCGAACATGAGGAAACAACAACAAGAAGAAAAGCAAATGTGATCACATGTCTGATGAAGAACATCAGAGAACAACCAGCATCATGGAGACCCAGCAGCAGGTCAGGGAAGAGGTTCTGGAGAAGTTTAAAGCAGGGGTTGGAGCCAGGGGGTGGGAGTAAGGAGTTGGAGGCAGGGTTAGTTTCTAGACATAGACTTTATCAGTCATTCAACTGCACATTGACAATGTACATATTGAGCAACATTTCGTCACAAGGCTCCAACTCGATGTCTGGAGAGCAATAAGTTAAGACCACCTCGGATTTTACCAACTTTACTGGAGCAACTCTTTAAGATTTGTCTGTTGAGATGTTTTGAAGCATCAGGTTAAGATGAAGAACATGAACATTAGGAGCATGAAGAACATGAGGAACATGGAGAACACAAGGAACATGGAGAACATGAGGAACTCACTACAAAGGCTGGACCAGCAGAAATCTTCTGACACGTCTGGATCTCCTGCAGGAAGATCTCACAGGCCTCATGGTCTCCAAACGGGACGTTCCGGATCCCCCAGCTCAGATCCACGACCTGGACAGGAAGGGATGTCACTCACTAATCGGGACTGGTATTCTCAAGGAATCCTGAGACTAAAAGTTGCTCCCAGCAACGTTGTTTTAGGAAAAATCTCACAATTTCTGGAATTTTGAGATATTTTTCCCAGAATTTTCCCTCGGTAAGATAAAAGTTATTCACAAAGCATCTCCGGCCTAAAGAGAGCTGCTAATGAGACAAAATGTTAGGTTAGGAGTAGAGAGGAGGACCTTGAGTGAGCCACAGAGTGAAAATGGAGGAAAGACTGACAGGTTGGAGAGAATCTTTTCTAAATTTTGCTTAGTTTTGTTCTGTTCTTGTTTTGTGTATCTGTTTAGTAAGCTGTCAAGGGACTGCAGATGTGAGTTAGTCTCTGCTGTAATCTGGTACAGTAATGTTTGAGCTGTACAATGTCCCTCTTTAAATAAAGTTTAATATTATTATATTCTCCATAAAATGCACAGACCTCTGCCAGCAGCAGGCTCTGCGCCGTGGTTGTGGTTGGTTTTCCTTTACTTCCCGAACAAATGTTGGTCGTTTCTCCAGAGAAAAACTGGTTTATATCAGCAGCCAATCACTTCAGAGCATCACATTAATATCAACTAGATGTAGTAAAATGAGCAGCATGGAGAGAAGCTGTGACTAATCACAGTGATGAGGATGTAAATAAGGTGATGAAACTGGGTGGGAGATAATTCAGTTTTAGTTTCGTCATCGTGACTCACTTTCCTTAATCCAGTCTAGATTCAATGATCGCTTCATTTCTATCAACTGATCACTGGGATGGACTTGAGTTTTTATGTCTTATTTTGTTTCATGTTTCAACCAATCACAGTCCCTCGAGGACAGTGTCACACCTAGCAATGGGGTCAACTACACCTCCTCATTAAGACAGAAACTCTCTGAGGGGTCTGAGAATCTTGGAGAATACAGGCCTAGTTCTTTGCAAATATGCAGATCGCACACAGAAGGAATATATTTTTGATGCTCGTCTCCATGGAAACGCCATTTTATGTGTTTGTGGAGGTTTTCTCTGCAGGAAGTCAGTAAACAGATTCAGAAAACTACAGGAAGTGGAGTCTGAGGAGAAACCAGTAGGTCCAGATGGTTCTCAGGCTGCAGACCTCCTCAGGTGGTCATAATGTTTTGGCTCGTTGGTGTGAGAGGATGGAACTGACCTCAAAGACCAGACCCAGACTGCTGCAGAAGGACCGGACCTCTGGGTACGCTTTCTCCAGCAGAACCTTCCTCTCGCTGCTCATGTCTGCACAGAAATCACAGAGAAGAGGTTCCTGTCAGAACCAGAAGAACTTCTAACGAGCCAACATCGATGTTCCTGTCAGAACCAGAACCAGAAGAACTTCTAACGAGCCAACATCATTTGTTCTCTGTGTTCCTCAGTTTCAATGAGATGTTTCTGGTGTTGGAACACTGGAGCTCTCTGGAACCATCTGGACCACGGAGCGGACCACTCAGAGGAGGCACCAGGAATCTAGGAGTCCAGAACCTCGTGGACCATCACACCTTCTCACTGATTTCTCCCTGCAGGAACCAGTGGTTCAGCTGCTGGTCAAAATGTTGGACATCTTCAGGGTCCTGTCTTGTTCTGGTTCCTATAAAGAATCATGAGATACTGATGATCATGATGGAAGCCAACTTCAGGATCTTGGCTCTGTGTGGTTGCAGGTTTCCACCACTGGGGGGTGTCAGAAACATGAAAACCAAAGAGTACAGCTTTCAGACAGAAAGTTTGCGGTAGGAAGAAATTCTGCAATTTGCGCTGCACAAAAACATTCAGATGTATAAAACGGTGCACTGACGGTCGTCACAGACGTTGCCTTTATAGCTCTGGATTTGCGGTGAAATGGGCCCAGCTGCACATGTGATATTTCTCTGCCACGAAATGCAAATTAGTATAAATACCTGGAAAGCTCCCACCACGTGTCTGAATAACCATGGCAACGGCCTCCGCCGGAGTCTGTTTCCAACTACAACTAAAAATACATTTTATTTAAAAGGTGTCTTTCAGGGCAAACAAGATCACCTTTATAAAAACAAAAGCAATGAAATTAAAAGCAAAACATTTGAAAAAGAAAACCAAAGATTTTTAGAGAAGACGGGATGAGTTGATCAGTCAGAGCGACACTGCTTGTGTGAACAGATTTCAGCTGGGCTTTAAAATCAGGCAGGAGATTCCTGTGGAGCGAGCAGGGAATCGGTTATTCCACGGTGTGAAGGAGTCCTGTGCTGAACCAGACCAGCGCGTCGCTGTTTGTTAGACGCATTTACAGAATGGAAAGACTTTCTATTCATAAAGGCAGCTTCATTTCCAGACGGAGCCCTTACTGCAACATGAAAGCAGTCGGCAGCTCAGCATCACGTCAGGACATCGGCTCGTCGCTGCAGATTGCTGTTTCGTTTCTGCCTGTTCGGCTGCAGTCTGCTGGCGTGGCTCGGCTGAGAGATGACCGGGACGTTCCCGACCTGTCGGCCAGCTCCCGCTGAAATGCTCCGGTTGGAAGGAACCCCGGCGTAGTGAGAACTTGAACCGGTAACACACGGCTCCTCCTAGTTTCCCTCACTGGGACCAGTTCCTCACAGAGCTCCGGGATGAAGCTCTGAAGCAGCTGATAAACCATCCTCATCATCGTGCGGCAGCAGGTCAGTCTGATCGCTGAATCCTTGCGCTGATGTCCTCCAGCCGAGCCACGGCTGCCGGCGTTCCTCCTTCACGCAGCGACTTATGGACGTGTGTGACTGTCTCCACCCGGTCCACCCGAAGAAGCGCCGACGCTGACCTGCTGATCCGACCCCGTTTTCTCTCTCAGGGAGAATCAAAGCCCCCATGAGATAATTCACATGCATTTCATGCATCGGCGCTCAGACCGACGAACATTTACGTCTACATGAGACAACAATGGAGGAAATTCACTATTTACATTTAGAAACAAGGAAAGATTAGAATCAGGAACAAACCTGGGTTCGATGCTCCTTGGCTTAAATACCTGAATGGAATCAGATTTCTGCGTATTTCGCTGAGCTTTGGTGCTTGTGGCTTATTGTCGCCTGCTGCACATTTTCACTCGGTGTTCATTTTTATACACGCCAAATTGTGTGTAAAATATTGCAGCACAATGTTATTTGCATGTATGTAATGTTTCTCCATGAGGCTCTGGGTTTTTACCTGTCTGAACCGGATCTGATGGAGCCGGCTGACCCAGAGCCTTGTCCATCAGAGTCACCTTAAATCTCACACGTTGCTTCATTTCTAGATGTTCAGAGGCTGAAGAGCAGAACTTCATCTAGAACCTCTGACCTGAGTCAGAAGATCAGAAACTGACCTGTGAAGGTGGAGCTGATGAAGACTCGGATCATGTTGCTCTTGGTCCTCTGAGCTCCATCGCAGCGTCCTCTCAGGACGTCCTGCAGACCAGACCTTTGTCCTCCTTCCATCGCCACAGACCGTCTTCTTCTGCTGCTGCTGCTGTCTGGTCTCGGTGCCTCAGCTGCAGCTTGTTGTTTCCCTCTGAGGGTTTCCTCCACAACAACCTGTTCTCCCCGTGGAGCTCAGAGCTCCTCTGTTTACACGGGTTCTAATGAAGCTGCAGAACCGAGCCGGATCCAGTCAGTACCGCTGCTGGTTTAGTCCTGCAGCTCAATGAACCTGAACGACGAAGTTTAGTTTTCAGTCAGCTGAGAGTTGGAACACCAGAAGCTTCAGAGAAAAACAGGAAGGACCACTGGGAGCAGATGGAGGGAGGGATGGATGGGTGGATGGAGGGACAGATGGAGGGACAGATGGACGGAGGGATGGATGGATGGAGGGACGGATGGAGGGACAGATGGATGGATGAAGGGATGAGTGGAGGTACAGAGGGATGGATGGAGGGACAGATGGAGAGATGGATGGAGGGACAGATGGACAGATGGATGGAGGGACGGATGGATGGACGGAGGGACAGATGGATGGATGGAGGGACAGATGGATGGACGGAGGTACGGAGGGATGGATGGAGGGACAGATGGACGGAGGGACGGACGGATGGAGGGACGGATGGAGGGACAGATGGATGGACGGAGGTACGGAGGGATGGATGGAGGGATGGATGGACGGAGGGACGGACGGATGGAGGGACGGATGGAGGGACAGATGGATGGATGGATGGATGGAGGGACAGATGGATGGAGGGACAGATGGACGGAGGGACGGATGGACGGAGGGACGGATGGACGGAGGGATGGACGGAGGAATTCCAGGACCAGGATCTTCCTGCTCAGGTGTCCTCGTCGCCTCCCCGGGGTGTCTTCAGGGCAGCATCTCCCAGGGGGCGCCGCTCTCAGCTGCAGCTCAGACTAATTAGAGCAGAGAGAGGCGAGGAAGACGAGGATAACAAGCCTGCTGTGACATCATCGGCTGACCCACAGGTTAACGATCTTCATCAACGTCCTGCAAGAGCTTCAGACCTGGAGGCTCGCGTGTCGTCTGGTTGCAGAGAAACGATCCAGTTATTTGCTGCTGAATAAACTGCAGCTGAACAACGTTATATTTCATTTTGTTTTATTCCTTTCGTTTGTTTTCATTTGTGGTTATTGTGGTTCCAGTCTGTGGAACAGCCCTCCTCACTTTGAGCTCGAACCGAACATTTATTATTGTTTATTCCAACTTTTTTATTTTTGACTCTTGCAAATGATTCTGGATGATGGAAAATATTAAATGTATCATAAATAAAGCTTTTTAATTAACTTTATTTACTTTAAATCATGTTTCCTGCCATGTGACTTGGAGGTAATTTTTATTGTGTTTATTGTCCAGAAGTGGAGAAACTTTCTGATGTGAAACTTGCTCCAGGTTTAAGCTAACAAACCCAGAAGAACCTTGATGTTCCAGAACCGGTTCTGTGGCCCAGAACAAAAGAACCTGACGGATCCTCCTCTGATTCCTGCATTTAGAAGAAAACTTCTGATCGTTTTCTAGACTGATGTGTGGGAAGAAATCTCTGGATCTTCTGGGAGCTGCAGCTGGATCTGGAAAAGGCCTGAAAACAGTTTTGTTTCAGCTGAAAGATCAGAAACGTGACGAAGCAGCGTCATCATCCTCCGGCTGAAGCTGTTTGTTCTGCAGATTTACCTCCAGGCTGTTTTTTACCTGCAGATCTCTGAGGAGTCCAGCTGCAGCCTCGCTCCACCTTCAACCGACCCTGCAGCATCTTTAGACCCTACAGAAACAGGAAGTGACATATTCTTTTCTTGCAATAAAACCTTTTCATCTTTATTTTTTGTTATTCTCTTTAAATCATATACTATTTTTTTCTTTTAAACTTTATTTTCCAAAACATGTACAAACAAGTATGGCAATAACTGCATAACTGTGCAAATCTATAGAAGGCGTAACAGCGGCATACTTAGACATGAGGACATTTAAATAAAATAAAGTGAATAAAAACCACCAGGAATAAGGGGTTATGTATTTTAGGATCAGCATGGATTAACATTTCGTGCAGGTCTTCACATGCTTCGAAGAGCGGTGTTCTCCAGGCAGGAAGTTTACCCGAAACTGGCAGCTCTGATGGGGGAGTCACCATGGTAACCTGCTGGGAAACCACAGCACCACTGGAGGCTGGGTGGAGAACACTGATCCATGACATTCTGTTCAATTCGATTCGATGGTCTGGGGATCAGAAAATGAAAAGCTTCTGAACTGTTTAAAGTTTCAGAGCAGACCAGACCAGCTGCTGATGACGATGAAGCAGATGAAGCCTTCACTCCGTCAGATCAGTGTTTATGATTCTGTTTCAGCTGCAGAGGCAACAGCCATCCCCAAAACGATGCTTCTGTTTCTTTAACAACAATCTTAACAGGACTCAAACATATTTTCATTGTTTTTTAATATTTTTCTAGAACATAAAACTTTCTTCTGGAAACATTCCCCCTTGTTTCTACGAGAAATGTTGTTTTTGAGGCTTTTTCAATTCATTTTGTTTTGTTTTGTTTTTCAGGGGAAACAGCGTCTCCTGCAGTCAGAAGTCACACCGGAAACACAATTTGCGACATCCGGTGGAAGTAAACATAGCAGCTATCCGGGTTAGCCTCCTGCTAGCAGCTGCAGCAGAGCGTGTTCAGGTGTGTTCTGAGTCTGCGCAGCAACAATGTGTTCAGTTGAGCCTCTGAGACAGTTTATCAGAGAGAGACTAACTGCTGCTGCTGAAGAAATCTTCACCCAGCTGGAGAAAACCATCGTCCAGTACGAGGAGGAGCTCGACCGCCAGCGGAGGCTGCTGGACCTCACCTGGAGACCCCGGACCGAGCAGAACCCCGCAGGTAGGTCCAGCCTGGGGCTGTCAGGGTCCCAGTGAGGGTCTGATCCGGGTCCGGGTCCGGGTCTGCCTTCACGATGTTCCTCAGCCAGCGTTTCCTTCCGTCTGGTCATTCTGATCAGCAAGTTTCCCTCTGACCTCTGAGGACCTCCAGGTGTCTACTTGGAGGAAGGCATAAAGCTGGCTTCTTGTTGGAGGACCTGAAACAGCTGGGACTGGTGAAGGAGGTGACTACTCCTCCTCTTCCTCCTCCTGGGTCCAGGTTAAAGCTGCGCCGTTTATTATGAGAACGTTCCTGAAGAACGTCCACCAGGAAGCCAGACGGTGGTGAGCAGAACCAGAACCTCTGAACGAACTAACGCTGAGATCGTTTTGTTCTTTATCCGACCAGAACCACCGGAGCATCCTGATCCGAAGGAGACCAGCACCAGTCTGGGACAGGAGCTACCAGAACCAGGCCTGCTGGAGGTTAAAGAAGAACAGAACCAGCCTGATTTCCGTATGGTGACTGGTTCTGATGAAGTCCAGACCGAACCAGAACTAAACAGGTACCAGCTTGTCTCTCTGGGTCCTGAGAACCAGAATCAGGATGGAGCCGCAGGACGGTTTGGGTCGGAGACCAGAACCGGAGTGGAGGAGGGTCCAAGTGACGCTGCGGCCCAGACGGCGGAGAAGTCCGTGAGATGTGACGTCTGTGGGAAGGCCTTCAAGCACCGCTACGAGATGAAGATCCATCGCAGAACCCACACCGGAGAACGGCCGTTCTCCTGCAACATCTGCAGCAAGAGCTTCATGAGAAGTTCTGGTCTGGCGGTCCACATGAGGATCCACACGGGCCACAAACCGTACTCCTGCAGAAGCTGCGGGAAGAGATTCACTCAGCTGAGCAGCCTGAACTACCACAGGAGAACCCACTCAGGTCGGGAACCTTGGTTCTGGTGGATGTTTGCTCCTCAAACCTGCTCAGAAACTCCGGACCTCAGAACCTGGTCTGAAGGTTCCTGTCAGAACCGGGTTTACATTAACAGAATCTCTGTTTGTTTCTCCTTCCAGACCTCCGACTGCAGGAGGAGCATAAAGCAGGGGAGAGGAGCTCCAGTTTGGACCGGGAGGAACCAGAACCTCCTCGGATGAAAGAGGAAGAGGAGGAACTCAGTGTGGTTCAGGATGGCGAGCAGCTGGTTCTGAAGCAGGAGGCGGAGATCTTCATGGTGACTCTAGATTATGATGAAGGTGAGAAGACTGGACCAGAACCAGTCACAGGTCGAGTCCACTCTCAGAACTCTCCAGAGCATCAAACTCTGGACAGAAGCTGTCAGGAGGCTGCAGGACCTGGTCCACAGAACCGCCCCAACAGAACCAGACACGGGACGGTTCATGGTGCTGTGCAGAAGAGCCCGGCTCTGCAGGGTCCGATTGGTTCTGAGAAGTCGGTGAAGTGCGACATTTGTGGGAAGGCCTATAAGCACAACTACGAGATGAAGGCCCACCGGAGGGTCCACACCGGAGAACGGCCGTTCTCCTGCAGAACCTGCGGCAAGGGCTTCATGAGAAGTTCTGGCTTGGCGGTCCACATGAGGATCCACACGGGTCAGAGGCCATACTCCTGCAGAACCTGTGGGAAGAGCTTCACTCAGCTCAACAGCTTGAATTACCACAGAGGAACCCACCTAGGTGAGGAGAACCCGCCCACACAGCTGGTTCTGAAGAACCCAAACGTATATGTCAGCATGAGGTCTAGATTAGGGGTGTCAAGCTCGTTTTCATTTCAGCAGAATGGATTAATAAAAACTACCTGCTAACAAGCTGTTAAAATATTATGAGTTTCTCTGCATTCAATAAGTCCTTCTAAAAACTGAATAATATTTAACATCCTTTCAGACTGAAGTTGTTTGGCACTGTGCTGTCATGATTCTTGGGTCTTAGTAGTTTTTGTTCTGGGTTATTTATGGTTCATAGTTTTGCGTTATTAGATCTTTGTGGTAGTTCTGTTTCTATAAGTTACTCTGACATGTTACTATTCCCTTCCTGAATAGCTGAATAGCCATGCTGGTTCATGTCTCGTTTAGCCCTGATTATTTGTTTTTCCCCTTTGGATTATTCTTGTCATGTATCAGTGTTTTTGGTCTGTTTATTATCCATTCTCATTAGTTTCATTTTGGGCTATTTAAGTTTGCTGTTCATTCCTTTACCCTAGTAAGTTTTGCTATGTCATGGTTTTCTTAGTGTAATAATGCTTATGTATTTGTATTTATGTTCTTAGATTATTATCAGGCTTGTTTCTTCTTTTGGTTCCAGTTCCTCAGTTCAGTTACTTTGTCGCAGCAATCAAGCCCATTGAATCCACTTGTTTCCCCGTCTCAGTTGTGCCACTCACCTGTTTCACCAGCTATTTAAGTTCCTGGCTTTTCTTTTACTGCTGGATTCTCTGCTCTGTTTTGCTCAGTTCAGCTCACTTTCAAGTTCATGTGAAGTCTGTTTTAAGTTTTTGCCTTTTTTTGAATAAATAAATCAACCCAATGCCACATTTCAGTGGTTGTCTGCGCTTTGGCTCTCCAACACCCAACTTGACACCAGACAAATAAAACTGATTTGATTTGACTGATAAAAGATATTTAAGCATACAACTGCGACCTTAAAGCTCTTTCTGTGGCCCTCTGGAGTCTAGAGCCCGGCGGGCCTTGAGTTTGATACATGCGGTCTAAAATATGACAATAGGAATGGGTAGGACTGTGGATTCTTTGAGTAAAACCAGTTGAGTCTAAGATAGCATTAAAGACTACATTTAGGCTGCCTTATCAGTATTTAAAACTACAATAGGGAGTTCTGAGAAAACTGTGGACTTAGCCTGAAAATGCGAACAAGCACACCTTACCCCCTTGTGCTCTGTTACACTACAGCTCTCCCTTCACAAGGAATTAGCAGTTTTCCTGTAATGCTGGGTTGTTTCTCCGCCATTAACAGCTGCAACAAACCAGCAATTCTGAGCTTGAACAATGGTATGCACTGTGGGGGAGGGTGTGAGCATACAAAGACCTACCTCCTGGCATTGATTGGTTGTTTCTGACCTGGAGTGTTATATTTCTGCAGATGGCAGTAGAACCACAGGGAAGAGGCAGAGAAGCTCAATTTTTTTCACAGATTATCTGTTTATATTCTGACTGTAGAATATGAGTGACAGTTTTAACAAATATGTAAAAAAAATAAAATAAAATAATGCATTTTTATAATAATTACATACTGCAGCTTTAACTGGGGGTACTGTTATTTCTTCACACTCAATGCCATATGTCAGCACAAGGTCTAAAGTATGACGACACGAGTGGGTAGGACCGTGGATTCTTTGAGTAAAGCCAATTGAGTCCAAGAGAGCATTAAAGGCTACATTTAGGCAATCGCCCTCAATGTTAAAGTCCCCCACTATAATGATCTTATCAGTATTTAACACTAAATCAGATAAAAAAAAATTCTGAGATCTGATCTAAAAATTGAGAGTAAGGACCTGGTGGACAATCTGGAGGTCCGGTCATGAAACATCGTTTTCTGCTTCTTCTCCATCCAGACCTCCGACTGCAGGAGGAGCATAAAGCAGGGGAGAGGAGCTCCAGTTTGGACCGGGAGGAACCAGAACCTCCTCGGATGAAAGAGGAAGAGGAGGAACTCAGTGTGGTTCAGGATGGCGAGCAGCTGGTTCTGAAGCAGGAGGCGGAGATCTTCATGGTGACTCTAGATTATGATGAAGGTGAGAAGACTGGACCAGACACGGGTCATGTCCTCTTTCAGAACTCAGACAATCAGGAAGGAAACGACGATGATGATGATGATGGTGGTGGTGAAGGATGTTCCTCAGACAGACAATTGGAGTCCATCAGAACCAGAACTGAGAATGGTCCTGGTGAGGTGGACATCTCTTCACCTTCAGTGGATTGGTTGGCTCCTCAGATGGAGAGGTCCGTCCGCTGTGACATTTGTGGAAAAGTCTTCAAGCACAACTATGAGATGAAGATCCATGAGCGGATCCACACAGGCGAGAGGCCATTCCCCTGCCAGACCTGCGGTAAGAAGTTCAGGAGAAGGTCTGGCTTAACGGTGCACCTGAGGAGCCACACGGGTAAGCGGCCGTACTCCTGCAGAATCTGCAGCAAGAGCTTCACCCAGAGGAACAACTTCAGCTGCCGCATGAGGAGACACTCAGGGGAGAAGCCCTTCAACTGTGGGTCCTGTGGGAGGAGCTGAGGTCCCACACAGGTGAGAAGCCCTACTGGTGTGTCTTCTGTGGTAGAAGCTTCAGCCACAGTGGGACCTTCAGATTCCACCTGAGGACACACAGAGGGGACAAAACGCACGCCTGCAACACCTGCGGCAAGAGGTTCATCAGGAGCGACGACCTGCTGAGCCACAGCCGAACCCATACAGGTGAGAAGCCATACACCTGCACGACGTGTGGGAGGAGCTTCGCCCAGAGGAGCCACCTGAAAGCCCACATGAAGACCCACACAGGTGAGAAAACCTATTCCTGTTCCACCTGTGGGAGGAGCTTCACGGAGAACCACAGCCTGACGTCCCACATGAGGACCCACACCGGAGAGAGGCCTTACTCCTGCTCGCTGTGCGGCTCCAGCTTCAGCCAGAGCAGCCATCTGACCGCCCACTTGAGGTCCCATGTGGGAGAAAAGCCATATTCCTGCGTCGTCTGCGGTAAATGCTTCAGTAAAAGCAGCAACGTGACGGTCCACATGAGGAGCCACTCAGGTGAGAAGCCGTTTGGCTGTGAGACATGTGGGAGGAGCTTCAGCCAGAAGAGCAACCTGAGAGTCCACACGAAGATCCACGCAGGTGAGAAAGCCCTGCTGAGCAGCAGAGGAGCAGAGGAGCAACCGCTACAATCTGACATGAGCTAAACGTGTGATGGGTTAATCCTGTGGTCTGTTAGGAACACATGGTTGTACCTGAATGGTCTATGGTGAAACCTGACCAGTTCATTAGCTGAACCCAAACCAGTTCATTAGCTGAACCCAAACCAGTTCATTAGCTGAAACCTGACCAGTTCATTAGCTGAACCCAAACCAGTTCACTACCTGAAACCTGACCAGTTCAGTTCACCCAGCTGAGTTGTGTAAAGTTCTATTATCTCTTTTATGTTATGTTCATCAAGCACAGATAGCTTAATTTTAGTTACATTTTATTCTTAAATGGAGCTTTTTAGGGAGGAACTCCTGTCTAAAAAGCTTTTAGTCTGGCGACTTCTTCTATGGTTTTGGTGAAGTGTGAACCTGGATGCTTTGATTGCCTTTGAAGGGTTTCTGATGTTCTGGCGCTCACGTGTCACTCAGAGTTCAGTTACCTCCTGTTCTGACCCTGAAACCCTGAGTGTCACAGAGCCGGGTAGGTTTACTCAGAGTTTCTGGCTGCTACTCAGAGTTAGTTAACCCTGCTTTCTGAAACAGGGCCCTGCTGTGTCTGAGAAGCTTTTATTCTGTTCTTGCTCTTTTCTGTTTGTTGTCCAGATGCCCAACTGATGTTTCCTGACCTGCCGAGGTTCGTCAGAGGACATGATGATGTCAGATATTCATAATCAGATGTCTGACTATAAAAACCATGTCAGTGATATATACAAAATACCCTTTAATAACTTGATTCCATCAACTTTTACATGCATGTATTACATAGCTGTTATTTGCTATATTAAAATGAGTTATTAGTCATATTTCATTATAATTGCTGATATGAGCTGCTTGTCATGTTAATTCTGATTATATATGAAACTATTTAATAAAACCTTCCTGCTTCCTCCACCTCAGACCTGCTGCAATATCAACATATAAACAGCAGAGGGCGTCAGAGTTATCAGTACATAATGTTTCATATTGTTGATATTGAAATATATAAATGTAATGTACACTAAACCCTGGGGTCCTTACAGGCTAGAATGACTTACTGTGATAGTAGAGAATAAAACTGCACTGAAAAAACATTTTATAATAGCTGAGATGTTAAGACTCAACTGTAACATTTTAGTGTTTCTTCCTAAATGTTTTCATTATTTCCAGTGGTTTTCTGATGAACCAAACTTAAGATAAAAACCCAGTTTTCCCAGATAAATTCCCAGTTTTCCGTCAATCAGCTGAGGTTGGGTAAGAACCTCCTCCTTTCTCATCATCCTATCAATCGGAAGGATTCAGTTTTGACCTTTAAATAAGTTGAAAACGCGTTTTTTTTTTTTTTTTTTTTTTTTTCCTTTTCTTTATTTTTGACTTTTAAGTCCTCCAGCTGCTATCTCCATTTCCAAGATGACGAACATGGTGACGTGTCGTGGCATCAGCCGGAAGTAAACAGATCTGTTAGCCACCTTAGCTTTCTCTTAGTTCCGCCTCGTTTGGACCACAGTTTGTGGCGTTTGAAGCGAACCTTTGAGCTTTTCGGTTCCGATAATGGGTTCGGTTCGGTGGTCAGAGATGGACCATCCCCATGGACTGCTGGAGGTGACCCGGGACGCCCAAATCACCGCCCAACGAGCAGGTACGAACCCGCAGCGGTTCTGATGTGGATGAACAAAGGAGAAAATCTCTGTTCCGAACCTGTCTGAGGGAGGTGGTTCGGTTCAAAACGGAATGGAACCAGAGTTCCGGACCCGACAGTAAACAACTCTCCTCCATTAGTTTAGGGTTCTAGCAGCACCAGAGGAAGGTCCAGGTCGGTCCAGTAGGGCCGAACCTTCTGATGGCGGCAGGAACATTTAAACACTTGTCAAAAATAATGAAATAGTTCAAGAGTTGACTGATCTGTCTCACAGACAGTGGGGTATTTCAGCCCTTGAGTTCTAGTAATGATGGTTCTGGTAATGAAAACCCAGCATTCGGTGTCTCAGAACGTGAGATTATTACATCAGAACAATAAAGGCTGAAATATTCCACTGTTCTGATTTTCTGAACCGGACCTGAACGCCCCCTTCTGGATTTTAGCACAGACATGAATACGTAAACGCCTCACTGAGCGCTGAATCCTGCGTCGACGGCGCCGCCATCTTGGATGTGGCAGAGTGGAGCGATGGGAGGGCTCTCATTCATGTGCTGCGAGGAATAGTTCCGTTTTATAATGCAACTAGATCCACTGGCGTTACCTTCCAGGCTTTCACAGGTAAGGAAAGAAAATATATGTATTATTGTATTTGTCCATAATGTAATTTTGCGAGTAGAATTTCTTGACTTTGCAACCAATATTGTGAACTCCTGCAGTGAAACCAACCTCAAAACAACCAAGAAATATTTCTTGTAGAACTAAATTGGCCTGAAATAACTGCTCTGACTGTTGTTTGCTTAGCAAACTTTTTCATACTGTGCAGGTTTTCTAGCGAGAGAGCTGATGGGAAACAGCTGTTGGAAGGGAAGTGCATGAAAGACCAGAGGGTTTTTAGCAGGACAGGTCAGACAGTCAGGATCAGAGCTGGAGCTGTTTTTCTTCCGTCCTCCGTTTCACAGCTGTCTGTCTCCACCATCTCCACGAGGTCGGTGCAGGACTGCTGTTAGGATGCTATCATTCAGTGCCACACTGTGCTGAACATGTTTTTAATGTAAAGGAATCAGGGATGGGTTTCATATTACAGGTTAGGTCATTTCTCTCTTTTATCCTTGGCTTTAGCCAGTGGAGCTCAGAAACAACAGGAGACCTTGTCACTGGATACAAATGTGGACAAAATTCAAACTTAACTGTGTAATACTTTC
The DNA here is from genome assembly GCA_014839685.1 of Anableps anableps. NCBI lineage: Eukaryota > Metazoa > Chordata > Actinopteri > Cyprinodontiformes > Anablepidae > Anableps > Anableps anableps. The sequence continues at coordinate 39,912,256 of CM026070.1, read as the reverse complement.
CCTTCTTTATTAAGACGTCCATGTGATTTCAGTTTGTATGTAAATGTTGTGTTTGTGTGTCTTTTAGGGAGCTGAAATAATAACCCATCATCAGCCGGCCAGTTCCAGCCCGTCTGCTGCCATCTGATTGTGGGGTGTTGACAAAAATATGACTTCTTGTTTCCTGAGTGGGTTACTGTTCCCCCCAACATATTTTTCATTATTTTTCTTTTGGTCATTACTGTTTTTTTTCTAACCAGTCTAAATAGTTAGTTTAATAACAATATTGCATTAAGTAACTTTAAAATACCCCTTTTCTTTAAACATTATATATCCAATAATTTTTGTCAACTTTTTTTACCATATCGTTCTTTCCCTTTAAATGTGTGGAATTACCTCCCACAGCTATATAAACTGCATGGAATGATGTCACTGCCTCTTACTGATAAAGAATAAATATATACATACATTTAAAATTATTTGCTGATTAAATTCCAGTAGTGTTCAATACAACCCTACATTTTTACTTTAGATAGGCCACTCTCAGCTGCTGAGAAACAAAGACACTGAGCTAGAGCAGATGTCCATCCACATAGAAGAGAGAAGAATTTAGTAAAGGGCAGGGAAGGATTGAGACGCAACAAGGAGTCAGGAAGAGTCAGACTGGTGACGGACCTAGCAGCAAGAGAGAGGAGGAGAAGGCAAGACACTGAAGAAGAGCACAGGATGCAAGCAGAGCTACAAGAGTAGAGCACAAAGAAGAAACTCCTGACTTCACAAAGTCAACCCAGACACCTGGAGGCCTAGAAGAAGGTGGTAGATACTGTGGGATATACTGAAACTGCAACTTCGAGCTAAGGGGACTAATATCTGAGGGAATGCATGTTTCACTGAGAGGGTTTATACTCTATCAGGGTCATTTAAAGCCATTCAAAGATCATTGTCAGCAATACTAACCTGTTATGGTCCTGTCAGTTCTGGTACTTAAGCACTCAGTTCTGTTTGTGAAATGTTTTCATGAGAGAAGAAGGAAATTATCTTGAGGAATATACACATTGTTGGATGAGTTTTTCTGTATTATAACTTTATTGGCACATTTTATACCTTAAAGAAATGTTTGCTCCTATACAACCAACTCTGTTAATAGTTCAGATCTGTTCTTTCACGTTTTATGTATTTTTAAGTGAAATGTCGCAGTCTGAATTATTGGAGTATTAAGACAGTTTATGTGATGACATAAAAATAATTGTCTCTTAGAATTTGTTTTTCCTCATGTTGTCTGTGCTGTCCATAGCAATTTTTTTCCTGAAAAAGTTTTTAAAAAAGTATAGCCAAAGTTTGACAATTACTGATTTATCGAAGTTCTTTTCTATGGAATACTTAAAAGAATTGATAGGAAATTACATTTTTTTTCTTCATATCTTGAAATGCCAAATCCACTTTAATTGTAGAACAGTGTAAATATTTTCATAAATACCTCCCTGTATTGATGTCTGTAATGATTTATTAGAATCAGATGTATATTGTAGACTTGTGCTGTTTATTCAGAAAACAATTAAATAATCACATCAAAAGTTAGAAACGTTGTCTTAGTGCTTGTTTGACTCCTAAATATATCTGTGTGAGAGAGAGAATGGGTTAATGACGAGCATGAACTTAAAATAGTTTTAGAACGGCGCTTTATAAAGTTCGGGTTAGGGTAGGGTAGGGTCAGGATGAACATTTACTTCTGTTAGCTTACTGGTAGATCCGCCACATCCAATATGGCGGCCGCTGTGCCGCATCGCAGCAACGGGCCAACCCGCTCAATGAGGCGTCTCTGTATTCATGTCAGTGTTTCCTGGTGAGGCCTGAGAGAACAACAGCGCCCCCTGGTGCCGCACCATGAGAAGGTCACAGTTATTTGATGCAGTCTTTGAACCCGGTTCTGTAATATCACCTCCACGGATTCTGGTTCTGGTCCGCTGATGAAATCTTTCCCCATTACAGGAACAGAAGGGTGTGCAGAGCGCCACCTGTAGGCAGGAAGAACTTCAGAACCCAAAACTTTTGATGAAGTTTAAATGTTTAAATCAGAGTTGCCGGTTCAAATCCCTTAGTTCTCTGATTTTATTGTCAGTAAATCTGTAGAACCAGAACCTGGGAGGGGAGAGTTCTGCTCCATCCAACCTTCAGTCCTGGAGGAGGAGGAACCATGATGGTTCTCACAGCTTTCTGTGACCAGCTTACCGTAACTGTGGTTACCGTAACCATGGTTACAGTCCTCCTTCTCTGAAGAGGATCCAGAGCTTTTCCACATGGAGGAACAACTGGATCAACCAGAACATAAACAGAACCAGTGTTTCAGTCCTGATTTCCAACTGTCTGAATGAGACGTTTATAACGACCCGGTTCTGACAGGGTTCTCGGTTGGTGGAGAACCGGTTCTTCTACAGAACCAGCTCAGAACTGGGTCCAGCTGGTCCACTAGTGGTGGCAAGAGGACATTACAACCAAGAACTGTTCTGCTATTCCAGATCAGAACCAGTCAGAACCTCTGCTTCCTTCTGGTTCTGGCAGAGGGTCCATGCGTGGTTAGCTGGGATTTAAAGGCTCGGTTCTGGTCCGGTTCCAGTTCTGATCACTTTCATGGTTACTATGTTCTGTTTTCTCTCCAGCATAACGTCTGAAAGGAAGGAGGCGGTTCTGACCCAGGAGAGGAAATCCACTTTGGAGCAAACCAAACCACAACGTCTGAAGATGATGGAAGACCTGGAGCAACCAGAACCTCTGAAGATGAAAGAGGAACCAGAACCAGAACCTGTGCAGATTAAACTTGAACTTGTGGAACCTGAGTTCCTGCAGATGAAGTTAGAACCTGAGGAACCAGAACCCCTGCAGATGAAAGAGGAAGAGGAGGAACCAGAACCTGTGAGGATTAAATTTGAACTGGACGAACCAGAACCTCTGAAGATAGAGGAGGAAGAGGAGGAAGCAGAACCTGTGCAGATGAAAGAGGAAGAGGAGGAAGCAGAACCTGTGCAGATAAAGCTAGAACCAGAGGAACCAGAACCTCTGAGGATGAAAGAGGAGTGTGATGTGGTCTCCATCAGTCAGGATGAAGAGCAGACTGGTACCTTCATGGTGAACCTTGCTTTTAAATCGGACCAGACAGAACCAGAACCAATCAGAGTCCAGCTCATCTCTCAGAACTCTCCAGAACCTGAGAACCCAGATCAGGAAGGAAGCAGTGAAGACGACTCTGAAGAGTCGACTCTGAGTGCGAGCAGACCAGAACTCAGAGATCCAAGCCAGAACCCCAAACAGAACCACCAGAGAGAGGAGAAGCTGTCCTCCTGCCTGATCTGTGGGCGGAGCTTCAGCCGCAGCTACCTGAGCGTTCACCTGAGGTTCCACGCTGGAGAGAAGCCCTTCTCCTGCCCCACCTGTGGAAAGAGCTTCAGCCTGAAGAGTCATGTGACCCGACACCTGAGAACCCACACAGGTGAGAAGCCATTTACCTGCCAGACCTGCGGGAAGGCCTTCAACCTCCAGAGCAACCTGAGGTCCCACATGAGGACACACACGGGAATGCTCTTCTCCTGCCAGACCTGCGGGAAGAGCTTCACCCTGAAATGTAACCTGACCTACCACCTGAGGACCCACACAGGTGAGAAGCCTTTCACCTGCCCTACCTGTGGGAGGAGCTTCAGCCTGAAGAACGACTTGACTCGTCACCTGAGAACCCACACAGGTGAGAAGCCATTCTCCTGCCACACCTGTGGAAAAGCATTCAGCCACCAGAGCAACCTGAAATACCACCTGAGGACCCACACCGAGAAGCCATCTTCCTGCCAGTCCTGTGGGAAGAGCTTCAAACTGAAGACCCCTCTGAGTCACCACATGAGGACCCACACAGGTGAGAAGCCCTTCACCTGCTCCACCTGTGGGAGGAGCTTCAGCTTCAAGGGTCACCTGACTCGTCACATGGCGACACACTCGAGTGAGAAGCCTTTCAGGTGTTCCACCTGTGGCAAAGCTTTCATTGTGGGGAACCACCTGGTCCACCACATGAGGACCCACACAGGTGAGCAGCTGTGAACCTCGTCCGTCTCTGACAGGTACCTTGTCAGGTTGTCATAGCAACCTTTGAAGATGCTCCAAGAGGACCTCTCCTCCAGATCCAGCTGGATTCCTCCACCTCCCTGAGTTCACAGGAAAAACAAATATGGCAGATTAATGCAAAGAATCCATCAACCAGAGCCAGATGAGCCAGGCATGACCCCTCCCACAGGATGACCCCGAGGTCAGAGCTGGTCAACCCAGTCTGGTTGGTTGAAACGAGCAGATCTGGACCGCAGTAAGGGGTCCTGATCCCTGTTGACTTCTGGTAACTAAAACTGGTCCAAAGCCCTTCGTTTAAACTCCTGAGGGATGTCCAGAACTTCTTGGATTAAAAGTTCAACTGGGATCATTTTCCAACAATTATTATTTGAGTTAGCATCTTCAGTTTATGAAGTTGTACTTGATTGAATTAAAAGGAAATTGACCTTTAGAGTGATTAATAACTAATATAGTCCTTGGTCCTGTGCTATTATTTTGATCCATAAATAAATAATTTAGCATGATTCTAAAAATGTCTTTTCTGCCTCTTTAAATGTGTGACTGGTCATTTCCCTGCTGCAGGTAAATGGTTTATTACTGATTATTTTCATTATTTTAAGGAAAAAATGTACTTTTAAGAGTAGTTTTACTACACCGTAGCTTTACTACATCGTAGTAGTTTTACTACACCATACTTTGTATTTTTACTTGAGTAATATAATCATGAAGTACTGCTGCTCTTACTGGAGTAAAATATCTGGATCCTCGACCCGCTGGATGAAGAACAAACACGTTTTAACCAAAGACTCACCAGATGCAGACCGCGAGTTTATGACAAAGTGAGACCTCTGGTTTCTACACCAGCTTTGTTGATCTCATGTGGTGCTGCGTTCCATTTCTAGTCAGATCTTCCCAGTCAGAAAAGTCAACCGAAAAATTCCACCTAAGTGGGTGGAGCCAAGAGATAATGAGGGTCGTGGTCAAGTGTGGGAATGAGCAGGGGTGTGGTCAGGATGAGGGAAAACACTTTGTTGCTATATTTAGTGTCTTTTCAGACTCTAAGAACTTTTTCTCATTAAAGCAACAAATCTTGAGACTTTTTCAGTTTATTGGAGACTTTTATTGCGACGCTATCGATCTATGCTAGCAAGCGTCGCTATTCCAACCCTTGACTCACCACCAGGGGGCGTGTCTGAGTAATATGGTTTTAAACCCGAACGCGGGCTATGTGACGGAGACGCTAACCAACCAATAGAAAAATTCAACTGCAGTAGCCACCCTTCAACCATAGAGGGCAGTACTGAGATGGTTTCAGGCCAAATATTGCAGAACTAAACAGATTTACATGAAAACGTCAAAATTTGCAGAGAAACATTAAGATAAAACCACTAAGAACCAATTTAGACAATTTATCTGCTATAACAAGCTGATTTTGGGGGTCAGTTCCTTCTTAAAAGAAGTCCGTAGGAGGTACTTTTAACAACGTCTACTTGGGCGTCGCCATGTTGGAATCCTGACTTCTCTGACTATGTTAACTGGAACGCTGTTAACTCGGGTGTGATGTCATTCCCAGCTACTGTAACTATACAGTAAACACAATATTTGGTGACTGGAAGTTCTTCACCCTGGTCTAACATGTATATAGATTACCTACTGTTGGTGTTAGTTTCATAAATTTTGCATCTTATAAAATTTGATTTGGATTTGGTTTCTTCTGCTAAAATTTTCTAGTTATTTATTTGTCTTTAAAATACCAGAATTTACATATAACTTTATATTTTTGTCTGATTTAATCATTTTTAATATTAAATCAGATGTTTTGATTCAGTACTTTAGTCGCCTTTCTATCCAATACTCTTTTACCTGAATTATTTCTTGAATGAATATTTTTTACTTTTACTTGAGTAAAACATGTTGAAGTAGTAGTGCTCTTTAATACAATTTCTGTTGATGATTTTTTAAAGGTTATTCATGTAGATTTTATGTGTGTTATACTTTATTTTGCCTTTTATACTTTATTTGTTTATCATTCTTCTAATAAAGATTAAATGAAAACTGAGTAGAAATAAAATTCTAACGGAAACTTTATTTGGGTCAAATGTTTATTGTTTACGAAGTTTTTCCAGCCGTTTCACTCCAGTCCAGCAGGGGGCGATAATGTGACGGACAGCCAGTCCGCTCCCAGCAGCAGCAGCTAGCCTTGTTAGCATGGTTAGCTCGTTATGAGCGTGTTCAGGTGTGTTCTGAGTCTGCGCAGCAACAATGTGCTCAGCCGAGCCTCTGAGAGAGTTTATCAGAGAGAGACTAACTGCTGCTGCTGAAGAAATCTTCACCCAGCTGGAGAAAACCATCGTCCAGTACGAGGAGGAGCTCGACCGCCAGCGGAGGCTGCTGGACCTCACCTGGAGACCCCGGACCGAGCAGAACCCCGCAGGTAGGTCCAGCCTGGGGATGTCGAAACCTCGGAACCAGGATCTGCTTTACCCCAGGATGGTTCTGAAGATCCCTGAGAGGTCCAGTAAACGGAACCAGAACCAGAGAATGTTCTGCTCTCTGGTTCCTTGAAACCAACCAACATTCTGGATTTATGAAACAGAACCAAAATGAGACAGAAGCTGGACCTTTCTGAGCTAATCCGACCTGACAACCGGTACCAGAATCAAGGTTCAGTGAATTCTGCTCCTTAGACCCGGTTTAAGTGGGTCAACAATCAGAACCACCTCTGCTTATACCAGGGGTGTATAGCAGAGGCGAGCAGAACATTAGAACCTCACCAGACCGAGGTGGTCCTTCAGAACCCGAAACCCAGAACAAACATGCAGCAGCGAGAAAGCAGGAATAAGAGGGGTGTGTTTACTTTTTCTGCTGGAAGTCTTGAATCTGCAACCAGGTAGGAACCAGACCTGCTGGTTCTGGAGCAGCTCACCGCTCCGTTTTCAGAGCCAGAACCACAACAGAACTTTATATATATTTAATAAATTAAATGATTTTCCTGGGTTTTCCAGTAATATTCATCCTAAAATGACTGTAAATCTGAACCCAAACAGGTTCTGATGTTTTACTGAAACTAAGTAATAATGATGAATTTCCAACAAAAGGAGAAACAGCCTGATTCCTGCTGCAGGGTCCTGGTTACCATGGTGAAGCAGAGCTGGGCATTTATCGTATCGTTTATCGTGAAAAACTTCTTATCATGGTAAGAGTTCAGATTTATCGTTGTCTTGATTAATTCTAGTTAATAATGTTAAAAACTAAACTAATGGCATCATCAGAAATGTTTATTTTGACATTTTTCTCTGCTGTTTAATGAGAACATCAATAAATATCAGTAAATGTAAAAATATGATTAAACGCAGCTACTGTGTGCAGTTTAGTGATTATGGCCACAATCAACGATTATTTTAGTCATCAATTATTCTGACCATTAATCAGGTGAAAGAAATGGTCACATTCTGCAGATTTTTCATTGAACCATTTAAGCCTTTTTTTTTATATACAATATTAGAAATACAATAAGAGATGCAAATAAACAATTCAATTCCTTTTTTAAATGATAAAATAAACTTTTTATTGCTTAAAATCCAACAACAGCATTCCTTTAGTGATGCCTGATCATCTGTAGCAAAGGAAGCAGCTACAGCTAAATAAATCCTTCTAACATCAACAAAAGCTCAGCTCTTTCTGCTGGACTGAACATCAGTACAGTGCAGTACAGATCTGTTGCATTAATTATTATATTAACTGATTAATAATTGGATGCAAAAGATGCTTAATAGGAGATTTTATTTCCAGAATGTGAAGCAGAAACTGTCACCAGAGGAGTTCTGGGTGGAACAGATTTCCAGGGTTTTCATCATAAACGCTAAATGTTGATATGTATTGTCTAGTTTTGGTGTCATTGTTGCTCTGACTGTTGTTTTTCACCAAATGGTCTTTCTCTGAGTCTATCCTCCAGTTAACGATTGGATTCCTAAATCAGTTGGCGATTATTTCAATAATTAATATGACATCAGGTGTATCAGTGATATCAATCTTTAACTGACGTCCTGAAGAAACAGATTCCAGACAGAAATGTTTTCTAGAGCAGGATGTGTTTGTGGTGCTGAAGGCTGAGTCATGGAGTCACCTAAAGAAGAAGTAATAAATAGATAAATTATCATTTTTATTGTTATCACAATAGTACCAGAAAGTATCGTGATACAAGATACAAAGTAAAAATATACAAGAGTAGAATCAATAAAATGATGAAATTTGTAACAACTAAAGGTAAGATAGTTACTGGATTGAGCTATGAAATGATTCTATGTGGCTGGAAAACACAGACACATCAAACTGCCCCTTTTCGATGAATTTAAACTAATTGACAAATTTGGTGTGTGTTTAAAACAACTGGCTCACAATGCAAAGCAGAGGTGAAAACCAAAGATAAGTTTGAGAAAGTAATGTCTCATTAATTAGAAATAGATAACCTTAACTTAATAACAATCAGTCACCACAGTGATGAGTCTGTTTTAGTGTTTTTGAACACTAGGATTCTGGGTTTTGAGCATGTTGCCTGTCACAAGATGGTGGCTAACAGCTTGTAGCATGTTGTCAGCTGGCTCACGTTGGCTCGGAACGTGAGGCGTCCTCTCAGATCTGGTGTGGGTTCTGGTACTGTAGCTCATTTAGAGTTTAGATGAAGCAAACAAGCAGTTCCGTTCTTCTTCTCAGACACGTTCTCTGTTTCTCCTCCAGTTCTCTCACAGACCTCCACCTGTAGGGAGGTTCAAGACGATCAGGAGATGAGCTCCGGTCTGGACAAGGCGGAACATGAACTTCCACGGATTAAAGAAGAACAAGAGGAATCAGAACCTGAGCTGAACAAAGATGATTATGTAGAAGTGTGCATCAGTGAGGGTGAGGAGGAGCTGGTTCTGAAGGAGGAGGAGGAAACAGACCAGGATGAACCAGAACCAGAGCAGGACCAGAGCTGTCCTGAAGCTGAGAGGCTGGATCAGAAAGGAGGTGATGAAGAAGTGCTGGAAGCAGAGAAGGAACATGACACTGTAGGAACGTCTGCAGGTTCTGAGGCTGCGTCCGGTTCCGACGCGGATAGAAAACCTGCACAGTGTGACGTCTGTGGAAAACGCTTCACCCAGAGTTACAACATGAGGGCCCATCGTAGGATCCACTCAGGCGAACGGCCGTTCTCCTGCCAAGTCTGCGGGAAGAACTTCATCAAGTACGACAACCTGCTGGTCCACATCAGAACCCACACGGGTCAGAAGCCCTACTCCTGTCCCACCTGCAGCAAGCGCTTCAGCCAGCGTAGCAACCTCACCTTCCACATGAGGATCCATGCCGGTGACAAGCCCTTCACCTGCAACACCTGCGGGAAGAGCTTCACCTCCAGCGGCCACCTCACCATCCACAGGAGAACCCACACTGGTGAGAGGCCCTACCTGTGCAACGTCTGTGGGAAGAGCTTCAGTCAGAGCGGCGGCCTGTCGGCCCACAGGAGGACCCACACCGGAGAGAGGCCATTTACCTGCAAAGTGTGCGGCAAATCTTTCATCAGGAGCGACGAGCTGCTGGTCCACATCCGGATCCACACAGGTGAGAAGCCGTACACCTGCAAGATCTGCTCCCGGAGCTTCGCCCGCAGCTGTCACCTGACCACCCACATGAGGACACACACCGGGGAGAAGCCCTACTCGTGCAGGATGTGTGGAAAGAGCTTCAGCGAGAACCGCAGCCTGACGGCTCACATCAGAACCCACACGGGTGAGAGGCCGTTTTCCTGTGACACCTGCCACAAGGCCTTCACCGACAAACGCAACCTGGCCGCCCACGTCAGGACCCACACGGGCGAGAAGCCCTTCTCCTGCTCTATCTGTGGGAGAAGCTTCGCCGAGAACCGGAGCCTGACGGCCCATATGACCACACACACGGGGGAGCGGCCATTTTCCTGTAACATCTGCCGGAAGGGCTTCACTCAGAGTGGCAAGCTGGCCGCTCACATGAGGGAACACAGAGAGGAGAATGTCTAGGTTTGTCTGCTGAATTTATCCAGAAGAAGAAGAAACTGGAGAGCAGAGGCAGCTCATTAATTAATTGTAATTTTAGCAGAATAAAATAAATTTAGGGAATAAATCCAGTCAGTGTTAATGAGTCAGGTTTATGGCATCAATCTAAATTCACAAGAAATTCAAAGTCCAGTTCTGGTGTTCCTGAGCAACAGGGCAACATGTCCTACCACAGAGTGGCTCCTGGCTAGCTCGCCATATGTATCACTGGACTGGCTAGCTGGTCCAACTGCAGTAAAGACTGCTATACTTCATCCGAAGCGTCGAAATAGGCTCTCTTTGACGTAGATGCGTGACGAGAATTGCATCATCTTGTCCGCAGAGAGGTGTATTCCTCCTCTTCTCACTACCAACTATTACTGTGAACTTTTTTGTACAGGGCTTTTTGCGAAGTGTCGTGTGATTGGTCAGAAATGATATCTGACAGCAGTGCTGATATTTCGCTTCAACTAGTCCACTTCCACTGTTCGGTTTTTGTATCCACAGCTGAAGTGAAACTTTTCAGGAGTGTTTATCTGACACAGTGAGGAACTATGTACATTTGTATGATTTTTCACTAATTAACTACAAAAACTGTTCAAAGGCTAAAAACTCCTGGATGAAAATTGCAAAAAGAACACATACCAATGCATCTAATGTATGTCGCTTACAGATATTGTATCCCAACCAGTTTTCTTGATAAAGTTTCTTTTAAAGAAGAATTACGAGTAGCGGGTGACCAGCCTAGGCATGCCAGTTATTAGCTTCTCCAAGGCTAATGCTACTGAGTACGCTTCCACTATTCCACCCCCCCAACCACACACACACACAAGAACTGGACTTAGAATTTGATTTGAGATTGAAGTGTCATTGATGTTTTGTTTCATTCTACATTATTCTTTGTTTAAAACATACTGTTATTATTACTGAATACTTATTATTATTATTATTATTATTATTATTATTATTATTCATCAAACATTAAATACCTGGACCCATATTCTGAAAGTATCCTGAGACTAAAAGTAGCTCCCAGTGACGTCAGTTTAAAAAAAATCTCAGAAATTGTGAGATTTTTCCTCACAATTTTCAGAATTTTCCCTCGATTCAACAAGCATCTAAGGTCTTGTTCACATGGCAAGATTTTCAAAACCTGACAGACCACCCCCCTCCCCCTTCACACACACACACACACACACACACACACACACACACACACACACACTGATAGAAACCATTAGTTATAACAGGTTTGGTTGTACAGAGTGTGGTGTCGAGCAACACTCCAACCGATTTCACTCACCAACATTCAGATATCAGACGGGAAGTCTCCCTAAATCTCTGGAGATCAAGCGTGAGTTCAGAACAAACAAACATGGCCGACCAGGAGAAGCAATGGCGACAGTTTGTGGACTACATTTAACATAGAAAAAAAACGATACAAAGATGTCTCTGACATCCACCGGACTTTCTGGTCCCCCATGGCTATTGTTTTTTCTTTTGTGTTTTGGATTCCCCTTCGTGTTTCCCTCACCTCGCTTTCTGATTGGCTGGATGTCACATTTAACAGGCTGCGATATCGGGCCAAGACAATCCAACATGTTGAATATCCTTGATTTTGGATCGGAGCAGGCCCGACGTCCTTCCTAGCAGACCAGATCACTCTGAACACAGCCGGAATTTCTCTTAAGATTATCTTATTTTAAGATAATCGGGGCGCTCTTAAGATTGTTGGAAGGGGAAAATCGGCATACAAATCTTGCAGTGTGAACCAGACTTTAGTCCTTAAGAGAGCTCCTAACATGACAAAATGTTAGGAGTAGAGAGGACGTTTAGTGAGCCACAGAGAGCAGGGGGGACGGAGGACAGACCAACAAGAAGGAGAGAAATTAGAGCTCTTCCAACAGCAGGTTCTGCATTGTGATGCTGTGTGCCAATTCAGTGTTTATAGTTTCATCATCATGACTCACTTTTCTTAATCCAGTTTAGATTTAATGATTGGTTAATTTCTATCAACTGACTACTGGATGCAGATTCTGTTTTTTTTTTGTTTTTTTTTTTTTTTGTCTTATTTTGTTTCGTGTATCAACCAATCAGAGCCAAGATTAGACCTGTTGATTTATTTCAGAGTGACTCGGGAATAAAAGCTACCAGGTCAGATTCTAGTTTTAGGACAGTCATTTATATGATATGATAGAATAGGATAGGGTATGAGTTATTCTTGGGTGACATTTGGTCGTCCCTCCTCACCACTGGGTGGCGCTAGTGCTCCATTAGGTTGTTTGCTAACCACCATTAAACAGAAGAAGATGAACTAATCACGGTCCTTAGAAGACAGGGTCACACCTAGCAACAGGGTTGACCACGCCTCCTCACTAAGACAGGAGCTCTGTGAGAATACAGGCCCAGTTCTGCTGTGTTGGTCCAGTTCATTCACTCGGCTCAGGACTCCATGCGGTTTCTGGTACTGGTTGGTATAAGATAATCTAGTTACTTTTAAAGACCAATGCAGCATCATTTTAATGAATTTTATTTCTGGCGATTGAAATGTAAACATATTAAACCCAGATGTTCTCCGGCTCTGCAGCTGATCAGTCTCCCTATGGCATCATGGGTAATGTAGTTGAGGAAGCAGCAGAGACATGTTTACATTGAGACGGTCTGTATTTAATCAGAACCTTCAGAGTTCATGTCTTCAGCTTTCCAGAAACTGAGACGCAGCTCCTGCTTGTCCTCAGATCTGCAGGTAAGAATCATTGCAGCTAGGGGGCGCTGTTGCTTTGCTGCAGATCTGAAGCTCCGGCATCTACATGTGCAGCTGATGTTGATCTCAGCGCCTCAGAGTGATTTAGTCTTTGGTAGGGCTGGCCATATGGCTTAAAAATCGAATCTGTTTTTTTTTTCATACCAGATCTGATTTTCGATTTTAAAAAAAAAATTGCTTTCTTTTCTAAAAAAGAAATAACAAATGACAAAATATTTTCAAAAGTTGTCTTTTACTTCAATCATCCCTTCTGTGAGTTGTACTAAAGAGTATCAGGACCAGGGTACGGCGATTTGTTTAATTACAAGAGTATAGTCTTATTAGCAGAATAAAGATGCAATTTTTACAGAAAAACGTCTTAAAATTATAAGAAAGTATTAAAGAGGAAAAACTGAATAATTAGTTTTTTGTTTTTGTGTTGGAGTTCTACAATATTCTTCTGATATTACAACTTTATTCTCATATTATTTCGCCTGACCCTAATACTCCGTCATAAAGTTGACCTGAATTCAAATTAAAACATGCTCGTCAAACAAGATGGCTGCCCTGGGAGCGCTGACATCACTCTGAACTATGGACACCCAGGGAGTTGACTGGTGAAAAAAAAATCTGATTTTTCTAAAATGAAATCTTCAAAAACCAAAAATTTGATTAATGGATATAAATTGATTTATCGCCCAGCCGTAGTCTTTGGTTATTATTCATGATTAATGAAGTCAGAAGTGACGAAGCTGCAGCCCTGCTGAGGTCCAAACCCAGATACCTGGAGTCATAAAACAACCCGTCTGTTCAGAATCACAGCTGCAAAGCAGGAAGCTGCTGGTTCTTGTGCAGAACGCTGTAGAACCTGTGACCCGGTGACTAACCTGTTTGTGTTCTGTGTTGAAATAAACGGATCATCTTCACAGGAAAAGAAGCTGTTTTTATTTGAGGCAGATAGAACTGGTTCTGACCTGGTAAACTGAACACGCACACCGCTTCTGTCTGCATGCTGGTTCCGGACTTTGACCAGTGTGACCCGGTGAATCTGGGTTCTGTTCCTTCCGCAGCAGAACCGCTCTGGAGCCAGAGAGATGTGTTAAATCCAGATAGATATCGGGTTCTAACCACAGAGAAAGTCAGAAATGAGCTCAAATGTGGACTTGCTTTCATGGTTCTGGTGTCCTAACCGTTTGGATCAGCAGGGGGCGCCACAGAACCTGACATTATCTCTATCAGGTCCAGATCAACTAAAAACTGCTGCATTAGTTGGGAATAAAACCCGTCAGAACCGGACCTGCTGGGTTCCAGGTAGCACCCGGGTAGTAATAACATATAAACTTCACTGATTAATAAGAAAGTTCTGATTTCCTCTTCATTAGAGTCGAGTCTGGAATGTTTTCCTGATATTTTCCCAGGATTCGGAGCTGTGCCTCCAGAAGACGAAGGAATGGACTGAGAGGAGACGAACCCAGGAACCAGAACCGGACAGACCTCCTCATCCTGATCAGAGCCTCCAGCTCAGCTGGTTCTGGAGCTCATCTGTTTGCAGAACTGGGCGTCCCTGGATCCGGAGCAGAAAGTTGGATTCTGGACGGCTCGTCTGAATCCAGAGCTCGACCTTTCACCCCAGCTCCTCCTCCACCAACGAAGAGCAGGGGCTTTGATCCATCTGCTGCTCCATCCCTCTGATGGAGGCTTTCACCTTCTCCTGGATCAGAACCACGCGCTCCTCTGACTGATGGTAACGTTATGAGACCTGGAGAAACTCAAACAGAACCGTCACTCTTTCATCAGCCTGGAAAAATCATTCATTCACTGAAACACATTTTTAAACTGAGCCCCCCCCCCCCCTTTTTTTTTTTTTTTTTTTTTAATATAATGACCTAAAACCTGAAATAAACCTGTGATGGAGTGGGTTCTGGTTCTGGAACCGTTTCTCCTGCTGATTCATGCTTCATATTCTCTGGTTTTAATCTCAGTTTTTTGTTTTTTTTTTTAAATAAAAAAAGAAAAATTCCGCTTTGGCTCGTTCGCTTTTATTTTGAAACATCTGAGCGGAAATGACGCTTCCTTCTTTAATCCGGATCTGCTGAACTTGCCCTCATTGAGCCACACGAACCGAACCGAACCTGATCCTTTCTGTGAACCATGGGGCCGACAGGTGAGTGGCTGCGGGCCGGTTCCACGGCACCGGGAGCGGTTTGCGGTAAAATGCGTTTTTCTGCGGGGCGTTCTGCGGAGCGGCTTCAGCCTGCGGGAGCTCGCTGACAGTTAGCATTATGCTAACACCTGGACAGGTGGTCTGAGCTCACCTGCAGAGCGCTGGTTCCGTACCGGTGTCGGTTCTGAGCAGAACCAGACGGAAACAGCAGTTATTGAATCTTGACTAGTTTCCGGTCACGTGTTTTTAATTTAATTTAAACTTCCAAACGTGCGTAGCATGTTGCTAAGGGACTCATCGGCAGCTCAGGTCTGCTAAAACTGACAGATTATTGATTATTAGTTGATCAGCTCCAATCAGAACTTCTTTACAACACATCATTTCTCAGTAATTAATCTAAATATCAGCGAACATCTATAACTAAGGCTGGATTTATAAGTTCAAGCTTCACTTCATGAATGAATGAATTAAATGACAAACATCTGAACAATAAATGCTATGAAACAGGAAAGACGTGATTTAAAGTGTTATTAATGATTTAGAAGCAGATAGCTTCCTAACTGGGTTTATTTTATATAATCAGATTCAATTATTTCCCTCCTGATCACAGTCTGCTCTATTTCAGTGTTAAAACCTGAACAATTCATTCATTTATTATTAATATGAACTAAATACTAAACAGAATTAACACATTTAGTCTCAACATAAATTTCAGTCTAAAATAATTCCAGTTTAGATTAAGCAAATATTAAATAAATGAAATTAAATCTGAATTTCTTTTTCTGGTGTTCTGGATCAGCTGGTAGGATAGGATGGGGATAGGTGGCTGTGTCGATGCCTGATTAAAAACGCTGCCAGCATGTTGAATCTGTTTGCAGAATGCTGTTATGATCCCAAGAGATTTCTGTTGCCACAGATGAAAGTGATGTTTGACGTCTCTGATGTCCACAGATCCGATCGTCTCGCAGCAGGAACCAGTTGAGCCTGCTACACGCCACTTCCTGTTCACATCTAAACCAGAATGAATAACTGAGCTGCTGGGATGCATAGCTCGCATCGTCGGCCCTCATTTCACAGTGAAGGAAACTTTTTCTGTTCGACACTCATAAAAGGCTGTGAAGTCACCTAACATACATATAATGAAAAAAGCCAGCATACTTCTTTAAAACAAATCTACAAAATATAAATTTGCATCTTCCTGCCGGAAGCCAGTCGCTGCATGTTGGCTTTTTGGATCATTTCACTTGGTTTGTTTCGCGACATTTAGTGCAAGACCTTCAGTCTCCCCAAATCCAAACCAATTTTTTCTCAGAAGCTGAACAAAGCAGATTAACAAAGATGAATAAATAGAAACATAAATACACCATGCTGTCACTAACAACCTGTCAGAACAGTTTCATGAGCAAACAGCCTTGTTGTTTGCTCGTGAATATACATACTGTATATTTGCATAGCCTCCCCAGGCTGCCTCGAGATGCCAACATGTTCACTACATACCAGTAATGTGATGGTGAGAACGAATCAGCTGCGCTGAACTCACCATGTTCGTATGTTCAGGTCGGAATCAGCAGGTTCTTCTACTGAAACATCAAATCCAGATCACAGGCCTGCTGATGTGGCGTTTTTGGGTTTATGTAATCATTATATATATATGAAATAATACATTTTACTTGTACAGCGCTTTTCTAAAAACACTTTACAAGAATCAAGCAAAATTACAAAAAGAACACTTAAACACAAACAAATTAACAGAAGAAGAAAAACCCTTAAATACGTGGAAGATATTAAAAACCACATGAGGATGAAACAGGACATTAATCATGCGTTAAAAGCTGTTCTGAAAAGGAGTGTTGAGATATGAAATGTGTCCAGTCAGGAGACAAATAATAGTGGTAATGGAAATAAATCAATTTGTAGTGCAATAAAATCTAAATGACACAAAGGCGTCAGGATTAGCAGCAGACGCCAGATTGGCATCAACATGCGATGAGTGAAACTGGGCCGATATTAACAACTGATGCTGGGGGGGGGGTCATGTGACAGCGATGCAGCACAGGATTGTGGGTGTTTACCTGAAGCAGAGCAGTAATGTCAGCGTTGTGGCCGTTTATTCACGTGTTGAAAGGGTCGGGGATGTATAATATTGGTTATCGGCCGCAGCTGCAATATTAATCTCTGTCGGCCATGTTTCCATATCACTGCTTCCCTCATTATGATCATAAATAAGATTCAAGTCGCCACTAAAAATGATTTGGAGGTTTTTGTCGCCACCGCCAGGCAGAAAATGGAGGCGTTGTTTACAGCCGCCACCTTGCTTGACCTCTGACCTCCACGTATTATTCATATGTTTATGCAATCATTTAAAATAAGGGCGTATGAACTAAACGGTGTTTAGCTTTGATTTTTCATCTTGGCTTTATATGTTATATTTTTCAGGATTTTTAAACAGTTTTCCATCAAATCAAAATGATCGACTCTTGAGATGAGTGATTCTGTGGCGCCTGCAAATTATAGTCATAATTCACAAAATTAAGAATAAAAACACATAAAACATTATATTTGTCCTAAAATCTCCCAGACGATTAACCCCAGTTCTGTTTTATGAATTAATTTGAGCTTTTTAGTGGAACCTGATTTAGACAAAGAATCAAGAAACAACAACAACAAATAATATTTAAATAAATTTAGTTTTTTCCTGACACAACCCTCACCCAACCCCCCCCAGAGTTGTTGCATTGATTTGGTGTGGAGAGCTTCAGAATGCATCTTTTCCTGCTCATTTTCAGTCCTTTTCGTTGCCATGAAATGGAGCGCCCTCTGCTGCATGAGAGGGTGATTGCGCTCAGAGCGAGAAGCAGGAAGCGCGACGATGGTTTGATATTCCGACCTTCTTGTTACTTCCTTGTTTAAACCGGATTCTCCGTAAAACGAAGCTTCAAACAAGCAGCTTGATGTAGGGAACAGCTGGAGTCATGTGACTTTTTAGGTGGCTTCTGATTGGCTGAGAGGCCACAGATATGGCCACGACAGTCCAGTTGTATGAGCAGGGTGGGTGGAGGGCCTCAGGTCAAAGGTCAACTTTAATGCAACCTTTGGAGGAAGAAAACAGAAAATCTGAGCTTTGTTCTTTCAGACCTGTGAAAGTTTTCACACCCATCCAGGTGTCAGAGAACCTGCATTACGAGAAGCCTGGCCCTGGGCAAAGTACCGATGTTCTCCAGATGTTCCTCAGGTTCTTCCTCTGGTCTTCCAGGGAGACAGAAACCTGGAGGGGTGTGAATACTTTCCCCCGGCCCGGGACTGTCCTCACCTGTCTCTGTCCCATCGTCCCAGGTGAAGTGGTGTTTGGCAGCCCAGCGGCGGTCCGCGCGGAGAACCGGCTCCGCTGGGACCTGAGCCCGGAGCAGATCCGGCAGCTTTCCGAGGAGCTCATCGGGAACACCAAGAAGGTGTACGACGCCGTGGGACAGCTGGACCTGGACGCCGTCACCATGGAGAACACGCTGAAGGCGCTGGCCGACGTGGAGGTGGAGTACACCGGTGAGCATGCTGCCTTCCTGTCCCAGAGGGTGCCTGAGCTGGGGGCCGTCAGGGGTCAGCTGGGGGCCTCCTCTTTGTGTCTGTGGTGGAGCTGAGTCAGCAGAACCTGAGTCAGTGCGACGGTTCTGATCCATCAGCAGTTTGGAGGCGAAGCAGCTGAACCAGCAGCAGCTTTGTTCTCCGTCAACACAGCTCCAGCTCTGAAGCTGCTGCTGATTGGTCGGATCCGCCAGCCTGTTGTTTGTTTCTGAGTCTCCTGATTGGTCGGATCCGCCAGCCAGCTCTCCATTCATTTCAAAATAAAAGTTTTATCAGAAAAACTAAATTAAATTGATGTAATTTTAGGTTTTATGCTTCTAAAATGTCCTCAAATTAAAAATAAAAAATGTCTTTTTCTCCACCGGGTCATTTCGGAACCTGGTCCGATCCGGTTTAGAACCTGCTGGTCTCGCCTGGAGAGCCAAACATCTCCTGAGCTTCAGGAAATCAAACGTTCATGACGTAAAGTTTGTGTGATTTGAAGGTTAAAGATCTGTGTTTTCTCT
This sequence comes from Anableps anableps, assembly GCA_014839685.1. Taxonomy (NCBI): domain Eukaryota; kingdom Metazoa; phylum Chordata; class Actinopteri; order Cyprinodontiformes; family Anablepidae; genus Anableps; species Anableps anableps. Next base: position 39,893,155 of record CM026070.1, on the reverse strand, counting down.
GGCCCCGCCCTCCTGCTATGGCCCCGCCCCTCCTGCTGTGGCCCCGCCCCTCCGTGTCTCAGTCCAGAGGAACATGCTGGACTTCCCTCAACACGTGTCCCCCTGTAAGGAGGTCCGGGCGGCCAGCACCGAGGCCGACAAGCGTCTGTCCGAGTTCGACGTGGAGATGAGCATGAGGGAGGACGTCTACCTGAGGGTCGTCGCCCTGCAGGTGAGCTGATGTCACGGCCTGGAGCTTGGGTTGACCTCCGACCCTCAGAGCAGCAGTTGAGTGTTGGCGTCTCCCTCTGCAGAAGAAGATGGAGGCAGCCATCATGTCACCAGAGGCCAGACGCTACATGGAGCGGCTGATCAAGCTGGGCAGGAGGAACGGCCTGCACCTGCCCACCGAGACCCAGCAGGTGGCGCCGGTTCCTCTTCTCTCACCTTTAACCTCAAAGTTCTCCTCCTGCTCCGAATTCCAGCTGAACCGGGTTCTGGACTGACCGGGTTCTGCTGTGATTCTGGAGAACTCTTGTTCTTGTTCTCAGAGCGTTAACCGACTCCTCCATGGTCCTGCTTCTCCATCCAGGAGATAAAGAGCATCAAGAAGAAGCTGAGCAACCTCTGCATCGACTTCAACAAGAACCTGAACGAGGACACCACCAGCCTGAGCTTCACCAGGGACCAGCTGGGTGAGTGCTGCTCGGTTCTGGGCCGCCGGAAGGTTCTGGGCCTTCAGAAGGTTCTGAACCTTCAGAAGGTTCTGGACCACCTGAAGGTTCTGGACCTTCAGAAGGTTCTGGACCACCTGAAGGTTCTGGACCACCTGAAGGTTCTGGACCTTCTGAAGGTTCTGGACCTTCAGAAGGTTCTGGGCCTTCAGACGGTTCTGGACCACCTGAAGGTTCTGGGCCTTCAGAAGGTTCTGGACCTTCTGAAGGTTCTGGACCGCCTGAACTCAGCCTGGCCATTTTTGGGAGACGGGGGCGTTTGTTTCGTCCGCCAGCGCTCGCTGCATTTCCGTAGCTCCGGGTGAGGCCAGCGCGCCCGGCGGCCATCTTGTTGGACCAGCGTGTTTTACAGCTTCTCTGTGTCTCGACGTTGAGTTCAGGTCGACTCTGCAGCGAAGTGTTCTCGTCAGGCAGCCATGTTTTGTTTTATGAAAAAGACCACGGTGGAGAACGGTCTTACTATTCCCAGAGTGAAGCTGTCATGTTAGAATCACATAATGATTTATGTGAGAGAATATCAAAAATGAATTCTCCAAGCGCTTTTCTCATTAAAATGATTTTTTCCTTGCAGTTTCTGGTAAAGTTGTTTATCCTGCTGATATTACGGCTGCGCTGGAAATGAAAGCAGCGGCTCGCAGCCTTGTCCAACGCGCCGTGCTCCAGCTCAGGAGGGACGATCGAAATAAGACACCTTTTGAAAATAGTTTTTGTCCTTTTTTGTAGAAAAGAAGGCGAGAAAAAAAAAAAAGCTTTTAAAGTCAGATCTGAGATTTGATGTTTCAGGCCTTGTGGCGCAGCCGTCGCCTGAAGGTTCTGGACGTGTTCCGTGACGGTCCAGGACCAGCGGCTCTGAACTGGTGCGGGTCTGGGGCCCAACAGGTGGCCTCCCAGAGGACTTCCTGAGCTCTCTGGAGAAGGACGGAGACGAGCTGAAGATCACGCTCAAGTACCCTCATTACTTCCCCACCATGAAGAAGTGCTTCGTTCCAGAAACCCGCCGGAAGCTGGAGGAGGCCTTCAACTCCCGCTGCAAAGAGGTCAGTTCTCCACCAGAACTCCGGGCTGTCGATGAGAACTTCTGACCTTTGACCTCACCAGCTGACCGTGTTTCCAGGAGAACTCTGCGATCCTGAAGGAGCTGGTGAAGCTGCGAGCTCAGAAGAGCTCCCTGCTGGGCTTCAGCACCCACGCAGACTTCGTCCTGGAGATGAACATGGCCAAGTCTGGGAAGAAGGTGGCCAGCTTCCTGGGTGAGTCCAGCGGAACCGCAGCGGAACACGACCAGCTCCTGGTCAGACCACCCCCCAGGTCCAAACCCACAGGTCTCCTCCCTCTTTAAACCAGTCTGGACCAGTAAACAAACCAGTCTGGCTCTCTGGCGCGTTCTCTCCCGGTTGTTCCCTCTCCTGACCGGCCAATCAGACGACGTTTGGTTAAACGGCCAGTGAGAAGATGGACCGTGGGACCAGTTTTTGGGCCGATATTAATCCTGGTGTGATGGCAATATTTACCGATATTTACTGATATGTGGCGACATGCACCTCTGTTTACCAGTAGCAACGTTAATGATCCGTACCATTACTGACCGATATGCACCAGCATTTACTGATATTTACCTCTATTTAGCTACATATGTACACACACACACACACACACACACACACCAGCATTTACTGATATTTACCTCTATTTAGCTACATATGTACACACACACACACACACACACACGCACCAGCATTTACTGATATTTACCTCTATTTAGCTACATATGTACACACACACACACACACACACACCAGCATTTACTGATATTTACCTCTATTTAGCTACATATATACACACACACACACACACACGTACCAGCATTTACTGATATTTACCTCTATTTAGCTACATATATACACACACACACACACACACACACCAGCATTTACTGATATTTAGCAACATCTAGCGTTATTTGCTGATACTCTGTGTATCGTATATATTTTGCGAGCCTTCAGGCGGGTGAAGCGCGGATCCCCGGTTTAAGCTACGGAGAAGAAGAAGGTTTCAGAATCAAGTGATCTCTGACCCGTCCTCTCTGTCTCTCTGACCCGTCCACTCCGTCTCTCTGCCCCGTCCTCTCCGTCTCTCTGACCCGTCTTCTCTGTCTCTCTGCCCCGTCCTCTCCGTCTCTCTGACCCGTCTTCTCTGTCTCTCTGCCCCGTCCTCTCTGTCTCTCTGACCCGTCCTCTCCGTCTCTCTGCCCCGTCCTCTCCGTCTCTCTGACCCGTCTTCTCTGTCTCTCTGCCCCGTCCTCTCTGTCTCTCTGACCCGTCCACTCCGTCTCTCTGCCCCGTCCTCTCCGTCTCTCTGCCCCGTCCTCTCCGTCTCTCTGCCCCGTCCTCTCTGTCTCTCTGACCCGTCCACTCTGCGCCTCAGAGGACCTGTCCAGGAAGCTGAAGCCTCTGGGAGAGGACGAGCGCGCCGTCCTGCTGCAGCTGAAGCAGAAGGAGTGCGAGAAGCGCGGCGTGTCCTTCGACGGACAGCTGCACGCCTGGGACACGCGCTACTTCATGACCCAGGTAAGGAGCCGCTCCCGCTCCGACCTCGCGGTGGCGCCCGTCAGGACGTTGAGCCTCCGTTGTCCCTCAGGTGGAGGAGACGCAGTACGCCGTGGACCAGAACCTGCTGAAGGAGTTCTTCCCCATGGAGGTGGTGACCCGGGGTCTGCTGGACATCTACCAGGAGCTGCTGGGACTCAGCTTCCAGCCGGTGGACGGGGCGTGCGGCTGGCACCCCGACGTGTCCCTCTACTGCGTGAAGGACCGCGCCGGCGGCCAGGCGGTGGGACAGTTCTACCTGGACCTGTACCCCAGGTGAGAACCACAGCCAGCCTTCTGGGGCCGTCTCCGCCCAGGAGCGCTGCTGGAACCAGAGCCGTTTGAATCGGTCCTCCAGAGCTCCTCTGCTGGTCCAGCGGCTCCAGATCAGAGCCCCGCAGAACGTCAGAAACACGTCTGAGCGGGCGTCTCTGCTCCAGCTTCCGCTGCAGGCGTCTGGAGTCCGGCCGAGTCAGACCAAACCGAGCAGCCAGCAGCTGGAGCAGCCGGACTTCAGTCACTCCTGATGTCCACCAGAACTCTTGGGTTCGGGGCGAAACAATCCGCCAGTGCAGCGAGACATCTCGGGCTCGCTGGCCGCTTATTTTCCATCCCAGAAGTTTTTCATCAGAATGAAGGAGTTATTGACATGAAAACAGCTGCTCTGTCTGCACCTCAGGGTTATTGTAGTGTCTGATCTTCTGACGAGTAATCGGATAACCAAACTGGAACATTCAGCTGGTTTTTCATTTTACCTCTTTATGCAATGCTAGAAATACATTATTAGAGGCAAATAAACAAATTAATTTCCTTTTCTAAATAGAAAAATCAACATTTTCTTGCCTAAAATGCAAGAATATATCTCTCCGTTAGCGAAGTGAAGCTGAGGCTGCCGCTAGAGGAGCTCAGGGTGGGCCAGCTCTTTACCTGAAGTGAAACCGTTTGTGGAAGTAGTTCGGTTCGGCTCGGTTGCTGCCGGGAGCCGGGGCTGGACTCGCTCAGACCAGTTGGGTGAATCGCTCCAGGCCTGACTCCGGTGCTTTTCCCAGCAGCCTTGGGGAGACTTGCTGTTTTTCCAGTGTGAATAGTCTGAATGTTTGGCGATGGATCAGAACCAGAACCTGTGTCCCCCCTGCAGGGAGGGGAAGTACGGCCACGCCGCCTGCTTCGGCCTGCAGCCCGGCTGCCTCCGACCCGACGGCTCGCGCCAGATGTCGGTGGCGGCCATGGTGGCCAACTTCAGCAAGCCCACGGCCAAGGCGCCGTCGCTGCTGCAGCACGACGAGGTGGAGACCTACTTCCACGAGTTCGGACACGTCATGCACCAGCTCTGCGCTCAGGTCCGCCGCCGCCGCCGCCGCACGGTGAGATCGGAGGGCTGGGGGTGCGGCTTCCTGACGGCGGCTCTGCTTCTGTCCGCAGGCGGACTACGCCATGTTCAGCGGGACGCACGTGGAGCGGGACTTCGTGGAGGCGCCGTCCCAGATGCTGGAGAACTGGGTCTGGGAGAAGGAGCCGCTGCAGAGGATGTCTCGCCACTACCGCACCGGGAAGCCCATCCCTGAGGAACTCCTGGACAAGCTCATCAAGTCCAGACTCGCCAACACCGGTACGTAGCTCCCGGGACGCGGCCAGGAGAGCAGCTGGAGTTGGGCCAGAACCGCAGGACTTCCGGTCCTGATATCCTGGAAATCCTTGAAAATGCTTGAATTTCCCTTCAATTCCCGTAGTTGGACCCAGAAGTTTACATACACCCAATCAAAAGACGAGTTTTCTGGCTGACTGACGTCCGAGCAGACTGTTCCGAGTCCGGGTCCGTCCCAGTCGCTGAGCTCGGTTCCGCTGGCCAGAGCGTTTCTCCAGAGCTCATTTGGTGATTTTCTTTGTAAATTGTGTTTTTTTTTTTTTCATTCGAGCGGGAAGCTGAAACAAAAAACGGGCTAACCCAACCGTGGTAGACTGGTTCCATGTCAGGAACATGTATTGTTCCTCGTGCCTCATGGATCATCTGGTATTTTACCCAGTATGGTGGCTGAAATGGGCGTTTGTTCCGGCCCGGTACGGTTCTGCTGGAGCATGTCGAACGCTGCCACAAAAACAGTTCATACCTGTATCATGTGATGGTGAATTGAAGCCGTCGCTTTTAGTTCGTTTGTATTGTTTTTATCTCCAAAGTGCGGTGCTGGAAAAGTTTGAGAACTTTCCTTGAGAAGTGCTTGAATGTTGAAGAGTGCGAACCTGCTGGTGGCACAGGTCCATCTGGACCACAAGGAGCTTTCCATCAGAACCAGTCTTTCAGCCTGTTGCAGAGCAGCAGTCAGAACCCAACCCTGACCTGTGACCCGTGTCATGTGACCTGTGACCTGCAGGGCTGTTCAACCTGCGGCAGATCGTTCTGGCCAAAGTGGATCAGGCTCTGCACACCAGAACCGGGCTGGACCCTGCGGAGGAATACGGGCGGCTCTGCCAGGAGGTCCTGGGGATCCCTGCGTCACAAGGTCTCACACACACACACACACACACACACACACACACACACTCCCCTAAAAGTTACCTGCAAAAAGCCAGCAGTGTGTCTCCATTCGGACGGTTGCATGTGGAGAACCTCAGGGGTGTGTGATTGGTCCAACACTGTTTCTGCTTTATATTAAAGGTATTTTTAATGCCACTGATATATTAAAGTGAAATGTTTTGCAGATGATATCAACATGTTCTGTTCTGGGACACCTTAAAGGCGCTATTGGCTACTATTGACATGGAATTAGAAAATCTTCATTCTTGGTTCGACGTCAACAGAGTAAATTCATGGTGTTTGGAAATGATATTAAAAACGTGAACAAGTGCCTGAAATAGTTCAAAATGAACAGAGACGACATCTTAAATATAGAAAAGATCACAGAAATCACAAGGCTTTATAAATAATTTACTGCTCCCTTTATATCCGATGATGTGGTACGATGGAGTTCCACATATAGAACAACAATAAGCAGTATAGTTCTCTAACAATACGTGTTTTTAATCATGCTGGTTACTATGAGCTAATCCACCGTTTACTGAGTCTGCCTGATTGGTTTTTTTACACAATAATGCAAATAATGTTTAGAGCAAAATGAACCTTACTTCCTGTTGGAGGCAGACATTCTTTCAATTTACCAAACAAACTGGAAAAGAGACGAAATGAGTTTTTTTTCTGTTGTTGGGATTAAATTCTGGGATAATAGAAATATGGAGCTGCGAGCACGTCGTTTACTCTGGGCTCTCTGAGCGATTTGGGGGGGTCTTCAACTACAACTTGCTTTATTGATCTGGTTTTGGTTCTGATTGTCTCTGCTTTCTGGTTCTCGTGTAGAAATAAATGATACGCTTTGCTTTCTGATGGGAAGCTGAGTTTAGTCTCAGTCGAGCTGTTCGTAACAACCAGGGATTAGTAATCAGTCCTCTGGTGGCGCTTCGGGTCCCGAGTGATCAGACGGAACCTGCTGGCTGCTCAAAGCAGGTTAGAGTAGAGGAAAGTTGGCTGGAAGGAAAACCTGAGGTAGCTGCTGTGACTTGGACTTGGAGTAAGGTGCCCAACATCTCCGATGACACCTGTCCTATGATTGGACCCATTCCTGTTTACAGGAAGTGACATCCCACACCTCCACTCATCCTCTCCATCCCGCAGGAACCAACATGCCGGCCACCTTCGGACACCTGGCAGGGGGCTACGACGCGCAGTACTACGGCTACCTGTGGAGCGAGGTGTTCTCCATGGACATGTTCTACGCTCGCTTCAAGCAGGAGGGCATCATGAACCCCAAGGTGAGTGCCCCCCCATTACACGTCTGTTCGTTCAGGTGGTCAGGCTCCTGAGGCTCTCTCTCCTGATTGGTCCTTCCAGGTGGGGCTGGACTACAGGAAGTTCATCCTGCAGCCCGGTGGCTCCGAGGACGCCTCCGAGATGCTGAGGAAGTTCCTCGGCCGGGAACCCAAGCAGGAGGCGTTCCTCCAGAGCAAAGGCCTGACGGTGGAGCCGGACGCCGACGCGCCCTGCCCCTGCTGACCAATCACAGCAGCCGGCTGCAGCCCCGCCCCCAGTCTGAACTGTGGACTGAATTTTGTAGAAAATCTTGTAAAATGTTCCAGAGAATAAAAAGATTTGAGGTGATCTGAGTCTGAAAAACGTGTTTGTTGCTGAAATATCGGAATCGAGGCGGAGTTTAGAGAACTGTGGGAGGAGCTTAATGGAAAGTTTACTGAAGGAAAAAACTTTAAACTAATCAAGTGACATTTGATCATCTGAAGAATCCAGATGTGATGAATAAAAACAAAGATCGGTAATCTAGAGGCTCCGTTCGATCATAATCTGAGTCCAATCCTGAAAACTGAACCGGAAAGTTTAAATATTGATGTTCAGCATGTTGCTCTGTGGAGATGAATATGCAACACAATCTGGAGAAGCAGTGAGGAACAATATTTAAAATGACTGGTTTTAGACCAGGAACCGGCTCTAGTCCAGCGCTAGAACTGGTTTTAGACCAGGAACCGGTTCTAGTACAGCGCTAGAACTGGTTTTAGACCAGGAACTGGTTCTCATCCAACAGTAGGACCGGTTTTAGACCAGGAACCGGCTCTAGTCCAGTGCTAGAACTGGTTTTAGACCAGGAACCGGTTCTAGTCCAGCGCTAGAACTGGTTTTAGACCAGGAACTGGTTCTCATCCAACACTAGGACCGGTTTTAGACTAGGAACCGGCTCTAGTCCAGTGTTAGAACTGATTTTAGGCCAGGAACCGGCTCTAGTCCAGCGCTAGAACTGGTTTTAGACCAGGAACCGGTTCTAGTCCAGCGCTAGAACTGGTTTTAGAACAGGAACTGGTTCTCATCCAACACTAGGACCGGTTTTAGACCAGGAACCGGCTCTAGTCCAGTGCTAGAACTGGTTTTAGACCAGGAACCGGTTCTAGTACAGCGCTAGAACTGGTTTTAGACCAGGAACTGGTTCTCATCCAACACTAGGACCGGTTTTAGACCAGGAACCGGCTCTAGTCCAGCGCTAGAACTGGTTTTAGACCAGGAACCGGTTCTAGTACAGCGCTAGAACTGGTTTTAGACCAGGAACTGGTTCTCATCCAACACTAGGACCGGTTTTAGACCAGGAACCGGCTCTAGTCCAGTGCTAGAACTGGTTTTAGACCAGGAACCGGCTCCAGTCCAGCGCTAGAACTGATTTTAGACCAGGAACCAGCACTACTCCAGCGCTAGAACTGGTTTTAGACCAGGAACCGGTTCTAGAACAGCGCTAGAACTGGTTTTAGAACAGGAACTGGTTCTCATCCAACACTAGGACCGGTTTTAGACAAGGAACCGGTTCTAGTCCAGTGCTAGAACTGGTTTTAGACCTGGAACCAGCTCTAGTCCAGCGCTAGAACTGGTTTTAGACCAGGAACCGGTTCTAGTACAGCACTAGAACTGGTTTTAGACCAGGAACTGGTTCTCATCCAACACTAGGACCGGTTTTAGACCAGGAACCGGCTTTAGTCCAGTGCTAGAACTGGTTTTAGACCAGGAACCAGTTCTAGTACAGCGCTAGAACTGGTTTTAGACCAGGAACTGGTTCTCATCCAACACTAGGACCGGTTTTAGACCAGGAACCGGCTCTAGTCCAGTGCTAGAACTGGTTTTAGACCAGGAACCGGTTCTAGTACAGCGCTAGAACTGGTTTTAGACCAGGAACTGGTTCTCATCCAACACTAGGACCGGTTTTAGACCAGGAACCGGCTCTAGTCCAGTGCTAGAACTGGTTTTAGACCAGGAACCGGCTCCAGTCCAGCGCTAGAACTGATTTTAGACCAGGAACCAGCTCTACTCCAGCGCTAGAACTGGTTTTAGACCAGGAACCGGTTCTAGAACAGCGCTAGAACTGGTTTTAGAACAGGAACTGGTTCTCATCCAACACTAGGACCGGTTTTAGACCAGGAACCGGTTCTAGTCCAGTGCTAGAACTGGTTTTAGACCAGGAACCAGCTCTAGTCCAGCGCTAGAACTGGTTTTAGACCAGGAACCGGTTCTAGTACAGCACTAGAACTGGTTTTAGACCAGGAACTGGTTCTCATCCAACACTAGGACCGGTTTTAGACCAGGAACCGGCTTTAGTCCAGTGCTAGAACTGGTTTTAGACCAGGAACCGGTTCTAGTACAGCGCTAGAACTGGTTTTAGACCAGGAACTGGTTCTCATCCAACACTAGGACCGGTTTTAGACCAGGAACCGGCTCTAGTCCAGTGCTAGAACTGGTTTTAGACCAGGAACCGGTTCTAGTACAGCGCTAGAACTGGTTTTAGACCAGGAACTGGTTCTCATCCAACACTAGGACCGGTTTTAGACCAGGAACCGGCTCTAGTCCAGTGCTAGAACTGGTTTTAGACCAGGAACCGGCTCCAGTCCAGCGCTAGAACTGATTTTAGACCAGGAACCAGCTCTACTCCAGCGCTAGAACTGGTTTTAGACCAGGAACCGGTTCTAGAACAGCGCTAGAACTGGTTTTAGAACAGGAACTGGTTCTCATCCAACACTAGGACCGGTTTTAGACCAGGAACCGGTTCTAGTCCAGTGCTAGAACTGGTTTTAGACCAGGAACCAGCTCTAGTCCAGCGCTAGAACTGGTTTTAGACCAGGAACCGGTTCTAGTACAGCACTAGAACTGGTTTTAGACCAGGAACTGGTTCTCATCCAACACTAGGACCGGTTTTAGACCAGGAACCGGCTTTAGTCCAGTGCTAGAACTGGTTTTAGACCAGGAACCGGTTCTAGTACAGCGCTAGAACTGGTTTTAGACCAGGAACTGGTTCTCATCCAACACTAGGACCGGTTTTAGACCAGGAACCGGCTCTAGTCCAGTGCTAGAACTGGTTTTAGACCAGGAACCGGTTCTAGTACAGCGCTAGAACTGGTTTTAGACCAGGAACTGGTTCTCATCCAACACTAGGACCGGTTTTAGACCAGGAACCGGCTCTAGTCCAGTGCTAGAACTGGTTTTAGACCAGGAACCGGCTCCAGTCCAGCGCTAGAACTGATTTTAGACCAGGAACCAGCTCTACTCCAGCGCTAGAACTGGTTTTAGACCAGGAACCGGTTCTAGTACAGCGCTAGAACTGGTTTTAGAACAGGAACTGGTTCTCATCCAACACTAGGACCGGTTTTAGACCAGGAACCGGTTCTAGTCCAGTGCTAGAACTGGTTTTAGACCAGGAACCAGCTCTAGTCCAGCGCTAGAACTGGTTTTAGACCAGGAACCGGTTCTAGTACAGCACTAGAACTGGTTTTAGACCAGGAACTGGTTCTCATCCAACACTAGGACCGGTTTTAGACCAGGAACCGGCTTTAGTCCAGTGCTAGAACTGGTTTTAGACCAGGAACCGGTTCTAGTACAGCGCTAGAACTGGTTTTAGACCAGGAACCGGCTCTAGTCCAGTGCTAGAACTGGTTTTAGACCAGGAACCGGTTCTAGTACAGCGCTAGAACTGGTTTTAGACCAGGAACTGGTTCTCATCCAACACTAGGACCGGTTTTAGACCAGGAACCGGCTCTAGTCCAGTGCTAGAACTGGTTTTAGACCAGGAACCGGTTCTAGTACAGCGCTAGAACTGGTTTTAGACCAGGAACCGGTTCTCATCCAACACTAGGACTGGTTTTAGACCAGGAACCGGTTCTCATCCAACACTAGGACCAGTTTTAGACCAGGAACCGGCTCCAGTCCAGTGCTAGAACTGGCTTTAGACCAGGAACCGGTTCTAGTACAGCGCTAGAACTGGTTTTAGACCAGGAACCGTTTCTAGTCCAGCGCTAGAACTGGTTTTAGACCAGGAACCTTTTCTAGTACAGCGCTAGAACTGGTTTTAGACCAGGAACTGGTTCTCATCCAACACTAGGACCGGTTTTAGACCAGGAACCGGTTCTAGTCCAGTGCTAGAACTGGTTTTAGACCAGGAACCGGTTCTAGTCCAGCGCTAGAACTGGTTTTAGATCTGTAACCGGTTCTAGTCCAGCGCTAGAACTGGTTTTAGACCAGGAACCGGTTCTAGTCCAGCGCTCGAACTGGTTTTAGATCAGGAACCGGTTCTAGTCCAGTGCCTGAACTGGTTTTAGACCAGGAACCGGTTCTAGTCCAGCGCTAGGACTGGATTTAGACCAGGGACTGGTCCTAGTCCAGCAGTAGAACAGGATGTGGTCAGGAAACAGGAGAGGAACCAGGTTCTAGAGACGTTCTCCTGCTGCTCCAAAGGAGGTTATAGTCTGATCTCAGGATTAAACCAATAATGAAACAGATGCTTTATTTAGATGCTGTTTTTCCTGTTGTCATAGAAACATGAGTTTAATTGTCTGATATTTGAACATTTTGGATCAGCAGATTCCATTAGTTACCTAGAAAAGTATTCACTCCCCACACGTTTCACCCTCTGGTTGCTTTTATTAATAAATGATGAAAATTCGAATCGTATGAAAGTGAAAACAGACTTTTAAACAACTTTAGCAGGTAGTCGATGCACCTTCAGATCTGTGAGGACCTCCCTCAATCAGGCTGGAACATCTGGAAACATCTGGTGCTGATCCTGAGTTCTGGGCTTTGACTAGGCCACTCCAGAACATTCAGTTTTGAACCGTTTCTGTGGAGCTTCTGCTGCTTTTTCAGGGTTGCTGGAACATAAATCTTCTCCAGGATGGAGAACAGGAGGAACATCTGAAGGGTGAGGATGTTTTCTGGGAGCTTTGATGTTCAGTTTGGCAGTGAAGCTTTGAAGAAGTTGAGCTCGTTCTGCATCTGATTGCGGAAGATCTTTTGGGCCCGTTTAACATCCTTCTCTTCCTTCAGATATTTGTTCAGAAGATCCCGGAACTTCTCAGGGTTTCCATCCTTGTTGCCCTTCTTCCAGGTCCAGTAAGCGTTCCCGTAGCCGATGCTGAGCTGGTTGGCCAGCCAGACCCAGAGCCTGGAGCAGGGAAGCAGACTCACCACGAACATGATGGGCTGCTCCTCATCCATCACCCTCTTGTATTCATCCAGGTAGGACTTCATGGCAGGGATCACTCTGATGTCCTTCACGCCCTGTAGATGAAAGACGGAGAACGTCTGAAATAGTTCTTTTGGACCTGAGGAGCAGAACCAGGGTCTCCTGTGTACGCACATAAACTGCTGAATGTTTCACGCACAGGTCGGCATGTGTGAAATTAACAGTGAAAATGTGCAGCAGGCGACAATAAGCCACAAGCACCAAAGCTCAGCGAAATACGCAGAAATCTGATTCCATTCAGGTATTTAAGCCAAGGAGCATCGAACCCAGGTTTGTTCCTGATTCTAATCTTTCCTTGTTTCTAAATGTAAATAGTGAATTTCCTCCATTGTTGTCTCATGTAGACGTAAATGTTCGTCGGTCTGAGCGCCGATGCATGAAATGCATGTGAATTATCTCATGGGGGCTTTGATTCTCCCTGAGAGAGAAAACGGGGTCGGATCAGCAGGTCAGCGTCGGCGCTTCTTCGGGTGGACCGGGTGGAGACAGTCACACACGTCCATAAGTCGCTGCGTGAAGGAGGAACGCCGGCAGCCGTGGCTCGGCTGGAGGACATCAGCGCAAGGATTCAGCGATCAGACTGACCTGCTGCCGCACGATGATGAGGATGGTTTATCAGCTGCTTCAGAGCTTCATCCCGGAGCTCTGTGAGGAACTGGTCCCAGTGAGGGAAACTAGGAGGAGCCGTGTGTTACCGGTTCAAGTTCTCACTACGCCGGGGTTCCTTCCAACCGGAGCATTTCAGCGGGAGCTGGCCGACAGGTCGGGAACGTCCCGGTCATCTCTCAGCCGAGCCACGCCAGCAGACTGCAGCCGAACAGGCAGAAACGAAACAGCAATCTGCAGCGACGAGCCGATGTCCTGACGTGATGCTGAGCTGCCGACTGCTTTCATGTTGCAGTAAGGGCTCCGTCTGGAAATGAAGCTGCCTTTATGAATAGAAAGTCTTTCCATTCTGTAAATGCGTCTAACAAACAGCGACGCGCTGGTCTGGTTCAGCACAGGACTCCTTCACACCGTGGAATAACCGATTCCCTGCTCGCTCCACAGGAATCTCTGGCTCTCTCTTCAAATCTTGGCTGAAACTCTTCTGTTCACACAAACTTTTTCACTTTAACTGATCGTTTTACTCCAAGTTTTTTTTTTTTTTTTTTTTTTTTTTTTCTATTTTAAGTTTTTTGCTTTTATTTTTGTGAGGTAGCCTTGTGTGCCCTGAAAGGCGCCTTTTAAATAAACTCTATTGTAACTGTCTATATTAGTCGTAGTGTTGGAAAGCAGGGGCCGTTGCCGTGGTTATGAGCAGCAGCTGCACGGTTTCGCGCTGACTGGGGTGTATGGAGGAAAGTGCGCACCGTTTCTCAATATGAGTTTGGTTGTTTTTTTCTGCCCCACAAGTTTCAGAATTTCTCCCTCCTGCAAACTGTCAGTACTTGATGCATGAGGCCCTGACCTCCCTGTGACTGTGTGCCTTACGTTCAGGTTGAAGCTCTGCAGCATCCACGCCCTGAAGCGGTCGTAGCTCTCGTATCGTCCCTTCAGGAAGTCCTTCAGGTCTGCAGGCAGCCCTGGTTTCTGGGACATCTCCTCCAGCATGACTGTGACCTCTGCCAGGTAGAAGATGTCCTGGATCATGAAGCTGGTGTAGCTGTCAGCCTGCAGGTCCCCCAGCTGCATGTGCTGCAGAAAGGGAAGCTTCAGGATCTGCTCAGCCAGATCTTGGTTCTCCAGCCAGAGATCCTCGTACATGTCAGGAGTCCCTGCGGACAAAACCGGTCATCGTCAGAAACAACAACGAAGATGATGGAAGGATGAAGAGCAGGATGCTCTCACCTGGCTTGGCTGAAGGTGAGCACCACTTGGAGCTTTCAGAGCATCGGTCCTGGAGGTTCCTCGCATCTGCAAGACAGAAGGTCCGTTAGAGAATAATAGAACGTGGTTTCTGTCCATCTGGATCTTCTGCTGCTGAGAACCTCAGAACTTCACATTTCTGATCGGAGGAGAACGTACCGTGGATGTCTTCAGAGTGAGCAGAGGAGCTAGAGAGAAGACACACCAGCATCCAGCAGGTCCGAACCCAGCAGAACTTCACTGTAAGTCGATAAAAACGGGTCAATAAAAACAGTAAAATCATGTTTTATCATGTAAATCCAGCTGAGAATTGAAGGAGATGTTACCAGACTCCATGCTCAGCAGCTCCTCTGCATCAGGCCAGATGAATGTTCCTGGAACCAGTTCAGGGAGGAGCTTCCCAGAACCTCCTCCACTGGTTCCTGTTAGTCACGTGGGTCGAACAGAAATCCCCACCAGAACCAGAGTTTCATTCTGACTCGAGCTGTGAGATTCTTTCACTTTCTGCTCAGCTTCCTGTTTCAGGCCCAAACACGTTCACTTCCTCCTGATTCGTCAGCCGTGGCTGGGTCACAGGTGGTTCTGGAGAAGCGGGTTGATGTGAGGCTGCAGTGAACCGACGGCTGGGAACGGGTCGGATCGGTTCCAGAGAGACGTGCTGCTGCCCAACCCGACGCGGGAGGACGTGGAGGGGAACCGGCTGGGCGTTTAAAAATGTTGAAAGCAGCACGAGTTACAGAGTGCAAGTCATCGGGCTTCCAGTAAAGGAAGCCCGATGACTTTTGCACTTCCTGTTACCTTCTGCACAGATGCAAGGAAGGTGGCTTTTCAGCCTGCAAAACATCAAATAAAGTAATGCTAAGAAACGTTTGTCCAACAGGACCATGGTCCAATCAGAATGTCTTTGTGAAATGAAATCTTTTCCCTCCCTGCTGCTTGTGTCCTTTGTGTTTTGTCTAGAAAACAAGCCCAAACATGGCAGTTTAGTGTTTGAGGATCCTCCAGAATCTGTTGGGTTGGTTTTCTTCAGATTTTATCACCTCCAGAGTACAAACCGACAATTCCTGTCTTTATTTATCTTTGGCTTGTTCTGGAAATGTCTGCACAACACAGACTATTAAGAATTTGATAAAAAACCGTCGGCCAGTCCAAGCTCCACCCTAATCCAGCTCCTTCATAAGGAAGCGGTTTGCTGCTGAGTTTCAGAAGAACGCGTCTCACCAGGACCTCAGGTAGCGTTGCTCTGGAATATCTGCAGCTTTATGATCTGGATGTTCAGAGAGAAAACAGGATGGCTTTATTTATGGTTGCAGAATGGAACCACAACTAGCTTCCAATGCCTTCTAACACCTGGAATAACTCTTGCTTCCTTCATTGTATTATTATGGTTGTTGTTGTTGGTGGTGGTCATATGAATTATCTGGTTTGATGCTGTTTTTATTCAGAGCATTTATATCATCATACAGGCATATTCAGTAAATGAGAATATTGTGGAAAAGTTAATTTATTCCAGTAACTCCATCGCTCAGTGAAACATATTGACTGATTCCACGGATGGAGAATATTTATGTTATGATTTTCGACTGTGGAGCGTTCTGATCAGCAGAGCTTCAGGCTCAGTCCGGCTGGATCAGAACTTCCTGGATCTACTGGAGTTTTTGTCCTCAGTAAATGAAATCTTGAAGCATTTCTTCATAATCATTAAATCTGTGAGATGTTTCTGCAGATACACCCTGCGGTGCTCGTCCTAGTCTCCTCCTGAACTTTGACTCTGATCTACCGTCATCGACCAGGTCTCCGTCTCAGCAGCCCCCTGCAGACCTCCAGGGAGCTTCGCTCTCCTCTCTGAACCGTTTCTGGTTTTCTCCTCAGGCTGCATCATGTCTCAGCTACCAGATGTCTACGATCTCCTCTGGACCCAGAACCAGGACATCGCCCAGGAGACCCTGGAGGTATCCTTTCTGCAGCACATGCAGTCTGGAGACCTGGATGCCGACCTCTACGTCAGCTTCATGATCCAGGACTTCAACTACTTGGTGAAGGTCACAGCGATGCTGCAGGAGATGACTGAGAGACGCATGTCTGAAGACGTCCATGCCTTCATGGTGGAGAGATACCAGAGCTTCCAGAAGTTTGCTGAGGAAACGCTTGATGGGTTCAACCTTGGGGTAAGAACTTCTCCTCCTGCTTAGAAGGTTTCTGGGTGGTAGAACGGCCCAAAGCTGCAGCTATGATAGGAGCACCGGGGTGTCCTTTCTAAACTGGAGGCAAAGAACCATCAGATCTGATATTAATATCCATCCATCCATCCATCCATCCATCTTCCGCTTATCCAGGGTCGAGTTGCGGGGGTCGCAGCCTCAGCAAGGAGACCCAGACTTCCCTCCCCAGCCACTTGAGCCAGGTCCTCCGGGGGAGTCCCGAGGCGTTCCCCGGCCAGCAGAGGAACATCGTCCCTCCAGCGGGTCCTGGGTCTTCCTCTGGGTCTCCTCCTGGTGGGACGTGCCTGGACCACCTCACCGGGGGGGCATCCATCCTGACCAGATGCCCGAGCCGCCTCACCTGGCTCCTCTGGACCTGTAGAAGCAGCGGCTCTGGACCACCGAGCTTCTCCTCCTGTCTCCTCCTCCTCAGGCCCAGGCGGCCTGAGGAGGAAACTCATTCCGGCCGCTTGTATCTGTGATCCCGTTCTTTCAGTCACGACCCAAAGCTCGTGACCACAGATGACGTTAATAATAAGAGTTTATTTAGATAAATCGGAAGTTTAACATCGCAGAAGGGACAGGAGAAAGTCGGAGGAGGAGATTTAGACCTTCAGACATAAAGTATAATTCAGTTCCATGTTTTAAATGGGAATCTTTTAAAAGCCAGATATTTTGGTTGTTTGATGGATGAAGTTCCAGGTGAGCATCAAGGAATCTTTTTCTGTCTCTCGTCCTCAGTCCATCTCCACCTCTGTTCCTCCACAGGGTGTTTCAGACATCAAGCCCATCCCTGCCATGAAGAAGTATCTGTCTGACTACAGAACCATCATGAACGCAGAAGAACCCATTTTCTTCGCTGTGGCTCTTCTTCCCTGTGAGCGCCTCTGGCTCTGGATCGCCAAACACCTTCAGGAGAACAAGAGCAACGCCTACTTCCACTGGAAGATAGACAACAGCCAAGGTCACCCAGAGAAGCACTTCAGGAAGCTGCTAGATGACAACCTGAAGACCCTCGAGCAGATCCAGAAGGCCAACCAGATCTTCCGCCAGCAGATGAAGAACGAAGAGAACTTCTTTGCTTCCTTTCAGCAGCCAAAAAAATAAGACCAGCAACCATTTTGCTCCCTGGTTGAGGGGCAGGTTAGGTTTAGGTCCAGCAGCTCTCATTAAGGTCCATGTTGGTCTCTGCAAGGCTGAGCAGCACATGGAGAATAAAACCCTGCTTCAGTTCAGCTCATCTGCTTTTCTGCTGCGGGAGGAAATAATTCCTCAGTGATTCATTCCAGTGAGTGATGCTGTGATGTGGAGACAAACTGAACCTCTGTTTAATAAAGTGATTGATAAAGCAGCTAAATCTCCTTCATTTTCTGCTCCTGTTTTACTTTCATTTCTGCCCTGAACTCAGTTTGCATTAAAAGCATGCAGACGCCCTGAATGTCCAGCAGATGGCAGCAACGTCTCCCATCAGGTTCCAGTTGTTTTCCTCAGCCACAAACAGCAGATGGACGTGTTCTTATTATTAATCAGTGTTTGTTAGTTATTGTAAATGAATCAGGCAGTTATAAAGCAACAACTCTGACCAGATGCAGGTTAATTCTTTAACTGTTTCTGCTCATGGATTTACTGTGAACTTCAGGAATAACTGGAGGAATCAGTCGCCTGCATAACTCAGAAGCTGCTCATCTTCTACTACTATTCAGTAGTAGCTCAGACAATAAATATTTTATACCTGAATAGTCTCATGAGGGGAGCAAAGGTTTTCATTTTTTTAGTGGATAATCAGACTTTATTGGTAACAGAAGTCAGAAAAAGTAATATAAGGTGGTAAACAGCCATTATTTACTTACTTCAGCTTTTTATAATCAGTAATAAAACTTTAGCCCAGTATTTGGAACATTTTCGACTTAGTATTTACGTTACTTTCTAATTATTTATGCATATCTGATTTCTGTCAAATTAACTTATTTATTATCTATTAATACTATTACTACTATTACTACTACTACTATTACTATTAATTGTAGAACCACCGAACTGTTTCCCGAACTGTGTTAGCAAGAACGGCCTTTCCTTCAAGATCCGGAACGTTTCGGTTTGTCTGATGTGAGGTTCCGACTCTTTGTTTCTGTCGGAGCATCACTGTGTGACACCAGGCGGAAGTTGGAACGGCGCTAGTAGCATTAGCATCGTTAGCTTCCGTTCTGCTGGGATTCAGAGTTAAAACCCATCTTTGAGGAGGTCCAGAGACCCTAACTGGACCCGGAACCGTCCTAGGAACCCACACAGAACCGGCATGGAGCAAAGTACCGACCCGACTGTGAGCTAGAACCGGAACCTGAGGCCCGGAGGGTTCGGATTCTTGATGTGAAAACCTGAAGCTGGATCCAGAACCGGGTTTTAGTCCCGCAGTTTCTTGAAAGGTTCGGGAAGAGCTTGGATCTGTTTCAGGTAGAACTCCCGGAACCAGCTGCAGACATTTAAACAGAACCTGGAGAGGTCATTAATTAATGTTTATAGAAAATCAATAAGTGGTGGCGGCATCAGAACCAGTTATTAAAGATGCATTATTCCTGATGTTACTGAAGGTTCAATCATTATTATGGCTTTATTTTAACTTCAAACTAGGGTTAGAAAACTAATAAAAACAAATGAAAATACAAGAATTTTTTTTTTTTTTTTTAATTTTAAGTCCAAAAAAAATCATTTGTAATATGAGCCTGTTATCGTCCTGAGATCAATGATCTGGAAATTAAATATAATTTAATGTTATTTTAATATTTAAACAGAAAATAAATAAATCAGTGGCACAAAAAGAAAAAAACTCGGCCTAAATTACTGCCTGCATTGTTGCCATGGTTACGGCATGCTAATAGGAAGTGACATCGCGTCCCATTAAACTTGATGTTATGGTGCAATGTTAGCCGGACCCAGTTGAGAGCAGGG
This sequence comes from Anableps anableps, assembly GCA_014839685.1. Lineage (NCBI taxonomy): Eukaryota > Metazoa > Chordata > Actinopteri > Cyprinodontiformes > Anablepidae > Anableps > Anableps anableps. The sequence goes on along the minus strand of CM026070.1, from coordinate 39,873,815 downwards.
GTCTTCAATGTGGGAACGCCTCCACCTCTTCTTCTTCTGCTCGTTGACGATTCTCTAACCTTCTGCTTCCTCTGGTCTCCAGGTGTGTCGTCCTCCTGCAGGCCACGCCCACTCAGCTCATCCCACAGCCTCAGGTAAGCTCCGCCACTGCCACAGGTGTGTTTCCAGCGGCAGGTAAAAGAATAATATTGAGGCTGTCACCGTGACAACGTGGAGACAGTTTGATTCAACCAAAACTCCCAAACCGTTTCCTTCTCCTAAAAGTTTCCACACCTCCATTAAAACTAAAAATAGCTCAAACTAAAAACCCTGATGGACCAACTCCACCTTGAAGGCGAAGTCGCAGGTTTGTACTGGTCTGGGTTTGGTTGATGAAGGAGTGAGGGAGTGAATGGTACAGAGGTGTTGACTCTATCAACAATACACACATTTGCTTTTCTCCCAACATCATCTCTGCTTATTTTTCTATCCTTTAAGTTGTTTCCTCGCGGTTTAGAGCAGCGCCCCCTACTGGTCCCACCATGGTGAAGCCAGATTTCATATTAGGTGGAAAATGAACCAGCGATGGGTCTGGGCTGTCTTTGGACCAAGTGTGACCCGGTCCAGAGGAAAGAACGTTGATCTGCAGTAGCTGTAGCTAACGTTAGCCACCGATTATTCTGTCGATTAATCGGCTCATTCTGCAGTTTTCATCTCAGAGCTTCAACTTATTTTCCACAATATTAAAAAGACATGAAAAATGAAAATAGACAACAAATTCAATTCATTTTTTAAAATAAAATAAATATTTTATTGCCTAACATGCAATAACAGCATTCATTTAGTGTTGCTTAATCATCATCTGCAGCCAGTGGCCCCCCCCCACACCCCCCCAGACAATCATGTTCATGTCATAGAAATACAGAGTCATCGTCTTCAGTGACGTAAAACCCAATAAGTCACATCAGTTCTTCTCCATAGGACAACGATAAAACTCTCAGCTGTTTTATTTTCCAAGGTTCCAGAACTCCGATCACAGAAGCGGACATTCTGATTTACAAGCAAAACAAATATTTATGACTGGAACCTGTCCCCATGCATTTATCCTTCAAATGTAATTTTGCCTGCAGACAATCACAACAACATAAATGTCAGAAATCCATTTTTTTATGCTATTGTTTTGTTGTTTGTCACCATTTCTAACGCCTGCTGATGCAGACCTGAAGGCTGGACCCTCATGTTGTTTTGAGAAGTCAGGGCAGGTAGAAATGGAGGAAAGAGGAGAGTTGATATTTACAATAGAACCCCAAAGGGTCAGGTTGACCAGCACCATTCAGGTCATGAAGTGGGCCAGAGAGTCTGGAGATGGGTTTAGAAAATCATATGTTGCCTGATAAATATTGCAATGACAATATTAGGATGTTTTCCCTTCTGACAGTCCGCTAGACTCGCTTTGATTGGGAACCAAAGCTGCAGCATGTCCTCCATGTCCATCTGCTGCGGTTCTCTTCCTCTCTGCTCCGAGTCAAACCATCCAAACCCTTTCACCTGTTCCCCTCCTCGCCTGTGGGGGCGCTGCACCAAGAACCGCCGAAGGAAACGACATGAAAACCTCTGAAGAAGACAATGAGAGCAACTTCCTTCTTCAGGAAATGTCGTCAACAACGGAGCGGCGTCAGGTTTTAGCGGCTGGAGGATTTCTCTTCTGTCTCAGGCTAAAGACCACGAGCCATTTCTCCCGCTAGCGCTAGGCTAGCTAGCGTTTGTTTTGGTTGTATTTACCCAGAATGCCCTGCGCTGTAGTCCACTTCCTGCTTCTGGAGCGGCCTCCGGTCCGCTTGGCGTTCACATCTGCATCCAAACCGAACCAGAGTTCACTTCAACCGAACCCAGACCGAGGTTTGTAGGCGGACCAGAGTTCGGGTCAGAGTTCACACCTCCCCAACCGGACCGAACTTTCTAGGCAGACGGACTGGAGTTGGATTAAAGTGGACTGAACGGGGCTGCTGGGAACGATGGAGCCTAAATTTCAATAAATCCACATTTTCCTGTCTGCTTCCATCTGACCCGAGTCATCTGGGGAGGTTCTGGTATCTGCTGCAGCGAGACTGGATCCAAGTCTCCCTCTGCTAACAGTGATGAGGACTCCAGGTCATGTTCTGGACCCGAAAACGAAACCCTGAAGAACCTGAGTAGAACCAGTGGTCTTCTACTGGACAGACTGGAGGTGGCGTTCTGGCCCGTTGGTTCTGGTCCAGAACAACGAGCTGAAGCCTTCACCTCTTTATGTGCCTGTGTTCATTTTCATATCCAAGCTCCATTTTATTGTTCCATAAATACTTTGGGTGGAGCGGTACCAGCAGAACATTTTCACCACAGCCCTTTGGATGCTGAGTCTGGTTCCTGGCAACCCGCTGCGCCGCGCCGGTGCATTCGAGTCTATCGGCCTCATCAACAGTATTAACTGTTCATAAACTTAACAGGTTTACTGTTGTAAAATAAAGTCATTAAACGACTAAATCAAACCAAATGACTGGTCGGGTCGAAACTGTGAGGAAAAAATGTATGATTGGCTGCAAAGTTTAAAATCCTTCATTCACTGCTGAATAAAGTAAATAAACCGCTTAGGCGACGTTCTCACACAAATGCGATTTTTCCAGGGCAGTCTGAACGGTCCGATTCCGATCTTTTCACCTCTAAAAATAAATCCGACCTGAGCCGCTTCCACACGTGGAACTAAATCGTATCCGATCGTTTCCAAAGCGGCTGCAGTCTGAACCGTCACGTCGCGTTTTATCCGCCATGCGTCATGATTCTGCGCCAGAAGCAGCCGGGCGGTGAATCTGGACGGAAACAACGTCTGAAAACGATGAGAGCCGGTGGAGCATCCCATCCCGGTCCCAGCGCTCCCAGTCCGACTCCACATCCAGCAGCTGCAGGCGATGCTCCGCTAAAGGCCGCTGCTGTTGGTTCTTCTTCCTGCTGCTCAGCTTCCTGCGTCTGGTTCTGATCCGGTGGCGGTGCTGTCGGCTCTCAGCAGCTGTAGGATCCGTCCAGAGACGGCGGCGGCCATGATTGCTGCCGTAAACAGAGGCTGCTGGGTGGATCAGTGGGTAGAGCGTGGGCACCATGCGCAGAGGCTACTTGTGTCATTTCTACTGCCGTGTGGCATCTACCCAGGATGCATTGCAGCATAAACACAGTGACACAAAACAGCCTACAGTATTTTTACTGTATTGTTTTTACATCTGAAATAAATGGTTTCCAAATAAAGTTGATTTTTACAACTAATCATGGTCCCTTTGTAACACCAGATTATGTAAGAAATGTCTGCTTTCAAAATGTAATAAAACATTTTGCGCTGATTATTGCAAAATAGGGATGCAAGCAATTGATTTACAGATAACTGTCAATGGATTGTTAGATTAAAATTAGTTCCAAATGATTAACTAATAACGTCTGCCTAGACCTTCGTTCTGTGTCGTAGTGTGGCCGCCATCCAGAAGGGGGCGCCGCTGGTCATCCTTACGCAGAACCAGTTGGGACAGAATTAAAGATGGCGGAGGCATCCCAGAACAGGAAGGTGAAACGGTCCAAACGGAGCCCGTTGTTGATGTGAAATCAAACGCCCGACCAGCTCGTTGTTTCACCTGGACGGCGTCATTCAGCCGAGCTGCATGGAGCAGCATCGACCTCTCAACCAGAAATCACTGGTGAGCGACGAAGGCGAGGACGTGCTGATAGAAAAGAGGAGGGCATGGCGCAGAAAAGCTGCAACACGTTGGAGAAAGCCATGCTGCTACTAAGCAAGGCTGATTCTGAGTTAATGCACTTCATGGAGCCACGTTTGAACTCTCCTTCTGGAGCAGCTGCGGCAAGAAGCAGCGGAGCCGAAAGCACGGCTGACAGCGCAACGCGTCGCTCTCCCCGCTGACTGGACAGCGTTCTGGCAGCAGAGAGCCAGATCACACTGTCTGCCCGCTTCGCTGCCACGGCGTGGACGGAAACGTCTGCAGTCCTCCTCACCGTATCAACAGCTCTGTTCACGGGAGATTCAGTGCCACATTTAAACTTTTGGTCATTTAGTTGCCTTTTCAGCTTCACTGTCCTGATCCCTGTGTTAGAAATGATGCCACTTTATAGCCAGAAGATTTTTTTTATAGAAACATGAACTGCTTCAGGCGAGGGTTATGGTTCATTTGGTTTCCTCTACATGGAGTAGATCGTGGCGTTCCAGCCTGTGAAAATGACCCAGATGTAAACAGATGTTGCGTTTTAACGACAGTAACGTAGTTAATATGACTTGGCCTCCATGCGGGGGTCATGATATGGAAGCATTTGGGAACCCCTGGCTTAGCCGATGCGCTCCATGGTGCTGAAAATACGATGCTTTTATGTTGAAAAGAACTTGATCTAACAAACCATGCCTGGTGGGGGGGGTTGCATTACACACATATGAATATTTAAGTCTATGAAATTTTCTTGGTTCTGTTCAATTTGCATTAAACTGTTCGATCATCTCCTTTCAATGAACGTCAACAGAAACATTCTCCTTTGTTCTGAAAGCCAAACGTTGAAAACAGCTGTTTACATGTTTTTAACAGCATGAGTCTGAAAAAGAGCATAAATTATGAAAAGTTTGGCTTATATTGACCAAAGTTCAGCTATTCATATACCTAGGCTCTACAGCATGACGGTTATTAGAAGTATATTATTATTATTATCATCATTATTATTGTTATATGAGGAGGATGAACATGAACACTGGTTTAAGATGGTTTATTGCATAATGCGCCACATTATCATTTTTTAAAAAAGAGCCGTAATAATGTACATTATGTAATAATGTTATTACATAATGTGGTTTTACTGCAGTTTTATTACATTTTGAAGCCAGATTTTATGTTGTCAGATGATGCGGCATTACAAGCTTACATCTTAGTTTTTATTAGTTAATAACTTCTGTTAATATTTGGCTGGATTAGGTTTTACTGTCTGGATTCAACTTTGTTTCGACACATTTTCCACATTGTGTTTTTTTTCCCCTTTTTCAGTAAATCTGATTAGTTGAAAATCTAAAACCCTTGAAGCAGAAGAGTCTGAAGTTTATTCTAACAGCTTTTATTCCATGACTTCTGATTAAAAAAAACTTCTAGTATTTCAAATATTTCCAAGTAGATGTTTGCTGAAATCTCTTGAATTTCTTCTTGTGTTCTTCATCTCCTCAGACCTCCAGCAGATATTTTCTGTTCAATTGAGAGGTTTTTCTTTTACGAAGAGAAGAAATTATTCAGAAGCAGAAGAAACAAAGACCTCCCCTGATGGAAGAACAGAAGGAACCAGATGGTCCAAATATCAAGCAGGAACAAGAAGAACTACTGGATAAACATCTAAAGAAAGACCAACATGCTGAAGATCTGCAGATTAAAGAGGAACTGGACGAGTACTGCACCAGTCAGGACGAAGTACGACTTGTTCTGAAGGAGGAGATGGACACATTGAGGATGAATGCTGATAACAGGGAACCAGAACCAAGCAGGGACCGGATCCAGAACTCTCTAGTGGCTGAAAACCAGGAACAGGAAGGAAAGAAGAAGAAAAAATCAGGACTGAGTAAAAGTCCACAACCAAGATCAGCGAGGAGCTGTCAGAAACCCAGAGTTCAAAGTGACGATACAGACGGATCAAAAAGAAGAAGGCGCAGCAGATCTCAGACCCAAACAGAAAACAGTGTGTTTTCCTGTAAAATGTGTGGCAAAAGTTTCCCCCAGAATAGCCATCTGAATAATCACATGAGATCTCATGCGAGTAAGAAACAATACCCCTGTGAGGTCTGTGGTAAGTTTTTAAATGACAAAGGTAGTTTAACGGTCCACATGAGAACTCACACAGGTGAGAAACCTTTCACATGTCCCACCTGTGGGAAAAGTTTCGGTGCAAGAAGCAGCTTCATTGCTCATGTAAGAACTCACACAGGAGAGAAGCCTTTTCCCTGTCCGAGCTGTGAGAAAAGCTTCATCGTAAAAAGTCATCTAATCACACACATGAGGATTCACACAGGTGAGAAACCTTTCCAGTGTCTCACCTGTGGGAAACGGTTTGGCGCAAAAAGTAATTTAAACACACACATGCGAACCCACACAGGTGAGAAGCCTTTTGCATGTGTGAGCTGTGGGAAAAGTTTCAGTGTAAGGAGTCACCTGATCACTCACCTGAGAACTCACACAGGTGAGAAGCCGTACTCCTGTCCTTACTGTGGCAGAAACTTTAGTCTGCGGAGTCATTTAAATGTGCACATGAGCACGCACACAGGTGAGAAGCCTTTCCCATGCGTGGCATGTGGAAAAAGTTTCAGAGTGAGAAGCAGTTTGACGATTCACATGAGAACGCACACGGATGAGAAGCTGCACATCTGTGACGTGTGCTGTAAAGGTTTCACTCAGAGCAGCCGTCTGGCTTCTCACATGAGGATTCACACAGGTGAGAGGCCGTTCCCATGTCCCACATGTGGGAAAAGTTTCAGCGCAAAAACATATCTGAATACACACATGAGAACTCACACAGATGAGAAGTCCTACCTTTGTGTGATCTGTGGGAACAGCTTCAGCCGAAAAAGCAACCTGAACAGACATATGAGGACACACACGGGAGAGAAACCCTATGACTGTGAAGTATGTGGAAAATCCTTCGGTTGTAGCGGCAGCTTGACTGTTCATATGAGATCTCACACAGGTGAGAAGCCGTTCCCATGTGTTACCTGTGGAAAAAGCTTCAGCGTGAGAAGTTATCTGATTATTCACATGCGAACCCACACAGGTGAGAAGCCTTTCCCATGTGTCACCTGTCGGAAAAGCTTCCTTCTACGGAGTCATTTGACTCGTCACATGAGAGTTCACACCGGCGAGAAGCCGTTCCCCTGTTCGACCTGTGGGAAAGGTTTCAGTGTGAGATGTCACATGATGGCTCACATGAGAACTCACAAACAGGAGAAAGGTCTTTCTGAGGTGGGCCTTTTGGTCTCAAAGTAGGTCAGTTAAACCGATTAGAGTCCAGCATACCCAGGGGAGGCGTGGGTTAGACTCTCAGTGTTGATCTCAGGCAGGTAAACAGTATTTCCTGTTACTTTAACCAATGACAGACATGAGCTTTCTCAACTAAAACATTTAACCTTGTAAGAGTTGTGTTAATCTGGGAAGCAAAGCCACATAAAAATTTGATGTAAAAAGATTTGCTGTTTGATTTCTGACCTCAGTGTGTTTGTTGTATCAGATGTGCTGCTTGTATAGATTTTGTGATGTACGTACGAATCGCGTCTGTTCTTATGTCCTTTAAGAGACTGGTTCACTAATGTTTAAGTTTAAAGTTCTGCACATTTCCCCTTGTTATCAGATTCATAAAGCAATTAGCACTAACAGTCTATTAGCACAGGTTTAATGAATCTGCAGCCTTTTGCCTCAAAACACGGGTCTTTTTCCTCAAACATTGTAACTATGACCTGGCTTTACTAGCCCAACAGGTACAAAACATCTGTAAATAGAAAGATGTTTTTCAAGACGTGAACCACGGATGGAGAAGTTCTGAGCATCTCACCCCTTTAGGTGTCATTCTGTCTTCGTAGTCTACGATTATAGATGCTGAGATATGTTGTTGTGTTTGGTGCCTTTAACTGATTGATTCACAATAAAATGCTTGTTGTGCCAGAGAGTACAGCTGTTACATGTTGTCTGTAACAGAACAAGTAAAAAAAAAAACAAAAAAAAAACCTACTTGACTGCAACTATTTCCTGTTCAGTTTCTGTCCCTGAGCTCAGGATGCTAGCTGCACAAACTAAATATTATTGGTTGATAAATATAATTAAAGATTGGCATGTTTGATCGAACATAGACACACTGTACACAGAGCGGTTTGAGGTCCTCGCATCCCTTCACAGCGGCTTCATGAATTGGTCTAATCCACAGTCTCTGATTGGTTCTGGTTTAGCAGACGCACCAGTGGTGGGGACACTTCCGCTAATGTGCTAATAGTGTAGCTAATTTTTCATTTAGCACTTTGGCTAACTTTGAAAACATTAAGCACACTTAGCTTCCCCTAAATCAATTTTTCTGGATAACTTGTGAAGCGCTAATTTATTTGGCTGTTTTATAAACTTTCAGTTGAATAAAGTTTGACATCTGTGTTGAAGTTTTGGTTATCGACTGTTAAGAATTCTTCAAGTATTTAGACGTTTATATTCATGCTCTTATTTTGAAGTGAAGTCTGTTTATGCAGCAGTTACGTTTCCTGTTCTCGTGTTCTCTTTTTTCCCCCTATAACTTTATTTAAAAGGATAAGATAATGCTATGTTTTTTGTAATTGTTGCGGCCTAAAATTATTGATTTTGCGGCACCTTTTTCAGAATGTTGTAGTCAAAGTTTTACATTTTTAAAAGCTTTATTTTTGCCATAAGATGGTCTTACAAAAAAAGTTGAAATTGCTGCACACTCCCTTTCCTTCTCTCTTCTCATCAAATTCTAATCCCTCCTGACCTGAGGAGACCCTGCATCATCGTCCTGCTGCTGGCCTCTGGTCTGACGTCTCCTGTCTGACTCTTTGCTCTTTTTGTTGCGACAATAAAGATTTCTTTTGAATATGTGGAAAGCAAGAGTGAGCACAACTTCAGTATAGCAATGAAAGAGGACTGGGTTTATTCCTGGCATTAACTAACGAGCAAGGCATTTAACCTAACAACAACAATAGTATTCTTGTTAACAAGCTTATGATATACCGGCATGAATTAGCTAGTCCTCGTTTAGCTAACATTATCATTAACATTATCTTACACGGTTTGCTTGGAAGAAAACCGCAACGTTTTTTGCCTTTCGGCTCTGGCTCGTTGCTGAATATGACACAGACCGTGCAGCTCTGCTCAGCAGCAGGTCTCCCTTCTGTGATCAGATCCACAGGTACAACCAGCGTCAGCATGAGTACGCTCATGGTGTGTTTAAAGACGGCTCGGAAAATCGTGTTAACATCTTAACAACCGATTAAACAGTTGGAACAGCTTAAGAATGTGCGGGGGACATGTTGCACGCGTCCCCCCTGCGTCAGTTACGCCCACGACTGTAAACACAGTAGAAGCAAATCTCTACAGCACATCTCAAAATGGTTTTTGAAAAAATTTAAAAAGCAAATGTTACCGTTTAGCATCACACATGCCTCATCTTGTAGGTTCGGCTTTCAAGAGACGTCGTGAAACAGGAAGTTAAATGAGAAGGGGGCTAAGGGGATTGGTCAAAATTCAGCTGAGTTGCAGTGATTGGTCAGAACAGAAGGAATAACAGAAAACATTAAGGCGATTGGTCAGATTTGCAGAAAAGTTGTCTGTGAAAAATTTGTGAATGAGTGAATTTGCATGAATAATTGTGATTGCAACTTCCTGGAGGGTCTGAGATACTAAGAGGGAATTTGGGGAGAAACATTATTTAGCTGCTTTCCAGAAACAGAACTGAAGAAAGTTTATCTTCGAGATAAAGCAAAATTTAAACTAATCTAAGTTTTTGTTTGCTTTTCCTCCTCAATTATAAATTATTTTGAAGTAAATCAAATATTATTTGATTACTATATGTTAACCAGCTGATGGATTTTCTGTGGAACGTAAGTAACTCCAAATTATTTACGGAAAATTCTCCTGTTTGCATATTTTTCTCACTGAGCGTATCTGAAATATTGGAAAGAAAGCAGCTTTACTAATCGATTATTCTGATGACTGTTCTGATAAAAATGGTCCCAGTCTACAGATTTTCCATTTAGCCACTTAAGCCTGTTTTTTTTTTTTTTTTTTTTTTTTTTTTTTTTCAATAGTAGAAACACATTAAAAGATGCAAATAAACAAATGATTCTTTTCGGTTTTTAAATGATAGAAACATTTTCTTGCCTAAAATGGAGCAACAGCACTCGTTTAGTGACGCCTGATCATCTGCATCTGAATAATCCGTCTGACATCGTGTGAGAAGCGCCGCTCTTCCTGCTCAGCTGAACATCAGTACAGCGCACGACTCATCTGGTCGTTCATTTCTCGATTAATAATCGGATAACTAGAGCTTTTTATTTGGAGATGTTTTTTACAAAATTTGAACCAGAAGAAGCTAAAACTGCCACCTGAGGAGTTCTGGGTAGAACGTATTTACAGAAAAAGAAGATCTTTGATCTTAAATGCAGAACGTTTATATTCTGTACAGTTTTGGCTTCAGTCCTGCTCTGAGTTGTTCTTTCAGCAAACGGCTCTTTTTGGTCTGTTTTCTCCAGTTAACGATTAATCGACTACTAAATTAGTTGATGATTATTTCAATTATTGAAAATAACCAAAAACATGAATCGATGTTTCTTTCCTTATTTGGGAAGACCGTTCTCAAAGAAGGACTGTTTTCTTATTTGGGATTTTTCTCCACTGAATAAATGTTGTTAAAGTTTTTTTCAAGTCAGAGGAGACTTTTTGCTTGCTCTTCATCTCTTGGTCTCTGCTCCGTCAAACGACATTGCACCAATGCTAGATGGCTACAGGGGTCAGAGGTCAGGGCCTTATTTCCTGCTGATGTTCTTCAAAGGTTGCTGCATTAAGTTCATGAAAACCAGAGTGATGAGGAGTATTTCTGTGTCTGAACTGAATGTTTCATTTCTGTTATAAATCATTTACGTCAGTTTATTCAGACGTCAAGCGTTGAAACGGGGCCTTCAGCACCAGAACTGGACCAGAACAGGTTTCTAAATCACAGCATCACTGCATCAGGGTCACTGCAGCGTGAGCAACAACAGAGAATCGTTTCAGGACTAACAACCAGGGCCTGTATTCTCAAAGTATCCAAAGTCCACTTTTTACTGTTCTTTTGTTTTTACATCTACTTGAGTAAAAATATACTAAAGTATTGATACTCTTACTTGAGTACAATTTCTGGCTACTTTACTGTCTGATCTGCAAAAAAAAGCGACTCAAACACTGCAGAACTGATCAGAGCATCTAATTTAATTACAAAAAATTATGTATTTTAAAGAATGGAATAAAAATGAGCAAAAGGTACATGAAGCTTGTAAAAGCAGTACTCGTTCTGCTGAGTACTCAGCGGAGCCCGCAGTACCACTTCAACCGATCAAGAGGAGTCAGCTGAAACACCTGGTGTGACGTGGCACCTGACCAGTTTCAAAGCGTAACTTGCTAAATCCTGACACTGGGAACCAAAGCGTGTCTGCTTGGAGGCTGAAGAAAAGCTGGATCGTTTTACCAGAACAGAAGAGTTCAGGAAGGAATATGTAACTGCTGAATAGAGAAAATATCTGTTTCCAGAGTAATAATCTGCACATGTTTGATTTTATTAAATCATTCTGCTGCAGGGGATCAAAGCTAACAGACAAATTTACAGGTTTTCAGTCTTTCAGATCCAAACTGTGATGAGTTGGAAAAACAACTGGAGTCTTTCAGGTTCTGACATTACAACGAGTTCTGCTCCGGGTGGTCGGGAATCCGAACAGAACCTCCGCTGTTCTCCTTCCTGTCCAGTCATGCGTTCTACTCAGTCTTCCTGTGTTGCTCTTAGAACCTGCGTGTAGAAAATATGATCTGATTTGCCTTTAGGAATCTGATTTCTCATTTGTACATTTTGTTTTTTCCTTGCACTGCAGAGTAGAGAGCAACATTTACACCATCATCAGAGATTAGGATTAAATAATCCCTCTGACTGTCTGCGTCCCACCTAACCTTGACTATTTTCTGATTATATCTGACTTTGCATCGATGAAAGATTCCATTAAATTAAAATGACTTAGATCATTCATGATAAAGCATGAAGGTTTCTGGATTTGGATTTTGTTCAAATGTTATTTTGAGATCTTTAAATTGTCGATAAAGTTCTCAGATTTTCACGAACAGATTCTCCATGACTGGAAAATGACGTAGAAACACAACTTCTCTCCACACTGTTTCAATCTGGATCAACAGAGGCATTTTAACAAACAGGAAGTCCTGATTTTACCGAGATCAGATCATGAAGTTTGGTCTATTTTCCATGTCTTACGTAGCCATGGGAAACCTTTAGCATATTTTATTTCTAAACATAACTGTAAGGAAGCTTGACAAAGTTATGAAAGCTATTCTTAGTCAGCATTAGTTTTTTCTTTATTAATAACTAAAGGATGTCAATTTGTGGATAAGAACTGGAATAATAATTTCTTAAGGACATGTTTTATGAAACAGAATTCCCAACTCAATTTAAAAGAAAAATGTTACATATTTTAATATAAACCAAGCTTCCAAACTCAATATCTTTCTTTTCCAGTCTCTCCTAAAGCTAAGGAAATACACTTTAGGGTGTTAAATGCTATTTATCCATCGAAGACTTTCTTTATACCAGATTCAACATCAGCAATAATACATATAGAGATGATAATACATGAACCTTTTCAGACAATTCATCTTTCACTTGGAAAATATAAGAATTTGGTCTAAATGTTTGGATTATATTGGCAAAATATTTTATTAAGTCGTTTCCTAAAAACTTCCCCTTCAAGCTTTAAAAATGATTATTTGATATAATGATGATGATTATAATAATTATAAAATCAGTGAATTTACCAAAGCTTCCATGAGTTATGTGAATCAGCTTTTCATATATGTATGTATGCAGTTGTATGTACCTATAAATGTCCCTTGAAAAAGGTGAAAATGTGTGTAGGTTTGATTTTGTAATTGTTTCTGCTCCTTTTCTGTTTTGAAAATGATATTGAGACTGTAATGCTCTGTTGAGTTTTCAATCAAGAAAAAATAAATAAAATGCTGATAAATATTAGTGGTAATATTACTAACAATATTAATAATCATAATTTATAATTTGCTGAAATGAAATTTCCTTTTTTGTTTGTTTACAGTTTAAAGTGGAACTCTTTTTCGGTGTTTCTGTCGGACCGTCAAAGTGTGACATCCGATGGAAGTAAACATAGCTAGCCGGGTTAGCCTCCTGCTAGCAGCTGCAGCAGAGCGTGTTCAGGTGTGTTCTGAGTCTGCGCAGCAACAATGTGCTCAGCCGAGCCTCTGAGACAGTTTATCAGAGAGAGACTAACTGCTGCTGCTGAAGAAATCTTCACCCAGCTGGAGAAAACCATCGTCCAGTACGAGGAGGAGCTCGACCGCCAGCGGAGGCTGCTGGACCTCACCTGGAGACCCCGGACCGAGCAGAACCCCGCAGGTAGGTCCAGCCTGGGGCTGTCAGGGTCTGGGGAACCGAGTCAGGACCACAGGCAGGATCTGATCAGGGCTCTAATTAATCCCACGGAGGAACCAGGACGGCTACTCGTTGATGCGCCATTTCGTACCGCTGTTCTGTCCAAAACCTACTTCGGTTTCTTAGCAGTCTTACCCAACATGGCTGCCATGCAACAACAAACCCAGGGAAATTTCGGGAATTGAACGTTTTATTCGCTGTTCTGGAGGCTTTTATCGTGTAAATCAGTGACGCACATTGACGTCATCGCGTCGTATGTGTGGAATATGTTGGTTTACCGTCAAATTTCCTAGAATGCAGATTATCACAAATTGTTAGCATGCTTGCTGTTAGCCTGCTCACTGGGTTCGCCCCATTTGGCTCCCAGCGAGGAGTTCTGTCCACCGGGGTGGGGGGCGTGGTTTTTACGCCATTTGCAACAACATCAGAATACCGTCAAATCCCGCGTTCAGATCCAGGGTGAGCGTGTCAGTGACTAATGACGTGATAAGGTGCGAGCCCTCCGATGGGTCCATAAGGGTAAACTCCTAAACGATGAAAGCTCCTCTCACACCGGCTTGTGTTGCCAGGGGCTGTTAAGGAGCGGACCCTCCTGTGTGATCTGCCAAATAAAGACAGAAACGGGCCCTGTCCGCCATCAATCAACACAAATATTTATTCGATCAAATTTAGAATGACATAGTGAACGTGTTGTTGGTGATATTATTAGGATTATTTATATCTTTAAAGCTATAAAATCTGAATATTAAACATGCTGTGACTGAATTGGAAATAAAACCGAGCCTAAAATCTGTTTCTATTAAACCCTTTAAGACCATACTTTATATTTATTTCAAAGTTTTTTTGGGGGGGATTTTCTCGTTTTTGTCAGAACTAAACAGAACCCAGTTCACACCTCCTGGATCAGAACCAGGAGTTAGAACCCGGTCACCTCGTCTCCATAGTAACCTCTCAGGTTTATAGGAAGCTGATTGATGATGGTGAAAACATCCAATGATCAAGTCAAACGATCTCCATCAGAACCACAGACCATGTAGAACCAGAACCAACAACATCCTCTGGAGCCTTCTGCTGCTAATTAGGGCCAGGACTTTAATGCCTTAATTAATTAATTACATAAATTTTAACACATTAAAAATTTTAACAGAATTTTTTTTAATCCTTTAAAGTTTTTATGAAGACCTGAGTGGTCTGGAAGGCTGATACGACGACAACAGGTCTTTAAGGCGTTCAGTGATTTATAAACTAACAGAAGTATTTTAAAGTCTATTCTCTGAGCTCCAGGGAGCCAGTGGAAGGACTTTAGAACTGGGGTGATGTGCTCTGTCTTCCTGGTCTTAGTGGGAACGCCAGCAGCAGCGTTCTGGATCAGCTGCAGCTGTCTGGTTGACTCTTTAGGCAGACCTGTGAAGACGCTGTTGCAGTAATCAATGCGACTGAAGATAAACGCATGGATGAGTTTCTCTAGATCTTGTTGAGACGTTAGTCCTTTAGTCCTGGAAATGTTCTTCAGGTGATAGAAGGCTGACTTTGTAACTGTCTTTATGTGTCTCTGAAGGTTCAGGTATGAATCCATCACTACACCCAGATTTCAGGCCCGATCACCAGTTTCTGGCTGGAATAACTGAAGCTGCGCGCTGACTCTAGATTGTTCCTCTTTAGGTCCAAAGATGATAACTTCAGCTTTATTTCTGTTCAGTTGGAGAAAGTTTTGGCACCTCCACGTATTGATTTGTTCTAAGCATCTGTTCAGTGCTTAGAATTAAAATTAAAAAATTTGAATCGAGTCCCACCACTAAAATTAATGAACAGTTGATTAAAGATTAGTGTTGGGCATTAAGTCGCGAGAATCGACTGGAACCGGGACTAGCATCTCAATTTTTTCGGAATCGTTCAAATTTTTACATTTTGATTCCCAGTCTGCCGACGAAGAAGGATCGGCTGGAAGCTGTGAAGCCGTGGGCCGGATGCGGCTTCGCTCGGGTCAAGCTGAGGTCACGGAGGGCGGGAACATGACCAACAGGCTCTCGGTGCAGATGTCACCGAGTTGTCCACCTGTGAGGCGCTGCGCCACCTTCCCTCGCTGCTTCTCGCTCCAGCCCGGACCCCCGGCCAGGCCCTCTGTTCACTGTTTCTGAGTTTCCACTGCAGCAGCTGCTGACCTGGACTCGGCGTCTGCAGGTTGTTCAGGCTGTCGGCCCGTCGGTGGCAGCTCAGTGACCTGCAGCCTCAGATGCTGATGTGTGGAAATCAGAGGCTGCGCGAGACTCTTCCGTTTCCCGTCGTTTTGATTGACGGCTTCAAAAAACCCCGTCATAATCTATTGCTACCCCTCAGTTCTTAAATGATAATGACACATTTAATTGGATTTAATTTTCATTTGATTTGATTAATACTCATAAGGCTGAACAGAGAATCCACATGGTGTCATCACACACAGGGCTCTAGACTAACTGGTTGCACTGGCTGCACTGGTGCGCCCAGCTTCTTTCTTAGCTGCACCCAAATTTTCAAGCGCATCGCATTATTTTACGTCGCAGTTTTACAGTTTCACTTTTTTCAAATCTTTGTCAAATTAGGGCCGTATCGACTTGTAAAGGATTAACTAACAATCTCGTGAACAACGTTTTTTTATGAGTCAGAATTACTGAGATGTGACCATCTCAAGATGGACATAAAAGAAAATGTAAATTAGAAGTGCCGACGTCTTAAACATCTGATGAACATCTCAAACGAAACATTTCATTACATTCAAGCCATTTTTCTTATGAAAAATTATTTCCAACTTGGTGAAGGGAAGTTTTTCTTTTGCAACATTAAACTTTGTTATGAGCTCAGCGGTTACTGGTGATCTGTTTGCTGCTGCCTGCAGCTGAAAGGCAGCAGGGACACCTGGGCAGCAGCACCGTGTGAAATGTTTCATAGATGCATCAAGCTTTTTCACTGGTTCAATTCAGAATGTGTTGGAACCAGTCACAAACGAACTCGTGCTGGTGTCGCGGCCGACAGAATTAGTTTCCCTGCATCAGGAACGTGCACAGGACTGGAAGAGCAGCTCCAGTTTACCGTCCCTCAATTCCAACCAATGATATGTGAAAGTAGTGTTTTACTTTGAAAAATCAAAAATGTGGGACACCGTGTCCATTATTTGGACAGAGGGACCAAACAGAATCAGCCTCATAGAATCTCCTCCCTGTAACTTCACAGTTTAAAGAACACCTCCAAAATTCCAGGAGTAGTTGGACATTAGAATAAATGTTTGTCAACTAAAGATCAAGAACAAGTCCCGTCTTCAAGATGGTTGTGGAGGCTTCAGATGCAGATCTTGTACGTAGTACAGATGCTCCACTCCCGCATTATGTCTGAAAACTCCCAGCTGTGGAGGAGATCCCATCTCTTCCTGTTAGCAGCGAATATCTAGGAGCTCAAAATGAAGCTCAAAGCTGCTCGTCTCTTTGTGGAAGACGCTAAAGATTCTGTTTTTATGTGTTTAGCAATTTTAAGAGAAGATTGAAAGTCAGAACTGAGCCGTTTTGGACATTTGAACCATATTTAATCATTTCATTCAGTGGTGGGCACTGCTAACTATAAAGCTAGCTGTGCTAACCTTAAAACACTAACCATAATTATTAGTTCTGCTAATGCTAAAGCGCTACATACAAATATAATTTTAACATTATAATTTATATGTTCTATAACATGCTTAGATGTTGTATTTATGGTTTATAACTTGCTCTATGCTGTCTATTTAAAACAAGATACATACAGGAACAAAATTAAAGTTAATGAGGAAAAAAAAGAAAATACAAGGAGAGGAAATAAATAAATAAATATAAACGTCTACTTGAAGAATCTAAACAGTCAGCAACCAAAACTTCAACATCTAAATTAGCGCTTTAGAGTTTATCTGGAAAAATTAATTTAGGGGAAGATAAGTGTGCTAAATGTTTTCAAAGTTAGCAAAAGTTGAAAATTAGCTCTGCTATCAGCGCATTAGCAGAAGCAGAAGCTAATGCTGTTGAAAAATTTGCTAATAAGTCAATAACTGAAACTCCAACACAGATGTCAAACTTTATTCAACTGAAAGTTTACAAAACAAGTAAATTAGAATTTTAGAATTTCAGCTAAGTGAGGTAGATGTTTTCAGAGTTAGTAAAAGATCTAAAGCACTAAGTTAAGAAGTCGCTCTGCTACTAGCGCATTAATGGATTAGCAGAAGTGTGGCCACCACTGGTCAGATGTTAGAATAAACTCATCCTGTTTGATGTTTTTACCTGAAATATTTCCTCTGCTTGCTTTGTTGATCCAGGTTTTCCACATGGTCATCTCTGTGAGGAGGACATCCATAATGAGCAGCAGCTCCTTCACCAGGGGGACCAGAAGGAGGCTGGACCTCCCCAAGAAGAGCTACAACCCCCTGAAATTAAAAGGAAGAAGAAGAAGAAGAAGCCGCCACCGCCTCCAGAGATCAAAGAGGAACATGAAGAACTGTGTGTCAGTCAGGATGCTGAGGAGCTCGCGCTGAAGCAGGAGACGGAAACCCTGATGGTGACGGTTGAGTATGATGAACCTGACAGCAGTGAACCAGAACCAAGCAGTGACCCACTCCTCCCTCAGAGATCTTCCAAAGCTGAGACTCTGGAGTCGGGATCGAACAGATCTGAGGAGCTGGAACCAAGCCGTCCGTCTGACCGGAACACGAGTAAAACACCCGTCAAATGTGACTTCTGTGAGAAAGAGTTCAGGTTTCAGTACGCCATGAGGAGGCATCGCAAAATCCACACAGGAGAGAAGCCGTTCTCCTGCAAAACCTGCGGGAAGAGTTTCATCAGAAAGTTTGCTCTGCTGACCCACATGAGGGTCCACACCGGGGAGAAGCCATACTCCTGCTCCATCTGCGGTAAATGTTTCCGCTGCAGCAGCGACCTGTCAAAGCACACCAGCATCCACTCTAGTGAGAAACCATACTCCTGTGAGACCTGCCTGAAGAGCTTCACCACCAAGCGCAGTCTGATCCTCCACAGCAGGTGCCACTCTGAGGAGAAACCCTACTTCTGTCCTGTTTGTCACAAAGGCTTCAGGAGGAGCGACAACCTTTCGGTTCACATGAGAACCCACATGGATGAGAAACTGTTCACATGTGAGTTTTGTGGAAAAAGTTTCAATCAGAACGTGCATCTGGTGATCCACAGGAGGACCCACACGGGGGAGAGCCCTTACCCCTGCAGCGTGTGCGAGAAACGGTTTAAAAACCGCTCGGCGCTGAACAGCCACCTCCGGCTGCACACTGAAAACCCGCTTTAGGGAACCAGAACCAGGAGGTATTAAATTGTTTTATTGCTTTCAAGCTTTTTGTTTCCTTTGAGTCATTTCCATGGTGATGAAAACTTTTGCACGAAAGGGGCATTAAAGTCTTGTTTCCATCTTGGACCTTTTGGACCAATCAGGACCTTCAGCTTCTACATCTTGAGTGAAACTCTACCCGCCCTCTCCGCCTCCACCTGTCTCCACCCACCCACTGTCCCTGCAGCTGATGCTAAGTCTGCTAGCGTTTAGCTCAGGGGTCTGCAACCTTTCCGATCCAAAGAGCCGTTTTCATCCTCAGTCCAGCGAAACACACTCGCTTAGAGTCACAAATGTTATGAAACCTTTTGGAAAAGAAGATCCATATCGACCAGGAATTTTGTTGTCATTTTTAAAGAACTGCTGCTTTATTTTGATTTTTAGGTTTTAAGATAAAGAAAATGTAAAACTTTGGAGAAAATAATGAAATAAGTAGAAACATTGTCTTCTGTGGAATGCTGATATTTGTGGAAATAATGTAAAACAAACCACACAGTTTAGACCGAAAGACAAAAACAGCTTCTGCTGTGGAAGATCAGTGTTGTTACTGTTACGATTATTCCTTGACAAAAGCACGACTGAAAACCCGGGTCTGCCATTGGAGCCAAACATCAGCTGGTTCTGTTCCATTATTTAAGTACCAGGGGCCATTGTGGAGGCATCGAGGAGCCACTTGCGGCTCCGGGGCCTCAGGTTGCAGACCCCTGGTTTAGCTGGTTTGTCGGTTTATTGGACCGGAACCCGGAGGTTCCGGTTCTGCTCTCCTGAAGGAGTCGGGTGGAGCAGAGCAGCAGGTTCGCTCCCAGTCAGGTGATCAGAACCGACGTTTAGAACCGTTTTAACTTCTCTGTGTTGATCTGTGCTCCAGATGTTGCAGATGTTTCCCTCAGCGTTCATCAGCTGCAGCCGACCCACCTGGACTCTGAACCCAGCCTGGTTCTGCTCTCAAACCCAGAAGAACCAAGCAAAGCCTGCAGCTCAGCAGGGAGTTCCTGATCAGGAGGAGAAGAGGAGGGTGAGGAGGCGGAGCTTGGCTCAGCCCGGCGTTTCCGATCCGCTCGGACCTCAGAACCGCAGGAAAGCTGTCCGTGTGGCGAAGATGGAAGGGATGAGGCGGGAGGCGGTCCGGGGACGTCGTCAGCGGTGAAGTTCTGCAGCTTCAGGTCCAGCCCAGCTTGATCGTGCTGAACTTTATATTCATCTGCTCCTTTTACCCAAAGCTGGGCCATGAGTATCTGTTGCATATGCATCATATCTGTCGATACTTTCAACTCAAAGTGACAAAATGAATCAGATGAACCAGATTCTGTAGATATTTTCAGAGAAATTCAGATATGAGGAGAAAATCAGCTGCAGTTCAGCAGAAATATTAATGAAAACATCATAACTTTGATCTGTATTTACGAACAGCATGGAGGGTTTCTGTTCTAAACCGATGAGTTCAGATCTTCACGCCGCCAAACGGGAGGAGATGGAGGAAGATCGGCAGAAGCCGTTGGGCTCCTCCGCGCCCCCTGGTGGCCACTTGAATCTGAAACTCTTCCTGAAGGATGTCGCCGCATCGCGCCGCGCCGCATGTTCGCTGAGAATCAACCTCTGAAGTCAGGAACTGAGTTGGGTTGCGGCGCCTGAGCTGCAGACGTTTAGTAAGTCGATTCTTTCAGCGATTCAGGGGAAATCTGAGACGTTCGGTTCAAACCTGGATTCAGGAATTTCTGGAACATTTTGCTGAAGACGGAGGAGGAAGAGGAGGGTACGTCTCCAGGGAGCAACCAGAACTGGGACAAACTGGGACCATTTCAGAGGAGCTGCTGGGTTCTGCTGGTTCTGGGTCGGGTTCTGCTGGGTGTTGTTTTCTGCAGCAGTTTCTGTGGAACCGTGTTGCTCAGTAACTGGACCCGCGTGGTTCTGGTTCCTGTTTCCTGTTCCGGGCAGTCGATGCTGTTTTTGTGTTCTGATGCAGAAACATTTGAATAAAATGATTCATGCGGGCAGAATTGTAACTTTCATTCAGAATTTCCTGTTCCGGGAAATTCAGGATGAGCTTCTTGCCTGTTTCTGCAAAAAGTGAGTCATAAATTCCACCCAGACTTTCTCTTGTGAAATTGCAGATTTCAGTGAAACTCTATATTTAGTTTGTCAGAACATGATGAATGGACCTCAGAGCCATATGTTCTGCTGTTTGGAACCAGTTCCTGCTGAGCGGCTCCTGCAGGTTCTGTTCGCTGCTGTTTATAAAGTTGCACAGGAAAAAAATTACAGCAATAATTTGGTTTTTTAGCCTGTTGTAGAGAAAAAAATGGGTGTTAATTTTTCAGTCATATTTTCACCATGTTATTCTTTCGCACAGTTCCAAACAAAATATTTAGTTTGCAAATTAAAAATTTAGTTGCAACATAAACATTAAATTGTTGAACTGTTTGTTTTCAAAACTAAATATTTACTTAACAACTAATCATGTATTTTCCAAGTAAATGTTGAGCTCTGACCTAAATATTTGGCAAGCAAAATAAACATTTAGCTTTTGTTTTTAGCTAACTATTTAGTGGGGAGCTAAATATTGAGTTGACAAGCTAAATATTTTGTCCCAAAGTAAATATTTATTTTCCAAACTGAATGTTTAATTCAGACTGAAATATTTAGTTAGCAGGCTACATACTTAGCTTGCTAACTAAATATCAGACATGAGTATTTTGTTAGCAGCCTGGCTAAATATTGAATTTGCCAAACGAAATTCTTAGCTTGTGAACCGACACTGATAAAGCTATGAATAGCATGGTGAAAATGACCCAGAGTGTTGCTGTTCTGTTCTGACTGCGTCGCTTTCCAAGCAGCAGCCTGTCGTTCAGGTCTTGGTTGGGGCTCCTTTTGCATGAATTACTGCACGGAGCAGATCAGGCTGCGGTTCTGCTGAGCTGCTCATTTCGTCCTCCAGCAGATTAAAGCTGTAGCAGTGAAACGAGTTTGGGTCCATAAAGACACGAAGGACCCAGTTTGGTGTCAGAACCTGCCGTCAGCCGAGTTCTGGCGTGATGGCCGAGCTGCTCACCGGATCAGAGCCCAGTCTGTCCACTTGCTGTTCAACAAATGATGATTTCAGCAGGAATTCATTGCCGTGTTTCACTCATGAATCACGTCGTGAGGCAGAGAAAGTACCGTGCTCCGCTGACAGGGGGCAGCGCTGAGTCCCATAATGGACAATAGATGCTCTTCTTCTCTGCTTTGAAAAGACTGGACACAATCCGAACAATGGAGTCGGACCGGAACCGATCGAGGATGACGTCACACATGAATCTGTTTTAATAAAAAGATCAGCCTGAAAAAGAAACCATAGAAACCGAAACCCAAGTTGACTTGATTTCCCGATCATCTTGCTGAACAGTAAGGAGCCGATTAAAAGATTTAAAACAACTAAATCTTTCAGTTAAAGTCAAGACTGAAATATTTGGGCTGCTCAGTGTTTCCTTGCGGTTCTGGTTCTGCTGCAGACCAGAACTCCGTTGTGGACCTGGGTTTCTGACCGGGTCCCGCAGACGCGGCAGCGACCAAGACAGGCGTTCCTGTCCTCAAAAATCAGCACCAACAGTTCCACCTCTGGTGCTCCTGCAGGCGTCCTCTGGTTTGTTTGTCAGGTTTTACGAACCGAGACCCTGACGAGCCTCTGGGGGGGGGGGCTGCTTGAGAATCCGGCCTGAAGAACATCTCAGCCGCTGTCGGTCCAAGACCGGACGCCGAGGTTGGAGCTCCAAGCCTGGGTGAAAAGCAGAAGCGACGTCAGGACAGGATGTTGCAGGGTTTGTGAAAACCCAGCTTCGTTCAGCCGCAGCCGCGAACCGACTCATTCGACCTGATTTGGAGTTTTCAGGGTTGCTTATCATCATAACTCAGTACAGGATACGTAGCAACAGCATATTAATGAAGGGCAGATTTCCACACAGCGTTTTATTTCCAGTTGACATAAAAAGATTGATTTATTCTGGGAAAGACCGATTCCTCTTTTCTGCTTTCAGCTAATAAATGCAATAATGTGGAGAAAAGAAAGTATGTGCAATGATTCACTTTGTTTAACGTTTGTTTAACGTGTGTGTGTGTGTGTAAGCAATGATAGTGATAATGATAAAATAAAACAAATTATCAGTAGATAAATCAAATTACAATCTAATAGTGATGAGAACCCGATAGATTATCTGCCAGCGGCAGGTGAGCAGACGAACGATGGATCAATTAATCAAGTTAAAAAGTTCTTTCTTTTCGGCTGAGTTTGATTATTAGATTTGATGATTCAGCAGCTCAATTAATTTTTCAAAGTAGTTCAGAAAGTTTAGATGACCTGCAGCGTTTACTCCTCCTGACCAGCAGGGGGCGACCGCATGGCGTGTTGTTGCCTTCCCAGCAATCCCTCATAGCGAGCATGGATGTAGCGACAGTGGAGAGGAAAAACTCCCCTGTAACAGGAAGAAACCTCCAGCAGAACCAGAACCAGGCTCAGTACCAGCGGCCATCTGCCACGACTGAGAAGACGGAGCAGAGACACAAGAAGAACAGGAGCACTGACCCAGGAGTACTTTCTGTTAGAGAGAAGTAAAAAGTTCACAGCCGGAGGAGAACGATGGGCTGATGGCAGCATCATCTCAGCTGAAGCGCTCCTCCAGGAAGGCATCACAGCCAAACAGAACGCCAGACCAGGTGTAGCTTCTATGGAGACAAAATGACTGAAAGAAAACAAAAAGTTAACAGTTGAAATAACAGCCAATAATGCAGGTTGGAGAGCAGTAGGAGAAGAAAGTGAGTAAAAGTGGTCAGTTTGTCCTCCAGCAGCCACTGGCAGCACAGCTACGGAAACAGCTCAGGGTGACCTCAGCCAGTCCATCAGCTTCATCAGAGAGGAAGCTTTCAGCCTGGTCTAGAAAGCAGACGGGGCGTCGGCCTCACGGTCTGAAACTGGGAGCTGGTTCCTCAGGAGAGGAGCCTGAGGACTGGAGGATCTGCCTCCCAGTCTCCTCCCAGAGCCTCCAGGAACCAGCAGGAAACCTGCAGGCTGAGAGCGAAGGGCTCTGGTAGGAACATCTGGACCAGTCAGGGCTCTGGTAGGAACATCTGGACCAGTCAGGGCTCTGGTAGGAACATCTGGACCAGTCAGGGCTCTGGTAGGAACATCTGGACCAGTCAGGGTTCTGGGAGGAGCATCTGGACCAGTCAGGGTTCTGGGAGGAGCATCTGGACCAGTCAGGGCTCTGGTAGGAGCGTCCGGACCAGTCAGGGCTCTGGGAGGAGCGTCCGGACCAGTCAGGGCTCTGGTAGGAGCGTCCGGACCAGTCAGGGCTCTGGGAGGAGCGTCCGGACCAGTCAGGGCTCTGGGAGGAGCGTCCGGACCAGTCAGGGTTCTGGTAGGAGCGTCCGGACCAGTCAGGGCTCTGGGAGGAGCGTCCGGACCAGTCAGGGCTCTGGGAGGAGCGTCCGGACCAGTCAGGGCTCTGGTAGGAACATCTGGACCAGTCAGGGTTCTGGTAGGAGCGTCCGGACCAGTCAGGGCTCTGGTAGGAGCGTCCGGACCAGTCAGGGCTCTGGTAGGAGCGTCCGGACCAGTCAGGGCTCTGATGGATGATGGAGCTGATTAATCAGGGCTTTATATGTGAGAATCTGAGATTATAATCTGGGTTTAACAGCGAGCCGATGAAGGGAAGCTGAAGTGGGAGGTTTTAATCTCCATCAGAGCTCCAGCTGCAGCGTCCTGGACCTGCTGAAGGCTTTAGCTCCGTCCTGGGGACGTCCTGATGGTGAAGAGTCGTCCAGCCTTGAAGGAGCAGATGCAGGGACGAGTTTTCAGCATCACTGCTGGACAGGATGTTTCTGATTCTGCAGATATTCTGGAGATGACTGGATGAGGAAGGAGGAGAAAGAAGGCTGCTGAGAGGAAGAAAGGGGCAAAACAAAAACGATAATCACAAAACATAAACATGATGATATTTACAGTAGAAGACACAGCGGCGTGATGAAGACGAGGAGTACCTCGTCTTCATCACGCCGCTGTGAAGGTTTTCAGATCATCGTCCCAGATGAGATGATTTCACGTGGCCTGCAGGCTGAACGGGCCGAACCAGCTGATCCAGCAGAAACTCGCCAGGAGCCCCTTCAGGCGGGTCGGGACGCAGCTCTCGCCCGAAGGTGACGACGGGCTGCTGCGCGTCACAGGTCAGAGGTCAGAGCGGGTCATGCGGTTCAACAGAAACATGAATATGTTGGTCATCAGTGAAGCACAGAGGCTCCGATCTCCTGCAGCTCTTCCTCCACCTCCATCACGTCCAGCCTTCCTGGGTCGGACCCGGGAGTCCTGGTTCTGGTTCTGGTCCAGCTGGTCTCCTCGCTTCTTCGGCCTGTTTCATTCTGACCCACCATCGTCCACAAGTTCCTGTCCTGAGATGTGACTCAGGGACTTTCTGGGTGGGGCCCCTTCTGTTTTCGCTGCAAGGCTTAGTGGGAAATGTGTCACAAGGTCAGAGGTCGCGCCGAGCTTCTCCTTTGGTCCGTCCAGCTCGGCCGCACCGTCGAACAGAACCTGACTCCACGGTTCCGCCCAGCTGCGGCTCCGGACCCAAACACCAGGCCTCATGGAGGATGACGACGATGATGACTCCAAGGCCTCCGGGCTGGAGGAGCGGGATCCAGCCCGACCCGGTCCGTTTCAGGGTCCAGAACCTGAAGGTGCAGCAGGTCGGCTGACCACCGTCCTGCCCCCCCGCAGGACCGACGTGGCAGCTCCAGGGTGAAAGCTGAACAGAACCAGGCGCTCAGAAACGCTGCCGGTGGTTTCCAGAGTAAAACAGAAACAAACATCAGAGTGAAACAAACGGGAGCGTCGCTCATTCCCCACCGGACCGCCACACGGGCCTCACGGCCCGCAGCATGACTCATTCTGAAATTATTCCAAGTAAAGGGAGTTTTTCTCCGTCTGATCAGAGAAGCGATGTCATAACTTTTTAAGAAATACATTACAGAGCATTGGACAGGAAGTTGGTCAACGTTTGGGCCGACCGCAGCAACCTTTGATGATGAAAACCGCTGCCGGCTCCACCCGGACGCCGGCCCTTTAAAAGGAAGAGTTCAGACGTGCAGCAAGACACCGCAACTTCCTACAGCAGCTGAAGGCACCGCGCTCAGAGATGGACTCAGGTAACTTCTCCTCGTTTCCTTCCACAGCCGGACCAGAACCCGCCGAGACGCTGCTGCTCGGATCCGGTTCCGGTCGACTTCTTGTGCACGACTTTGATCCGGTGCAGAGTTTGGACTCAGGACTGAACTGAGTCTAAACGCAGCCAAAGCTCAAGGAAAACCCTGAACTGGTCCAGAGAACTGGTCCAGGGAGCTGGTCTAGAGAACTGGTCCAGGGAGCTGGTCCAGAGAACTGGTCCAGAGAACTGGTCCAGAGAACTGGTCCAGAGAGCTGGTCCAGAGAGCTGGTCCAGGGAGCTGGTCCAGAGAACTGGTCCAGAGAACTGGTCCAGAGAACTGGTCCAGGGAGCTGGTCCAGAGAACTGGTCCAGGGAGCTGGTCCAGAGAACTGGTCCAGGGAGCTGGTCCAGGGAGCTGGTCCAGGGAGCTGGTCCAGAGAACTGGTCCAGAGAACTGGTCCAGAGAGCTGGTCCAGAGAACTGGTCCAGGGAGCTGGTCCAGAGAACTGGTCCAGAGAACTGGTCCAGTGAGCTGGTCCAGGGAGCTGGTCCAGAGAACTGGTCCAGAGAACTGGTCCAGAGAGCTGGTCCAGAGAACTGGTCCAGAGAGCTGGTCCAGGGAGCTGGTCCAGAGAACTGGTCCAGAGAACTGGTCCAGAGAGCTGGTCCAGAGAACTGGTCCAGGGAGCTGGTCCAGAGAACTGGTCCAGAGAACTGGTCCAGTGAGCTGGTCCAGAGAACTGGTCCAGGGAGCTGGTCCAGGGAGCTGGTCCAGAGAACTGGTCCAGAGAACTGGTCCAGAGAGCTGGTCCAGAGAACTGGTCCAGGGAGCTGGTCCAGGGAGCTGGTCCAGAGAACTGGTCCAGAGAACTGGTCCAGAGAGCTGGTCCAGAGAACTGGTCCAGGGAGCTGGTCCAGTGAGCTGGTCCAGGGAGCTGGTCCAGAAAACTGGTCCAGAGAACTGGTCCAGAGAACTGGTCCAGTGAGCTGGTCCAGAGAGCTGGTCCAGAGAACTGGTCCAGGGAGCTGGTCCAGGGAGCTGGTCCAGAGAACTGGTCCAGAGAACTGGTCCAGGGAGCTGGTCCAGAGAACTGGTCCAGAGAACTGGTCCAGTGAGCTGGTCCAGGGAGCTGGTCCAGAGAGCTGGTCAAGGGAGCTGGTCCAGGGAGCTGGTCCAGAGAACTGGTCCAGGGAGCTGGTCCAGGGAGCTGGTCCAGAGAACTGGTCCAGAGAGCTGGTCCAGAGAGCTGGTCCAGAGAACTGGTCCAGGGAGCTGGTCCAGAGAACTGGTCCAGAGAACTGGTCCAGTGAGCTGGTCCAGGGAGCTGGTCCAGAGAACTGGTCCAGGGAGCTGGTCCAGGGAGCTGGTCCAGAGAACTGGTCCAGAGAGCTGGTCCAGGGAGCTGGTCTAGAGAACTGGTCCAGAGAGCTGGTCCAGAGAACTGGTCCAGAGAACTGGTCCAGAGAACTGGTCCAGAGTACTGGTCCAGTGAGCTGGTCCAGGGAGCTGGTCCAGAGAACTGGTCCAGGGAGCTGGTCCAGAGAACTGGTCCAGAGAACTGGTCCAGGGAGCTGGTCCAGAGTACTGGTCCAGTGAGCTGGTCCAGTGAGACGGTCCAGGGAGCTGGTCCAGTGAGACGGTCCAGAGAACTGGTCCAGAGAACTGGTCCAGAGAACTGGTCCAGTGAGCTGGTCCAGGGAGCTGGTCCAGGGAGCTGGTCCAGTGAGACGGTCCAGAGAACTGGTCCAGAGAACTGGTCCAGTGAGCTGGTCCAGAGTACTGGTCCAGTGAGCTGGTCCAGTGAGACGGTCCAGAGAACTGGTCCAGAGAACTGGTCCAGAGAACTGGTCCAGGAACCTGGATGTTGATCTCATTTCTGGGTTTTTTCTCCATCTTTTGGTGACGTTACCATGGCAACCATTTCTGTTTCTGACATTTGCAGGAAAGCTGTTCTGGTTGGTCGTGGGCCTCCTGCCCGTCTGCTCCGGACTCCCGACGGAACTGAAGGATGTTTCTGGTACGCTGAAAGGTTCTGCTGCAAACACCAGAAATCAAAACGAACAAGTTCTGATTTGAAAAAAAGTCCGATTCTGTCCAAGTTTTCCAGGTTTCGAAGCAAAACGTTTTGATTCCTTGGAGGATCTGAAACAATCTAAAGTAAATCTGTCATTTTCCTCCCATTTGGCTGCAGACAGTTATGAGAGAAGGATTTGTGGATCAGCTGCTGATTCGTAACGAGATGAAGAGTTAAATCTAGAAAACTGGCTTTACTGGAGGAGAAATGATGGACGCTGATTTTAGCTCCAAAGCTGCTTGTTTCAGTTTGTTTGACTCCCTGTGAATTTTTGTCTGTTGATGTATTTTTAAGATTTTAGGCTTCAACTCCATAAACATTAATTAAGATTCAAAGAATATTGTTGTTGTCGCTCTGTTGGGGAAATTTAATGAAATTATTCCATGTTATTTTATCCATATTTAAAATCATCAGTTGGTTCTTTATCAGTTTTAGCTGGAGTTATTGAGAAGCGCTTGTGGCTCTGGAGCGGCAGGTTGCAGAACCCTGGTCCGCAGGGCCCATCGGGTTTCTCCTGAAACAGACATACCTGGACCTCACCACTAGGGGGCAATAATGTCAAGAAAGTCCAAAAACCTGTTTCAGGTTTAAGTGAGACAGATATGGAGAGAAAAGATCCAGAGAAGCGGCTCCACTGTTGATTCTAGCACAGAACTGTTTTATTCTGGTCCAAATCAATGGTTTCAGAACTTTTTCCCTAAAGTAAAACTCAGACCTTCTGAAATCTTCTCATTTTATCCATAAATGAGTGACGAGTAAAAAGAGTTTTTACAGCTCAGGTTTAACAAAAACAGTTTTTAGAGTCTGATCCGACCCGGTTTGGTCCACAGGAAAAGACCAGGACGTCTATCAGTTTCTGTGGCACAAGAATAAGGACGTGGCCAAGCAGACGCTGAAGGTGCCATTTCTGCAGCACATGCAGCTCGGTGACCTGCAGGCGGACGACTACGTCAGCTTCATGATCCAGGACATCAACTACCTGCTGAACGTCACAGAGATGCTGCGGGAGATGAGCCAGAAAGTCCAGGCTCCGGAGGACCTGAAGAACTTCATGCAAGGCCGATACAAGAGATACAAAGCGTTTGCAGATCTGATGCTGAAGCAGTTCCACCTGAACGTAAGAAGCTGTGATTAGAAGGTTTTAACATGTCATCATGTTCACAGCTGATCCAGAACTTCTACTTGTTGCTTTGACAGGCCCGACCAGACATCAAACCCATCCCTGCCATGGAGAAGTACCTGGCGGACTACAGAACCATCATGGAGAAGGAGAAGCCCATCTTCTTCGTTGTGAGTCTGCTTCCCTGCTCCAGACTCTGGATCTGGATTGCCAACAGCCTCGAGGAGAGTTACTGCAACGCCTACTTCATCTGGAAGAAGAACAACATGCACGGGAACCCAGAGAAGCACTACAGGGATCTGCTCAACAAGTACCTGAAGACGCCCGACCAGATTAAACGGGCCAATGAGATCTTCCTGCAGCAGATGCAGAACGAGCAGAACTTCTTCGCCGCCTCGTTGGTGGAGTAGAATCAGAGTCCAGTTGGGTCACGCTCTGATTCTGTGCATCTGGCACCGGTTGGGTCAGAGCAAACAGCAGCTTAATGTAGAGAGTATTTAAAGTACTATCAGCTCTGTTTTGAAATATTTATGAATGACTGAATTGAAATAAATAAAATTTGATTTTATTTCTCTGATTTCTGAATAGACAGTTTCACATCAGGTTCTGTTCACATCAAGCTTCATGCAGGAACACATCGGCCTCTACGGTGGTCTGGAGGGCTCAAGAGAGCAGACATCTGATAGGCATCACACCTCTCTCTCTCTCAGACTCAACTGGCTTTACTGAAAGAATCCACAGTCCTACCCACTCTTGTCATATTTTGACCTTGTGCTGATATATGGCATTGAGTGTGAAGAAATAATACTTTCCTATATTTATTTTGAGTATTCCAAAGCTGAGAGAAAGTTTGATTACAGTAGATCTTTATCAGACAATGCTGCTTTCCTCAGTATCTCAGAAACACGCAGCAGCAGGTTGTTTAATTCTTTGCCAAAACTAAAGTTATTTTAGGTTGTAAACATTATTTTATGTTAAGAGGGTTTATTGCCATTAAACCTAAATATTCATCAGTTAAGACTCATCTTTAACTTGCGGGGGCATGCTATAACTTATATGGCCTGACTTGATTCCACCTTTGCTTTATCAGCGAATCCCCTCAACACCGCAATAGTCTATTAAAGGCCTTTCTATCAAACATAGAGATGCTAAAACCACACATTTAGATTGTCAAAGGGTTATCAAATCAAGACCATTCTACTTCTAGAACCTCCAGGAACCAGCCATGAACCTGCAGTCTGAGAGCGAAGGGCTCTGGTAGGAACGTCTGGACCAGTCAGGGCTCTGGGAGGAGCGTCTGGACCAGTCAGGGCTCTGGTAGGAGCGTCTGGACCAATCAGGGCTCTGGTAGGAGCGTCTGGACCAGTCAGGGCTCTGGTAGGAACGTCTGGACCAGTCAGGGCTCTGGTAGGAGCGTCTGGACCAGTCAGGGCTCTGGTAGGAGCATCTGGACCAATCAGGGCTCTGGTAGGAGCATCTGGACCAGTCAGGGCTCTGGTACGAGCATCTGGACCAATCAGGGCTCTGGTAGGAGCATCTGGACCAGTCAGGGCTCTGGTAGGAGCATCTGGACCAATCAGGGCTCTGGTAGGAACATCTGGACCAATCAGGGCTCTGGGAGGAGCATCTGGACCAGTCAGGGCTCTGGGAGGAGCATCTGGACCAGTCAGGGCTCTGGGAGGAGCATCTGGACCAGTCAGGGCTCTGGGAGGAGCGTCCGGACCAGTCAGGGTTCTGGGAGGAGCGTCCGGACCAGTCAGGGTTCTGGGAGGAGCATCTGGACCAGTCAGGGCTCTGGTAGGAACATCTGGACCAATCAGGGCTCTGGTAGGAACATCTGCACCAATCAGGGCTCTGGTAGGAACATCTGGACCAGTCAGGGCTCTGGGAGGAGCGTCCGGACCAGTCAGGGCTCTGGTAGGAGCGTCCGGACCAGTCAGGGCTCTGGTAGGAACATCTGGACCAGTCAGGGTTCTGGGAGGAGCATCTGGACCAGTCAGGGCTCTGGTAGGAGCGTCCGGACCAGTCAGGGTTCTGGTAGGAACATCTGGACCAGTCAGGGCTCTGGTAGGAACATCTGGACCAATCAGGGCTCTGGTAGGAGCGTCCGGACCAGTCAGGGCTCTGGTAGGAGCGTCTGGACCAGTCAGGGCTCTGGTAGGAACATCTGGACCAATCAGGGCTCTGGTAGGAACATCTGGACCAGTCAGGGCTCTGGTAGGAACATCTGGACCAGTCAGGGCTCTGGGAGGAGCGTCCGGACCAGTCAGGGCTCTGGTAGGAGCGTCCGGACCAGTCAGGGCTCTGGTAGGAGCGTCCGGACCAGTCAGGGCTCTGGGAGGAACATCTGGACCAGTCAGGGCTCTGGTAGGAGCGTCCGGACCAGTCAGGGTTCTGGGAGGAGCGTCCGGACCAGTCAGGGTTCTGGGAGGAGCGTCTGGACCAGTCAGGGCTCTGGGAGGAGCGTCCGGACCAGTCAGGGCTCTGGTAGGAGCGTCCGGACCAGTCAGGGCTCTGGGAGGAGCGTCCGGACCAGTCAGGGCTCTGGGAGGAACATCTGGACCAGTCAGGGCTCTGGTAGGAGCGTCCGGACCAGTCAGGGCTCTGGTAGGAGCGTCTGGACCAGTCAGGGCTCTGGGAGGAACATCTGGACCAGTCAGGGCTCTGGTAGGAGCGTCCGGACCAGTCAGGGCTCTGGGAGGAACATCTGGACCAGTCAGGGTTCTGGGAGGAACATCTGGACCAGTCAGGGCTCTGGGAGGAACATCTGGACCAGTCAGGGCTCTGGGAGGAACGTCTGGACCAGTCAGGGCTCTGGTAGGAGCGTCCGGACCAGTCAGGGCTCTGGGAGGAGCGTCCGGACCAGTCAGGGCTCTGGGAGGAGCGTCCGGACCAGTCAGGGCTCTGGTAGGAACATCTGGACCAGTCAGGGTTCTGGGAGGAGCATCTGGACCAGTCAGGGCTCTGGTAGGAGCGTCCGGACCAGTCAGGGCTCTGGGAGGAGCGTCCGGACCAGTCAGGGCTCTGGTAGGAGCGTCCGGACCAGTCAGGGCTCTGGGAGGAGCGTCCGGACCAGTCAGGGCTCTGGGAGGAGCGTCCGGACCAGTCAGGGCTCTGGTAGGAGCGTCTGGACCAGTCAGGGCTCTGGGAGGAGCGTCCGGACCAGTCAGGGTTCTGGTAGGAGCGTCCGGACCAGTCAGGGCTCTGGGAGGAGCGTCCGGACCAGTCAGGGCTCTGGTAGGAGCGTCCGGACCAGTCAGGGCTCTGGGAGGAGCGTCCGGACCAGTCAGGGCTCTGGGAGGAGCGTCCGGACCAGTCAGGGCTCTGATGGATGATGGAGCTGATTAATCAGGGCTTTATATGTGAGAATCTGAGATTATAATCTGGGTTTAACAGCGAGCCGATGAAGGGAAGCTGAAGTGGGAGGTTTTAATCTCCATCAGAGCTCCAGCTGCAGCGTTCTGGATCAGCTGAAGGCTTTAGCTCCGTCCTGGGGACGTCCTGATGGTGAAGAGTCGTCCAGCCTTGAAGGAGCAGATGCAGGGACGAGTTTTCAGCATCACTGCTGGACAGGATGTTTCTGATTCTGCAGATATTCTGGAGATGACTGGATGAGGAAGGAGGAGAAAGAAGGCTGCTGAGAGGAAGAAAGGGGCAAAACAAAAACGATAATCACAAAACATAAACATGATGATATTTACAGTAGAAGACACAGCGGCGTGATGAAGACGAGGAGTACCTCGTCTTCATCACGCCACTGTGAAGGTTTTCAGATCATCGTCCCAGATGAGATGATTTCACGTGGCCTGCAGGCTGAACGGGCCGAACCAGCTGATCCAGCAGAAACTCGCCAGGAGCCCCTTCAGGCGGGTCGGGACGCAGCTCTCGCCCGAAGGTGACGACGGGCTGCTGCGCGTCACAGGTCAGAGGTCAGAGCGGGTCATGCGGTTCAACAGAAACATGAATATGTTGGTCATCAGTGAAGCACAGAGGCTCCGATCTCCTGCAGCTCTTCCTCCACCTCCATCACGTCCAGCCTTCCTGGGTCGGACCCGGGAGTCCTGGTTCTGGTTCTGGTCCAGCTGGTCTCCTCGCTTCTTCGGCCTGTTTCATTCTGACCCACCATCGTCCACAAGTTCCTGTCCTGAGATGTGACTCAGGGACTTTCTGGGTGGGGCCCCTTCTGTTTTCGCTGCAAGGCTTAGTGGGAAATGTGTCACAAGGTCAGAGGTCGCGCCGAGCTTCTCCTTTGGTCCGTCCAGCTCGGCCGCACCGTCGAACAGAACCTGACTCCACGGTTCCGCCCAGCTGCGGCTCCGGACCCAAACACCAGGCCTCATGGAGGATGACGACGATGATGACTCCAAGGCCTCCGGGCTGGAGGAGCGGGATCCAGCCCGACCCGGTCCGTTTCAGGGTCCAGAACCTGAAGGTGCAGCAGGTCGGCTGACCACCGTCCTGCCCCCCCGCAGGACCGACGTGGCAGCTCCAGGGTGAAAGCTGAACAGAACCAGGCGCTCAGAAACGCTGCCGGTGGTTTCCAGAGTAAAACAGAAACAAACATCAGAGTGAAACAAACGGGAGCGTCGCTCATTCCCCACCGGACCGCCACACGGGCCTCACGGCCCGCAGCATGACTCATTCTGAAATTATTCCAAGTAAAGGGAGTTTTTCTCCGTCTGATCAGAGAAGCGATGTCATAACTTTTTAAGAAATACATTACAGAGCATTGGACAGGAAGTTGGTCAACGTTTGGGCCGACCGCAGCAACCTTTGATGATGAAAACCGCTGCCGGCTCCACCCGGACGCCGGCCCTTTAAAAGGAAGAGTTCAGACGTGCAGCAAGACACCGCAACTTCCTACAGCAGCTGAAGGCACCGCGCTCAGAGATGGACTCAGGTAACTTCTCCTCGTTTCCTTCCACAGCCGGACCAGAACCCGCCGAGACGCTGCTGCTCGGATCCGGTTCCGGTCGACTTCTTGTGCACGACTTTGATCCGGTGCAGAGTTTGGACTCAGGACTGAACTGAGTCTAAACGCAGCCAAAGCTCAAGGAAAACCCTGAACTGGTCCAGAGAACTGGTCCAGGGAGCTGGTCCAGAGAACTGGTCCAGGGAGCTGGTCCAGAGAACTGGTCCAGGGAGCTGGTCCAGGGAGCTGGTCCAGAGAACTGGTCCAGGGAGCTGGTCCAGAGAACTGGTCCAGGGAGCTGGTCCAGAGAACTGGTCCAGGGAGCTGGTCCAGAGAACTGGTCCAGGGAGCTGGTCCAGGGAGCTGGTCCAGGGAGCTGGTCCAGAGAACTGGTCCAGAGAACTGGTCCAGAGAGCTGGTCCAGAGAACTGGTCCAGGGAGCTGGTCCAGAGAACTGGTCCAGAGAACTGGTCCAGTGAGCTGGTCCAGGGAGCTGGTCCAGAGAACTGGTCCAGAGAACTGGTCCAGAGAGCTGGTCCAGAGAACTGGTCCAGAGAGCTGGTCCAGGGAGCTGGTCCAGAGAACTGGTCCAGAGAACTGGTCCAGAGAGCTGGTCCAGAGAACTGGTCCAGGGAGCTGGTCCAGAGAACTGGTCCAGAGAACTGGTCCAGTGAGCTGGTCCAGAGAACTGGTCCAGGGAGCTGGTCCAGGGAGCTGGTCCAGAGAACTGGTCCAGAGAACTGGTCCAGAGAGCTGGTCCAGAGAACTGGTCCAGGGAGCTGGTCCAGGGAGCTGGTCCAGAGAACTGGTCCAGAGAACTGGTCCAGAGAGCTGGTCCAGAGAACTGGTCCAGGGAGCTGGTCCAGTGAGCTGGTCCAGGGAGCTGGTCCAGAAAACTGGTCCAGAGAACTGGTCCAGAGAACTGGTCCAGTGAGCTGGTCCAGAGAGCTGGTCCAGAGAACTGGTCCAGGGAGCTGGTCCAGGGAGCTGGTCCAGAGAACTGGTCCAGAGAACTGGTCCAGGGAGCTGGTCCAGAGAACTGGTCCAGAGAACTGGTCCAGTGAGCTGGTCCAGGGAGCTGGTCCAGAGAGCTGGTCAAGGGAGCTGGTCCAGGGAGCTGGTCCAGAGAACTGGTCCAGGGAGCTGGTCCAGGGAGCTGGTCCAGAGAACTGGTCCAGAGAGCTGGTCCAGAGAGCTGGTCCAGAGAACTGGTCCAGGGAGCTGGTCCAGAGAACTGGTCCAGAGAACTGGTCCAGTGAGCTGGTCCAGGGAGCTGGTCCAGAGAACTGGTCCAGGGAGCTGGTCCAGGGAGCTGGTCCAGAGAACTGGTCCAGAGAGCTGGTCCAGGGAGCTGGTCTAGAGAACTGGTCCAGAGAGCTGGTCCAGAGAACTGGTCCAGAGAACTGGTCCAGAGAACTGGTCCAGTGAGCTGGTCCAGGGAGCTGGTCCAGAGAACTGGTCCAGAGAACTGGTCCAGAGAGCTGGTCCAGAGAACTGGTCCAGAGAACTGGTCCAGTGAGCTGGTCCAGGGAGCTGGTCCAGAGAACTGGTCCAGAGAACTGGTCCAGAGAGCTGGTCCAGAGAACTGGTCCAGGGAGCTGGTCCAGGGAGCTGGTCCAGGGAGCTGGTCCAGAGAACTGGTCCAGAGAACTGGTCCAGAGAGCTGGTCCAGAGAACTGGTCCAGGGAGCTGGTCCAGGGAGCTGGTCCAGAGAACTGGTCCAGAGA
Organism: Anableps anableps; assembly: GCA_014839685.1. NCBI lineage: Eukaryota > Metazoa > Chordata > Actinopteri > Cyprinodontiformes > Anablepidae > Anableps > Anableps anableps. Next base: position 39,838,242 of record CM026070.1, on the reverse strand, counting down.
ACTGGTCCAGAGAACTGGTCCAGAGAGCTGGTCCAGAGAACTGGTCCAGGGAGCTGGTCCAGAGAACTGGTCCAGAGAACTGGTCCAGTGAGCTGGTCCAGGGAGCTGGTCCAGAGAACTGGTCCAGAGAACTGGTCCAGAGAGCTGGTCCAGAGAACTGGTCCAGGGAGCTGGTCCAGAGAACTGGTCCAGAGAACTGGTCCAGTGAGCTGGTCCAGGGAGCTGGTCTAGAGAACTGGTCCAGAGAGCTGGTCCAGGGAGCTGGTCTAGAGAACTTTTCCAGAGAGCTGGTCCAGAGAACTGGTCCAGAGAACTGGTCCAGTGAGCTGGTCCAGGGAGCTGGTCCAGAGAACTGGTCCAGGGAGCTGGTCCAGAGAACTGGTCCAGAGAGCTGGTCCAGAGAACTGGTCCAGAGAGCTGGTCCAGGGAGCTGGTCTAGAGAACTTTTCCAGAGAGCTGGTCCAGAGAACTGGTCCAGAGAACTGGTCCAGTGAGCTGGTCCAGGGAGCTGGTCCAGAGAACTGGTCCAGGGAGCTGGTCCAGAGAACTGGTCCAGAGAGCTGGTCCAGAGAACTGGTCCAGAGAACTGGTCCAGTGAGCTGGTCCAGGGAGCTGGTCCAGAGAACTGGTCCAGAGAACTGGTCCAGAGAGCTGGTCCAGAGAACTGGTCCAGGGAGCTGGTCCAGGGAGCTGGTCCAGAGAACTGGTCCAGGGAGCTGGTCCAGGGAGCTGGTCCAGAGAACTGGTCCAGAGAACTGGTCCAGGGAGCTGGTCCAGGGAGCTGGTCCAGAGAACTGGTCCAGAGAGCTGGTCCAGAGAACTGGTCCAGAGAACTGGTCCAGTGAGCTGGTCCAGGGAGCTGGTCCAGAGAACTGGTCCAGAGAACTGGTCCAGAGAGCTGGTCCAGAGAACTGGTCCAGGGAGCTGGTCCAGGGAGCTGGTCCAGAGAACTGGTCCAGGGAGCTGGTCCCGGGAGCTGGTCCAGAGAACTGGTCCAGGGAGCTGGTCCAGAGAGCTGGTCCAGAGAACTGGTCCAGGGAGCTGGTCCAGAGAACTGGTCCAGAGAACTGGTCCAGAGAGCTGGTCCAGGGAGCTGGTCCAGAGAACTGGTCCAGGGAGCTGGTCCAGAGAACTGGTCCAGAGAGCTGGTCCAGAGAACTGGTCCAGAGAACTGGTCCAGAGAACTGGTCCAGGGAGCTGGTCCAGAGAACTGGTCCAGAGAACTGGTCCAGAGAGCTGGTCCAGGGAGCTGGTCCAGAGAACTGGTCCAGAGAACTGGTCCAGAGAACTGGTCCAGGAACCTGGATGTTGATCTCATTTCTGGGTTTTTTCTCCATCTTTTGGTGACGTTACCATGGCAACCATTTCTGTTTCTGACATTTGCAGGAAAGCTGTTCTGGTTGGTCGTGGGCCTCCTGCCCGTCTGCTCCGGACTCCCGACGGAACTGAAGGATGTTTCTGGTACGCTGAAAGGTTCTGCTGCAAACACCAGAAATCAAAACGAACAAGTTCTGATTTGAAAAAAAGTCCGATTCTGTCCAAGTTTTCCAGGTTTCGAAGCAAAACGTTTTGATTCCTTGGAGGATCTGAAACAATCTAAAGTAAATCTGTCATTTTCCTCCCATTTGGCTGCAGACAGTTATGAGAGAAGGATTTGTGGATCAGCTGCTGATTCGTAACGAGATGAAGAGTTAAATCTAGAAAACTGGCTTTACTGGAGGAGAAATGATGGACGCTGATTTTAGCTCCAAAGCTGCTTGTTTCAGTTTGTTTGACTCCCTGTGAATTTTTGTCTGTTGATGTATTTTTAAGATTTTAGGCTTCAACTCCATAAACATTAATTAAGATTCAAAGAATATTGTTGTTGTCGCTCTGTTGGGGAAATTTAATGAAATTATTCCATGTTATTTTATCCATATTTAAAATCATCAGTTGGTTCTTTATCAGTTTTAGCTGGAGTTATTGAGAAGCGCTTGTGGCTCTGGAGCGGCAGGTTGCAGAACCCTGGTCCGCAGGGCCCATCGGGTTTCTCCTGAAACAGACATACCTGGACCTCACCACTAGGGGGCAATAATGTCAAGAAAGTCCAAAAACCTGTTTCAGGTTTAAGTGAGACAGATATGGAGAGAAAAGATCCAGAGAAGCGGCTCCACTGTTGATTCTAGCACAGAACTGTTTTATTCTGGTCCAAATCAATGGTTTCAGAACTTTTTCCCTAAAGTAAAACTCAGACCTTCTGAAATCTTCTCATTTTATCCATAAATGAGTGACGAGTAAAAAGAGTTTTTACAGCTCAGGTTTAACAAAAACAGTTTTTAGAGTCTGATCCGACCCGGTTTGGTCCACAGGAAAAGACCAGGACGTCTATCAGTTTCTGTGGCACAAGAATAAGGACGTGGCCAAGCAGACGCTGAAGGTGCCATTTCTGCAGCACATGCAGCTCGGTGACCTGCAGGCGGACGACTACGTCAGCTTCATGATCCAGGACATCAACTACCTGCTGAACGTCACAGAGATGCTGCGGGAGATGAGCCAGAAAGTCCAGGCTCCGGAGGACCTGAAGAACTTCATGCAAGGCCGATACAAGAGATACAAAGCGTTTGCAGATCTGATGCTGAAGCAGTTCCACCTGAACGTAAGAAGCTGTGATTAGAAGGTTTTAACATGTCATCATGTTCACAGCTGATCCAGAACTTCTACTTGTTGCTTTGACAGGCCCGACCAGACATCAAACCCATCCCTGCCATGGAGAAGTACCTGGCGGACTACAGAACCATCATGGAGAAGGAGAAGCCCATCTTCTTCGTTGTGAGTCTGCTTCCCTGCTCCAGACTCTGGATCTGGATTGCCAACAGCCTCGAGGAGAGTTACTGCAACGCCTACTTCATCTGGAAGAAGAACAACATGCACGGGAACCCAGAGAAGCACTACAGGGATCTGCTCAACAAGTACCTGAAGACGCCCGACCAGATTAAACGGGCCAATGAGATCTTCCTGCAGCAGATGCAGAACGAGCAGAACTTCTTCGCCGCCTCGTTGGTGGAGTAGAATCAGAGTCCAGTTGGGTCATGCTCTGATTCTGTGCATCTGGCACCGGTTGGGTCAGAGCAAACAGCAGCTTAATGTAGAGAGTATTTAAAGTACTATCAGCTCTGTTTTGAAATATTTATGAATGACTGAATTGAAATAAATAAAATTTGATTTTATTTCTCTGATTTCTGAATAGACAGTTTCACATCAGGTTCTGTTCACATCAAGCTTCATGCAGGAACACATCGGCCTCTACGGTGGTCTGGAGGGCTCAAGAGAGCAGACATCTGATAGGCATCACGCCTCTCTCTCTCTCAGACTCAACTGGCTTTACTGAAAGAATCCACAGTCCTACCCACTCTTGTCATATTTTGACCTTGTGCTGATATATGGCATTGAGTGTGAAGAAATAATACTTTCCTATATTTATTTTGAGTATTCCAAAGCTGAGAGAAAGTTTGATTACAGTAGATCTTTATCAGACAATGCTGCTTTCCTCAGTATCTCAGAAACACGCAGCAGCAGGTTGTTTAATTCTTTGCCAAAACTAAAGTTATTTTAGGTTGTAAACATTATTTTATGTTAAGAGGGTTTATTGCCATTAAACCTAAATATTCATCAGTTAAGACTCATCTTTAATTTGCGGGGGCATGCTATAACCTATATGGCCTGACTTGATTCCACCTTTGCTTTATCAGCGAATCCCCTCAACACCGCAATAGTCTATTAAAGGCCTTTCTATCAAACATAGAGATGCTAAAACCAGACATTTAGATTGTCAAAGGGTTATCAAATCAAGACCATTCTACTTCTAGAACCTCCAGGAACCAGCCATGAACCTGCAGTCTGAGAGCGAAGGGCTCTGGTAGGAACATCTGGACCAGTCAGGGCTCTGGTAGGAGCGTCTGGACCAATCAGGGCTCTGGTAGGAGCGTCTGGACCAGTCAGGGCTCTGGTAGGAGCGTCTGGACCAATCAGGGCTCTGGTAGGAGCGTCTGGACCAGTCAGGGCTCTGGTAGGAACATCTGGACCAGTCAGGGCTCTGGTAGGAGCGTCTGGACCAGTCAGGGCTCTGGTAGGAGCATCTGGACCAGTCAGGGCTCTGGTAGGAGCATCTGGACCAATCAGGGCTCTGGTAGGAGCATCTGGACCAGTCAGGGCTCTGGTACGAGCATCTGGACCAATCAGGGCTCTGGTAGGAGCATCTGGACCAGTCAGGGCTCTGGTAGGAGCATCTGGACCAGTCAGGGCTCTGGGAGGAGCATCTGGACCAATCAGGGCTCTGGTAGGAGCATCTGGACCAATCAGGGCTCTGGGAGGAGCATCTGGACCAGTCAGGGCTCTGGGAGGAACATCTGGACCAGTCAGGGTTCTGGTAGGAGCGTCCGGACCAGTCAGGGCTCTGGTAGGAGCATCTGGACCAGTCAGGGCTCTGGTAGGAGCATCTGGACCAATCAGGGCTCTGGTAGGAGCATCTGGACCAATCAGGGCTCTGGTAGGAGCATCTGGACCAGTCAGGGCTCTGGTAGGAGCATCTGGACCAGTCAGGGCTCTGGGAGGAGCATCTGGACCAATCAGGGCTCTGGTAGGAACATCTGGACCAATCAGGGCTCTGGGAGGAGCATCTGGACCAGTCAGGGCTCTGGGAGGAACATCTGGACCAGTCAGGGCTCTGGTAGGAACATCTGGACCAGTCAGGGCTCTGGTAGGAGCGTCCGGACCAGTCAGGGCTCTGGTAGGAACGTCCGGACCAGTCAGGGCTCTGGTTGGAGCGTCCGGACCAGTCAGAGCTCTGGTAGGAGCCTCAGGACCAGTCAGAGCTCTGGTAGGAACATCTGGACCAGTCAGGGCTCTGGTAGGAGCATCTGGACCAATCAGGGCTCTGGTAGGAACATCTGCACCAATCAGGGCTCTGGTAGGAACATCTGGACCAGTCAGGGCTCTGGTACGAGCGTCCGGACCAGTCAGGGCTCTGGTAGGGCTCTGGTAGGAACGTCCGGACCAGTCAGGGCTCTGGTAGGAGCGTCCGGACCAGTCAGGGCTCTGGTAGGAGCGTCTGGACCAATCAGGGCTCTGGTAGGAACATCTGCACCAATCAGGGATCTGGTAGGAACGTCTGGACCAGTCAGGGCTCTGGTAGGAGCATCTGGACCAATCAGGGCTCTGGTAGGAGCATCTGGACCAGTCAGGGCTCTGGTACGAGCATCTGGACCAATCAGGGCTCTGGTAGGAGCATCTGGACCAGTCAGGGCTCTGGTAGGAGCATCTGGACCAGTCAGGGCTCTGGGAGGAACATCTGGACCAGTCAGGGCTCTGGTAGGAGCGTCCGGACCAGTCAGGGCTCTGGTAGGAACGTCCGGACCAGTCAGGGCTCTGGTTGGAGCGTCCGGACCAGTCAGAGCTCTGGTAGGAGCGTCAGGACCAGTCAGGGCTCTGGTAGGAGCATCTGGACCAATCAGGGTTCTGGTAGGAACATCTGCACCAATCAGGGCTCTGGTAGGAACATCTGGACCAGTCAGGGCTCTGGTACGAGCGTCCGGACCAGTCAGGGCTCTGGTAGGAGCGTCCGGACCAGTCAGGGCTCTGGTAGGAGCGTCCGGACCAGTCAGGGCTCTGGTAGGAGCGTCCGGACCAGTCAGGGCTCTGGTAGGAGCGTCTGGACCAATCAGGGCTCTGGTAGGAACATCTGCACCAATCAGGGATCTGGTAGGAACGTCTGGACCAGTCAGGGCTCTGGTAGGAGCATCCGGACCAATCAGGGCTCTGGTAGGAGCATCTGGACCAGTCAGGGCTCTGGTAGGAGCATCTGGACCAATCAGGGCTCTGGTAGGAACATCTGGACCAGTCAGGGCTCTGGTAGGAACATCTGGACCAGTCAGGGCTCTGGTACGAGCGTCCGGACCAGTCAGGGCTCTGGTAGGAACGTCCGGACCAGTCAGGGCTCTGGTAGGAGCGTCCGGACCAGTCAGGGCTCTGGTAGGAGCATCTGGACCAGTCAGGGCTCTGGTAGGAGCATCTGGACCAGTCAGGGCTCTGGTAGGAACATCTGGACCAGTCAGGGCTCTGGTACGAGCGTCCGGACCAGTCAGGGCTCTGGTAGGAACGTCCGGACCAGTCAGGGCTCTGGTAGGAGCGTCCGGACCAGTCAGGGCTCTGGTAGGAGCGTCTGGACCAATCAGGGCTCTGGTAGGAACATCTGCACCAATCAGGGATCTGGTAGGAACGTCTGGACCAGTCAGGGCTCTGGTAGGAACATCTGGACCAGTCAGGGCTCTGGTAGGAGCATCTGGACCAGTCAGGGCTCTGGTAGGAACATCTGGACCAGTCAGGGCTCTGGTAGGAGCATCTGGACCAATCAGGGCTCTGGTAGGAACATCTGCACCAATCAGGGCTCTGGTAGGAACATCTGGACCAGTCAGGGCTCTGGTTGGAGCGTCCGGACCAGTCAGGGCTCTGGTAGGGCTCTGGTAGGAGCGTCCGGACCAGTCAGGGCTCTGGTAGGGCTCTGGTAGGAGCGTCCGGACCAGTCAGGGCTCTGGTAGGAGCGTCCGGACCAGTCAGGGCTCTGGTAGGAGCGTCCGGACCAGTCAGGGCTCTGGTAGGAGCGTCTGCACCAATCAGGGCTCTGGTAGGAGCATCCGGACCAGTCAGGGCTCTGGTAGGAGCGTCCGGACCAGTCAGGGCTCTGGTAGGAGCGTCCGGACCAGTCAGGGCTCTGGTAGGAGCGTCCGGACCAGTCAGGGCTCTGGTAGGAACATCTGGACCAGTCAGGGTTCTGGTAGGAGCGTCCGGACCAGTCAGGGCTCTGATGGATGATGGATCTGATTAATCAGGGCTTTATATGTGAGAATCTGAGATTATAATCTGGGTTTAACAGCGAGCCGATGAAGGGAAGCTGAAGTGGGAGTTTTTAATCTCCATCAGAGCTCCAGCTGCAGCGTCCTGGACCTGCTGAAGGCTTTAGCTCCGTCCTGGGGACGTCCTGATGGTGAAGAGTCGTCCAGCCTTGAAGGAGCAGATGCAGGGACGAGTTTTCAGCATCACTGCTGGACAGGATGTTTCTGATTTTGACAATATTCTGGAAATGAAAGAAGAAATTCTAGAAACATGTTCAGTATGGGACTTAAATGACACATCCTGGTCAAAAATAACACTGAGGTTCTTTACTTTATTTTCTGAGGCCAATTTAATGCCGTCCAGATCAAGTGATTGACTAAGCAGGGTCTCTTTCAGAGGTTCTGGTCTAAAAACAACAACTTCTGTCTTGTCAGAATTTAAAAGAAGAAAATTTAGTGTCATCCAGGTTTTAATGTCCTCAAGACATGCCTGTAATCTACCTAACGGATTGGATTCATCAGGATTTATGCATAAAAATATAGCTGAGTATCATCAGCATAACAGTGTAAATTCATCCCATGCTGTCTGATGATTTTACGAATTGGAAGCATCGATATAGAAAAAAGAATTGGTCCAAGCACAGAGCCCTGTGGTACTCCACAAGTAACCCTAGCGTGAGAAGATTTATCGTTCACATGAACAAACTGGAATCTGTCTGACAGATAAGATTTAAATCTGCCTAGTGCTGCTCCTTTGATAGCTACATCTCCAAGCCTTTCTAAGAAAATATTGTGATGAACTGGATCATAACCAGACTAAACACAAATCAGGTTCTACAGTTATATCCAGTGCCGCTTCACTTACTGAGAACAAAGTAATCATGTTCAGAAGGATGCCAAATGAATTTTTAATAGAGTAAATTTTATTTATGAAGAATCCCATCAAGTCAGTAGACTATATTTCCAAGTTAAGTAGGACTCCTCTAGATGTGTAGAGCACCATTTTCTCCAAAATTTCCAAGTGTTCTGCTTCAGAGTACGCAGTTCTGAATTAAACCAAGGAGCCAACCTCTTATTGATAACTACCTTATTTTAAAAAGGGACTACATTGTCATCCGTAATTCTGTAAAAAAAACCACTATGAACAAAAACATCAATTTGAGAAGGGATGGCGATTAAATTGCTGCCTTCTACTGTGTTTATCTGAGATTCTGAGAAAAACTTAAACATGGAACAGATTCTTTAAAAGTTGTTAAAGCATTGTCTGATAAAACTCTACTACAATGAAATTTTCTCCCAGGTTTGAAATACTCAGGTAAAGTAAACTCAAAGGTTATTGAAAATGGTCTGACAGCACAGGGTTATGGGGAAGTACTGTTATTTCTTCACACTCAATGCCATATGTCAGCGCAAGGTGTAAAGTACGAAGACACGAGTGGGTAGGACCGTCGATTCTTTGAGTAAAGCCAATTGAGTCTAAGATAGCATTAAAGGCTACGTTTAGGCTATCACCCTCAGTGTCAACATGAATGGTAAAATCTCCCACTATAATAATGTTTTCAGTATTTAACACTAAATCAGATAAAAATCTGAGAAATTATCTAAAAATTTGAGAGTAAGGGCCTGGTGGATGATTTAAAAAAAAAACCCAAACAACAGCGGTTTCACTGATTAGGATGAGGAAAACTAAGGATTAGATGTTCAAAAGAACTGCAGCTATTAATAGGCGTAGAATTAATAAATCTGACTGAAAAATAGCTGCTACTCCTCCACCTCGCCCTGTACTTCTGACTTATTTATACCAACACTGATTATCACGAATCAAGTCATTAACTAGCAGAGTCTTTGAAGAGAGAGATCTCACGTTCAGTAAAATGCTTTTAGTCGTTTTATTTTTCTGTTCAGTTAGTCTTATCTGGATGAGATTTTCGTGATTTGCTCTTTTTAGGTTTGTCTTTAATCCATTTGATTTTGGCCGTGGGCACAACACTGTCTTAATAGGGTAATGGGTGGGTAACAGTACAGAAGCTGCAGAGATGTGTGTTAAACTGCGACTCTGCTCTCTGGTCTGGACCCTGGGTTGTCAGTGTTTCAAATACTAATAAATTTGGCCAGTTTCCTAGAAAGAAGAGCCGCTCGATCCAAAGTGGGGTGGATGCCGTCTCTGCGGATCAGACCGGGTTTTCCCCAAAATGTTCTCCAATCATCAGTGTAGCCCACATCGTTTTCAGGACACCTCCTGGACAACCAGCAGTTGAATGACAGCAAGCGGCTAATCATGTCATCACTGGTCTGGTCGGGCAGGGGACCAGAAAAGACCAGAGTCCGACATCGTTTTGGCAACCTTACACCCCGAAGCAACACCGACAGCAGTGGCCTCCAATTGGCGTAATCAGGTGTCCTCACCGCCAGCGTGAATAACAGTTTAACTGTATTTACGCTGATCCTCAGCCAGCAGCTTCAGGCAGGATCTGATGTCTGATTCTGGCCCCTGGCTGACACCTGACCATGGCCCCCCGGTGTCTCTGATCCCCATTTCTGACTCTGGAGCTGCCGGTACCGGAGTCGGTTTCTCAGTGGGTGTGTCGCTGAGGGGGGTCTGTTAGAAACCTGTAAAAGACCTTAACAAAAAAATTGTAACTTGTGTAATTATTGTCTTTACAAATACAAATCTGTTTTACACACATGAATTCTTATCTATGGAAGCAAAAGGATAAAATTCTCATCAGTTTATTTTACAAGGTTACAAAAGTACACATTCTGATTTACAAGAACAAATTTTTATGACTGAAATTTGTGTCCATCCAAAGCTGTCCCTTTAAATCAAACTATTACCACAAATAACACGAGAATATATGACCACAGGCAGTTCCTCCAGGTCTGAGATAGGACAGGTCTATGTCAGGGGTGTCTAACTCAAGTTCTCAAGAGCTACTGCACTGCAACTTTTAGATACATCCCTGCTCCAACGTAGCTGAATCAAGTGACTGAATTACCTCATCAGCATGCCATCAACTGTGGTAAAGAGCTGGTCAGAAGCCATTCATTTGATTCAGCAGGAACTTTGCAGGACAGTTGCTCTGGAGGACTGCAGTTGGAGACTTCGGATCTATCTTTTATAGCTTCATTTTCAAGAATCCTTGCCACAGGTTAAACATGAGAACAGCTTCTCATGTGTGTCTTCTCATGTGTGTAATCATATTGCTTCTTTGACTGAAACTTTGTCCACATTTTGAACATAGGAAAGGCTTCTCACCCGTGTGAGTTCTCATGTGGGAAGTTAACAGCTTTCTTACACTGAAACTTTTCCCACATGTTATGCATGAGAAGGGCTTCTCACCTGTGTGAGTTCTCATGTGAGAAATCAAATTGGTTCGCTGAGTGAAACTTTTTCCACAGCTTACACATGAGAAAGGCTTCTCACCAGTGTGGATTCTTGTATGGCAAGTTAACAGCTTTCTTACACTGAAACTTTTTCCACAAGATGTGCATGAGAAGGGCTTTTCACCTGAGTGAGTTCTCATGTGGGTATATAAATTATTTCTTTGACGGAAACGTTTTCCACAGGTTACACATGAGAAGGGCTTCTCGCCCGTGTGAATTCTCATGTGGCAAGTTAACAGCTTTCTTAGACTGAAACTTTTTCCACAAGTTATGCATGAGAAAGGCTTTTCACCTGAGTGAATTCTGCTGTGTCGAGCCAACTCATTTCTGAGACTGAAACCTTTTCCACAGGTTACACATGAGAAGGGCTTCTCGCCTGTGTGAGTTCTCAGGTGTCTTTTCAACCTAAACTGCTGAGAAAACATTTTTCCACAAGTAACACAAGGGAAAGGCTTTTCTCCACTGTGAATACTCATGTGGCGAGTCAGGGTACTATTAAGAGTGAAGCCTTTTCCACATACCACACAGATGAAAGGTTTCTTATCTGTCTGTGTTCTAGTATCCAGAGTAGGACTGAAGTCTTTTAAAGTATGATTTTGTTCCTCATAATGAAATGTTTTTGATACTGCATGAGTCTTCATGTGGCTAGTCAAGCTATATTTCTGACTGAAACCTTTTCCACAGGTTACACATGTGAAAGGTTTCTCTCCTGTATGAGTTCTCATATGAGTAGTCAAATTACTTTTTTGAGTGAAACCTTTTCCACAGATCACACATGAGAAAATCTTCTCTCCTGTGTGAGTTCTGGTGTGGATAGTTAATCTAGATTTTTGACTGAAAATTTTTCCGCAGGTTAAGCATGACAATGTTTTGTCACCGGTATGAATTCTCATGTGGTTAGTTAACGTACGCCGGTGACTGAAACCCTTCCCGCAGGTCACACATGAGAAAGGCTTTTCACATGCATGAGTTGCCAGGTGTGAAGATAAGTGACTTCTTCGACTGAACCCCCTTCCACAGGTAACACATGAGAAAGGCCTCTCACCTGTGTGTGTTCTCATATGAACTGTTAAATTACTATTGAAGCTTAAACTTTTACCACACACTTCACATGGTTTACATTTTTTGCCTTTGATGGATTTCTTGTGCGCTAAAGCCTCGTCTACATTTTCAGCTTCAAGCGGCTCATCTCTGCTGGATCCTGAGGCGCCATCATGATGCATCTCTTGACAGTTCTCTGTTATCAAGAGGTCCTGGTGGAGTATATTCGTCCTGTGTGGTTCGGGTTCTCCATGGTCCTCACGAGTAGCCGTTACCATCCAAGCATTGATCTCCTGCTTCAGGACATCTTGGTTTTCATCCTGACCGGAATCATCAGTCTCTTTCTTTACCACCCGCTGAGGTTCTGATCCATTGTCAAGCTCCTCTGGTTCTTCTTTGATTTTAGGAGATCCAGAAACTGTTACTACCACAGCACATGTCTCTTGGTTCAGTACATCTTGGCTTTCATCCTGACTGGTGCCTTCCATCTCTTTTTTAATCATCTGCTGAAGTTCCACTGTTCCACTGTCCACTTTGACTTGCTTAAGATCTTCTTTGATTGCAGGATTTCCAGAAACCGTTACCATCGAAGCATTGATCTCTTGAGTCCGTACATCTTTGTTTCCATCCTGACTGGTGTCATCAGTCTCTTTCTTTACCACCTGCTGAGGTTCTGATACACTGGCCACTTCTACTTCTTTAAAATCTAGTTCCTCTGGTTCTTCTTTGATTCCGGGAGATCCAGAAACTACTAGTATTAAAGGATCAGTCTCCTGCATCAGTCCATCTTGGTTTTCATACTGACTGATCTCTTCAGCCTCGATCTTCACCATCTTCCAGGGTTCTGAACCATCCTCCATTTCTTTTACTTGTTTGGGTTTTGGTTCCTCTGGTTCCTCTCTGGTTTAGAGGGATTCTGTTTCCCTATGGTCCGGAACAGAGGTCTCTTTCTGGTCGATAATAAAATGGCAAGCAGGTACACCTTGTGTAATACCAGACACAATGTTGTGGTAATTCTGAGGAAATGAAAAAACAAAAAGACAATTTTAAAATTTAATCTCAACACCTACATCAGCCTAAAGTTTAGAAACCTCAATAAACTTATATAATGATGGAATGATCACAACAATATGAAAGACCTGTTCAAGTTGGAAGATGTAGAAAACCAAACTAGAAGAGAAAGACGAGCAGTAGGAATGAGTGGCTTCAACTCTCTAACAAACCAACTACCAGCACTGGCTCTCCTCAGGGATGTGTTTTATCGTCACGGTTCTTCGTTGTGTCCACAAATTTATGCAGAAGCACTTAATATGGTGACGACAGTAAGAAATGAGTCTGGACCCAGAAGCTTCAGTCATTCTCCCCAACCTTCATCAGTGGAGGACAGATTGAGAACGTCTTGTGCTACAAGTACCTGGGCCTGGTTCTGGACCGTCATTTGAAGTGGGACTGGTGGGCTGACGTTATTAACACCAAGACTCAGCAGAGACTGGACTTCTTAAAGAAACTGCAATGCTTTTAATGTTTTATTCTGCTTTTATTTAGGGTATTTTAACCTTTTGGAATATATATTGGTTTGAGAATGCTACAGAAGCAGAGAAGAAATCCATAAGGAGTATAGTGACCATAACCAGCACCTTGACTAACCTTGCCGAGCATGAGAAACATACATGTACAGAGTTATGAGGAAGGCAAACAAGGCTATAGCAGGCAATCCCCCCCCCATTAATATATGTTAATATTGCATATGGCTGTGTTTGTATGTTGCTGTCTTTTCATGTAAATGCCTGCTGACCAGCGACGCGTCTAAGAGCTGCAGGACATCAACCCTGGAGGACTGGAGTTCCAGACCCCTGATCTGCACTAATCATGTCCCGCTTTTACTTTGAAATACACAACCTTCTCTTTCAGAGACAATGCTGCTCATAAATAAGCTTTCATGCATCTCAGACTGTTCGATCAACTGGAACAAATCAATGGCTCTTCCGGTTAATTCAAACATTCAGATCAATCCGACTGATCCGTTTCAGATGGGAAACGTGAAATGCCAGGGCATTAACATCATCACAAGGCTGCATGATCTCATCATGGTCCTCCCTAAAACAAACTTTGCTACGTGGTCCCAAATAAAACCACCTCAGAACTGTTTTTATGGAAATCTAAACTCCCATAAATAAGGTCAGAGACCTTACAAAAAGCTAAATGCTGCGGCAGCTAAGAACGTCCCTTTTTAAAAGCAACTATCTGACTGTAAGAATGCAGTATTCCTTAAAGTTATTGGATAAAGTCCTTGAGGTAGCTCATGGATGGGTGCTGGACAAACACTTTGTGAAGACATGAAGATGCAGGATCTTCGATTTATCAGCAGTTACAGGTTGGCTGAGAACCTCCCCTCCAAAGAGAGTTTAAAATATCTCTGTACTGTGTCTCCATCTGGTGGACGACAAGAGTAATTACATGGTTTAAATTAAATGGACACCCAACCAGGCGGACATCATCCTAAAACACATTTGACGCAATGCAGTGTTTGTTGCTTGTTTCAGAATTGGTTACTGTATAAAGTTTTTAATCATGTAAAGCACTTTGAACCGCCTTGTTGCTGAAATGTGAAATGTGATCTCCGATAAACCTGCCAGGATGCGGCTGAACATGTCGTCACTGGTCCGACCAGGCAGGGGACCAGAGAACGCTACAGAACAGATTCAGATTAACATGAGACAGAGACAACCAGAGGTTAATCTCCACCTGAAGGGTCTAAACCACAGACCCTCCCCACCGTTTTAGAACCAGTCGTTCTGATTTTGCTTCATGTCATCCATGGTATAAACTGTGTGTGGACTGAATGCCTGGTGCTCTGTCTTTGGGATCCTGTGTGACCCTCGACCGAAGTGGGTAGCAACCAGTTACTTTTACTCAGTTACTTTTACTTGAGTTACTCTTTGGAAAAATGTACTTTTAGGATTAGTTTTACAATACTGTACTCTTACTTTTACTTGAGTAATACCAGGGATGGAGTCAAGACCAGACCTTCCGGGACCGAGACCAAGACCGAGGCTGAAGACAACAAATATTTTAGGACATTGCTTTTTGTACACCACAAAATGCAAAAATGATGGAAAAATGGTGAATTAGTCAACCAAAACCACTTCTTGGTATTAAATGAATAATGGTCATAACATTAATACTCATGTGATTAAATGCAGCCACACATTGATACACATTCTCTAAACTGAAATAATCAGCTTACATTGCACAATAGTTGTATGATAAATTTAAAAAACAGTGAGAGATTAGGCTGATTAAGATTTGTCATATTTAAAAAAATCTTTCCTCTTATGATCATCTGAATAAAAGCAATTCATCAGAGTATCAGATGTTAAAAAACACATGCTGGACATATTAAGTTATGAGGCATTGTAATATTATTAGTCCATTCAGACATGCAGATCGCCTCACAGGGGAAATCCCTAAACAATCAGAGCCAACTGAATCCGTGGGATTTATGAAAACCACGACGCCAACAGGGACGACGCAGGGACAGCAGACTACAGGAGCCGAGTGGGAATATTTTCTCATTTTGGTTTTTACAGAATTCCCGGGCAGACCGAGCTGGACGTGAGCTTCACTGTGGTCAAGGTTCGCAAAATGAAGATTTAGCACTTCGGGAACACTGTAAATCTGCGAGGCGTGTTGTGTGGCTGGTCAGAACTTTGTGGGCGAGTTTTATGCAGAAACGAGTTCAGACAGCGATGCTGATCGTTCTCTTCAGCCAGTCCGCGTCCGCCGCCCGGTTCCTGCATCCGCAGACGACGTGAACGCGGAACGTTTATCCGACACGGTGAGTTTTTACGATTCTTCACTGAATATCTCTAAAGACTGTCAGATGACTAAAACCTCCTGGATGGAAATCGCAACGTCGTCGTCCGCAGAGGAGGCTGTCTGCAGACAGGTGGCGCTCTCTCTGGGAACGCTTCGTTAAAGCGAAGCGGAGGAGTCCATCGAGCCATGGATTAATGTTCAAAACCTAAGAGACATGAAGAAGACGCCTTCATGTCTCCATTTGTCACTTCTTGCAAAGCAGACTGGAGAAGATCCTGATGATCCTTTGAACAGCTGTCGATTAAAGCAGAAATTATGAATAATTGTTTTGAACAGAAAAATCGATTTGAATTGAATCGTGAGATTTTAAGAGATTTCCACCCTAACTACGAAGTGTCGCTACTCTTACCAGAGTAAAACCTCTGGATCTGCTGTGAGCAGCTTCACTGGATGAAGAACAAACACGTTTGAACCAAAAACGCACGAAACACAGACGTACAGCTATAGTTTATGTTCCCGTCTGAACAGCAGCTCTGCTGTTCTGATCTTAGTTTCTGTCTGCTCAGATAAACAGTAAAACTATATATTACCCTGTTCTAATATATGCGTAGATTGTGTTTACATTACCTTCTGTACTAGTTTCTTAAGTTTTACACTGAAAATATTTGATTTGTTGCCTAATTTTCTTCATTTTGTAATTATTTATTTGAAATAGTTTTTTCAGTTTAGTATTTAAAATACCATAATATCCACATAATTTCACATCATTGTAAATATTAAATCAGATCTGATGAGTACTCGAGTGGCCTTTTGACTCTTATTTGACTCATTCTTTGGATGGATGCTTCTTTAACTTGAGTAAAAGGATGATGAAGTCGTGCAATTCTTACTTGAGCGCAACTTTTGTGGTTCTACCCACTTCTGGCCCTACATGAACGGACAGACTCAAAAAATGTGGTTTTGGAGTGGCCTAGCCAAAGTCTGGACTTAAATCGTCTTCAGACACTCTATGGATGAAATCATGATTTGGAGACTGATTCTTGGATTTTCTCGGGTTTTCTGTACCGAACATTAGTGCTTGCTTAATGATCTGGAACACTTAAGAGCGACAAAAAAAGTAAAAACAGAAACAAACCTGTGGGGAGTAAATCATTTATCAAACCACAGCATATGGATAGAAGCAGACACAATCCAACGATGACATAAAGATGAGCATATGAACGCGACGATATTTAAAGACTGCCCCATTAATAGCTATAATTCTTTTAAATGTCTAAATTTTACTTTTTCTCCTCCAAATTGAAAGCATTAAAATTAATTCTGTTTGTAATTCCAGATGAAGCTCTTGTTAAAAAAAAAAATCAAAAGGCAATGAACGATGGTCTTATTCTGCTCCTGAAGACTGTAATAAATAAATCTGTGACATATTCTCTAATTATTGAGGCTTTATGCAAATATGAATAATTTAGGTGATTCCAGCTGAAGTAAAACCGGAGCAGTCCGGACAGCGAGGAGCAGAACCGTGTTTGAGTCTTTTATTAAACTTCCGGCTTGAACTGTTCAACTGTTGAACAGCAGCAGGATGGACAACATGCAGCCATGCTGATGTTTTTGGCTGGAACATTTCCAGAGACAGCAGCAGTCCGTGGGAGTCAACGTCAGACTTAGTTGGTACTTTAAAAGGTTTTTGCATGATTAATTGGAAGAAATTAAGATTTTTTATTTTTTTTTACTAGATGGCCGTTAATGTATTTTGTAAAAAGATGCCTTGATAAGTTATTTTTTTATTGCCATAAAACACCTGCTGTGTAGGAATGAAGCTGCTGTTGATAAATCCACAACATGCATTTGATCTCGGCCGAAGGTCGGGACAGGAAGTGGGCGCCTCCCTTACCGCGACGCATACACGGTGTGTTTCACTCCGCCGCCCTGGTCTGCAGCAGGGAAATGAGCCGCGATGGCTCCAGGAAAGACCCTGCTGGCTGCTGAACTGCGCGCAGTTAGCGGACATGATGCCGCTGGGGGACTCACCGAGCGGGACCCCTGTCGGTGCCCCTGTCTCCGTGTCCTCCGCGGCTCCTGAACGCTGCTGCCTGCGGCTCTGGGGGGAGAGGAGCCTCTTTATCGGCTTCATTCATCAAACGTCCCGGTCCAAGGTCCGGTTAAAGGTTCTGAACGGGTCCGACCGTGTCTCCCGGATCACCACAGATCACGCTACTGCTTCCGGTTCCTCCCCTTCCTGTTAACCAAGCTCAGCTCCCACCCTGAAGGCGCAACACCGCCACCTTCCGGTCCGGAGTGGTACTCAGAAACCAGGTTTTAAACATTTTAAGCCATAGAATTTCAAATCCCGAGTTAAAATATTAATTAAGTACAATATCTGAAATAAAACCCTTATTTCAGTTGAAAAGTTGTTCAGCTGTTCCCTATGAACCACACATTTAATGCTTTTATTTTGAATTCCTGCTCCTTCATATTTGTCATCATCCTCTCTGACTGGTTTAATTAAAAACTTTAATTATTGCTGTTTAATTTCATAAACTGTTCCACAAATCATAAGCTTTGCTTTAATTAGTGAGGGATAATTCAGTTCAGTTTAACTGTCTGTCATCAGCATAACTCTTCTAACCTGTTGGGTAGCTCAATGGTTAAGTCACCCGACCTTCACCCGGGAGACCGGGGTTCAAATCCAGGCCGGGTCGCTTGGTTCAGATATCCAGTGTGTGTGTGTGTGTGTGTGTGTGTGTGTGTGTGTGTGTGTGTGTATATATATATTCATCTGTTTAATTCAAAATTAAATAAATAAGTACTGTTATTAATAAATATTCCATGAAATCAATTACTGTCCCAATGAAATAAAAAAAATATTCTTTATTTCAAGAGTTATTTATATATTTTATAAAGGTGTTTTAAATACTGTTATTAATAAATATTCCATGAAATAAATGTCCCCATGAAATAACAAACATATTTTCAAAAGAAATTTTCACCTTGTTTATTCTTTATTTCAAGAGTTCTTTATTTCATACTGGTGTTTCGTGACTATTTTATTTTATTTTAAAGCTAACCCACGTATTTGATGGACTTTTGTTTTTTAGCTCCGTTTATTTTTTCAGTCTTATTTCAGGTTGTGATATTGAAATGAGGGGGCGGAGCTTTCCCTGTAGGCAGGTAGTAAACTTGGCTCGGTGTCAGGTGTGGGGCTTCTCCAGGAAACAGGGCTTCTGGATGCTGCTGGATTATGACTCTTCTCTCCACCGTAACATCTTCGCTCTGGAACACACACCTCCTCCACAGCCACCTTCATGATCACACACTCATACTAATAACCCAGAAGGTTGAAGGCCACACAGACACTGCTTATTATAATGGAGCCTGTCTACTTTGATGCAACCCTGGTTTAATAAAGTCTCAGTTGGACTAATGACCTGATAAAGGGTGAGACGGATCTGTTGATGTGCAGTAACATCATTTACTGCAGCATTAACCCACACCACAACACCCAGACTGATCATTCATTTTAATACCTGACACTTATTAAATCCAGAGAAATGTGTCCTTTATTATTTCACATCATTCACCATTTCAGTACAATTTGTGGAAAACCAAAGCCAGACATGTATTGTGATACTTTCTTACAGTTCATCATCACTGAGGCCATCCCATCATCAGCCATCAATGTTTATTGTCATTTTTTCCTGAACTTCCCTCCTGAACGGATCTGACAGAGAGCTGAAAAGAACAGCACAAATACAAACTTTGATATTTTTCATTCTGTGATTATCCATAAAGGAGGCGGCTTTAAAGTGTTAGTTAATGGACATAACCATAACCATCCAACATGGAATATGTTCAACCATTTACTGGCCTCCTAAAAACGGTGCTGGATTTATTGGATCAGTTTCAGAACCATGTTCAGTTACCTGCAGCGATTAATGCTGATTTCTTACAGTGGTTGACTTTAACATTCTCAAAGCTCACTTCACTTTCAAATGATTTTAAGATCATGAATATTGTTGCTTTCATGATGTGTTGTGGCATGAATGTGTGGTCCGTTCTATGGTGGGTTGTGATTTAGTAAGGCGTATTGCTTCCCTTCCTGTTGTCGCTGTTGCACTCTGTGGTCCTTCAGACTCTGGATTTGATCTAATTTGTCTGAACGGAGACCTTTCTGAGTTATTCTAACATATAAGTACTTTAAAAACATATTTTCTGTTGCTGAACTTTACGTTTTGGGATGTTTCACATGGTTTTTTTCCCGGCATGGTGACGGCGATGGCCACTCCCGCTGCCTGTCCTGTTTGGATGTCCCTCCTTGTCCCTCCTCTGCCAGTTGTCAGCTGCTCCTCTGACCCCCCAGTGATAATGGTCCATGTAATCAATGCAGCATCTTTACGGCTTTGGAGGAAAGAGTGATGGAACTGGATGCTGGGCTCCACACAGCTGACAAACCTACAGGCAGCCGAGGGCCCTTGGCCAGCGTGGAACCAGCAGGAGCAGGATGACTCCTCAGAGGGGCTCCAGCAGCCCCCGTGCAGCCGGGACCAGCCGGGACCTGCTGGAGGGGCCGGCTCCGGCAACTGGCAGCTTCACAGTCAGAAACGTGGAGTCAGAGACATCAGAGACAACTCGTCAATGTCTGCCAGGGGCCAGAACGGGAAACATCAAACTCTACCTCAAACTGCTGGCTAAGGATAACCACAAGTACAGTAAAGTTATTATTCATACTGGCGGCAATGTCACCCAGTTACACCAGTCAGTGGTCACTAAAGTCAGCTCAGCTTTAGTGTTTGTTTGCCAAAACATGTCGGACTCCATAGTTTTCCTCTCTGCAGCTTCTGTGCCGTTACCCTACAGGCACCATGCCTGCCCCGCAGCCAAAATCAAAGGATTACATATTAACCTAAAGAGTACATTTCAAGATAAAACGGATCTGACTGAACTGAAAAATAAAACAATTAAATGTGGGTTACTGAAGATAAGATCTTGCTCTTCAAAGACTTTCTTAGTTAATGACTTCATTTGGGATAATCAGATTGTTTTGTTTCACAGAAACCCAGCAGCAGCAAGAGGATTGTTAGTATAAATGAGTCGACCGCTTCTAGTTTGTTTTCACATGCCCCACGGTAGTAGGCGAGGAGGAGAAGCAGCCATTTTCTTTCAGATTTATTCATTAATCCCAGGCCTATTAATCCCTGGACGGTCCTTTTCTTTCTTGGGCCAGAGGACACAACGTCCACGATTTCCAAAAACAATTTGAAATGTGTACTCACCAGACTGCAGGACACTTTTCCACTTTGCACCAGTCCACCTCAGATGAGCTCAGGCCCAGAAAAGCTTGGGGCCTTTCTGGATGTTGTTGATATATGACTTTTGCTTTGCATGGTGGAGTTGTAACTTGCACTTGTAGCGACAAGTTGTGTTCACTGAAGTGCTCCTGAGCCCATAAGGTAACATCCGTTACAGTGACGCTGGGTTTTAACGCAGTGCTGCCTGAGCAGAAGGTCACGGGCATTGCATTCAGGGCTCCAGAGGGCAACTAATTTGGTTGCAAAAGTGACGGGATTTCTCAGTAGTGCACCTGGAAAAAATCTCAGGTCACACCAGTGCAACCAGTTTAGAGGTTTTTTAAAAAAAGCCTCTGCAACCATAACATACTGTATATCAATGTCTGCGAGACAGAACGTTTCCCTGAAGTTCACAACAGACACACTGATTACATACCGATGTCTAAGCCAGTCAGAGGAAGGGCCGTGGTGCAGCCACCCATCGACTGCAGTCAGAGGAGAGCAGCTAGGCTAGGCTAGCGAGATACCGCGGCTGAGGAGAGAAACTATAGAAAAGTTAAGGTCTGAGCAGCCTGAAAAATTATCCCCAAAGCTCTGAGACGGAGCCATCAACATTGAGCTGTGGTTCGGAAACGGCATCAGGTAACAAGCCACGACTCCGAGCCACGACAGTTAAATTACACGGGGGAAACGTTTATGTTTCGACGACAGTGGCTCGACCAGGAAAGTTAAGCCGCTGTCTTACTACCATAAAATAAAGCTGAAAATATAACGCACCGTATTTACTGTAAAGAGCGTCGCGCCGAGGTGGTTATGAGTTCCCCTGCATCGGGGGCGCGGGTCCAGTGGACTCCAACCAAGCAGACGTGAAAATACCATTTTAACCAACAAACCAAGAATGTTTGCCTAATATGAGAACAACCACGTCTCTGTAAACTCGATTTGTAAATATTTACGCTCAACATACGTCGCTCATAAGTAGACAAGTTGGTGTTCGTTGCAAGATGTCCTATAGAAATTCCTATTGGTTCTGATTGTTTCGTGTTGCCAAATGAAACCCACAATAAAACATTTTTATAACCAGATAGACCCATGAAGGAATCATATTAAACACAAAATTGAGTAAAATAAAAACTGAACAAAGTTACTCCAGAAATTATTCATACTTCTGGCAGATTTAAAGTAATTCGATCAAGAAGTAGGTAGGAAATGACACAGGTCCTGTTTTTGCTCCTGACGCTGGGAAAGCTCCCTTGGCACGACTGGCAAGTTCATTTGCATCTGGTTCTAATACATTTTCTAATGAAACACTGGAAAAGCACAATGCATCAATAAAACAGATCACGTTTAATTCTGCAAAAGAAAAAATTCTCTTTACTAAGTCAGAAATAACTCCATAAGAAAAATGGCTTGAATGTAATGAAATGTTTCGTTAGATGTTCATAACATGTTTAGCCCTTAAAACGTCTAATTTAGATTTTTTTAAAAATATAATTTATCTTCAGATGTTTCAATTTCAGCTCATAGTAGCTCTTAAAACACTTTCAGCAATTCCACTTCAAATAATGAACTTTATGTTTACTAGATTAATTAATCATTTACATGTCAATATTACCTTAATTCAACAGTAATTTAAAAAGTGAAACTGCCATGTTAAATAATGCAATGTGGTTGAAAATTTGAGTGGACCTAACTTGTGTGCTGGTGCACCTAAGAAAAAAGATAGGCACACCAGTGCAAAGTTAGTCTGGAGCCCTGCATTGACTGTTTGTTTTTGGCCTTGCCGCATACTGGAAGAGATTTCTCCAGACTTGAACTTTTGATGCCATTATGGACTGTTGATGGTGAACTCCCTAAGTTCCTTGCGTTTGTACGGTGAGAAACGTTCCTAAACTGTTGGACGATTTGCTCACGCAGTTGCTCTATCCTTGCCTGTGAACAACTGAGCCTTTAGGGGATGCTCCCTTTATACCCAGTCATGACCCTCACCTGTTTCCAGTTCACCTGTGGAAAGTTCCAAACAAATGTGTTTTCAGCATTTATCAACTTTCCCAGTCTCTTTCTGCCCATGTTCAAACTTTTTTTGGAACATGTTGCGGGCATCAAATTACAAATGAGTGAATATTTGCAAAACCAGACTAGTTTTTCATTTGAACATTAAATATATTTTATTTGTAGTGTATTCAATTGAATGTAGGTTGAAAAGGATTTACAAATCCTAGTCTGCTTTTGTGTTACATAATGTCCCAACTTCATTGGAATTGGATTTGCAGTTTTTAACTGGCCGTTCTTTTTCGACACAGTTCATATTGTGAGGTCAATGTGTCATTATTATCATCACGTATAACGATAAACTCATACCTATCCCAGGTGTGTCATGCTAAAAGCTCCATCTGAATCAACCAAGACATGCAAATGCCAGATCTGAACAAGGTAAGAGCTCCACAAGGTTTGAAAATGAGAGCAAAGACCTCAAAAGTCAACACACTAATATGCAAAGATGAAATTATTCAAAGATTTTCCTTCATTAAACCATAGTTTGCAAAAATTAAAGGACTCTAACATCATTAAAGGAACTTAAGCATCACAGAATTCATAACAATATTCATAAAGATTAAAACCTCTCACTTATCAAGAGTTCTCCTGATGTATTTTAAGCTTATTTGAATCAAACTTTTATCACAAGTCACACAGGGGAAATTAGAGCAACAGACACCTTTACCACAAGCATAACATCAAAAGGTTTCTATTTTGTGTGAGTTTTAACATAAGTCACTACTTTCATGACTGAAATTTTTTTAAACACATTATACATGAGAACGATTTCTCATCTGTATGAACTCCCATGTGGCAAATCAATCTGTTTTTAAGAGTGAAAACTTTTCCACAGTTCACACATGAAATGTGTCTTTTCGGTGTGAATTTGTTCATCCTCATTTAGACTGGTCTTTCGAAGTGCAATTTTGCTCCTCAAGAAAATGTTACCAACTGTGAGTTCTCATGTGGGTTTTCAAATGACTACTTTGATTGAAACCTTTTCCACAGGTTACACATGAAAAAGTCCTTTCATCTGCGTGAGTTCTCATGTGACTATTCAAACCACCTTTTTGTTTAAAACCTTTTCCACAGGTTATACATGAGAAAGGCTCCTCGCCTGTATGAGTTCTCATGTGGATTTTCAAACTACTTTTTTGATTAAAACCTTTCCCACAGGTGATACATGAGAAAGGTTTCTCACCCGTGTGTGTTCTCATGTGGGTTTTCAAACCACTTCCTTGATTGAAACCTTTTCCACAGGTTACACATGTAAAAGGCTTCTCATCTGTGTGAGTTCTCATGTGGCAATTCAAATGGCTTTTTTGACTGAAACTCTTCCCACAGGTTTTACATGAGAAAGGCTTCTCATCTGTGTGCGTTCTCATGTGGATATTCAAAACATTTTTGTGACTGAAACCTTTCCCACAGGTTACACATGAAAAAGGTTTCTCACCTGTGTGTGTTCTCATGTGGCTTTTCAAATGGCTTTTGTGGCTGAAACTCTTCCCACAGGTTTTACATGAGAAAGGCTTCTCTCCTGTGTGAGTTCTCATGTGGGTTGTCAAATGGCTTTTGTGACTGAAACTCTTCCCACAGGTTCTGCACGAGAAAGGCTTCTCACCTGTGTGAGTTCTTATGTGAAGTGTTAAACTACTACTACATCTGAAACTTTTCCCACACTGTTTACATTTTTTACCTTTGTTAATTTTCTTTCCCTTCATCCCTTTCTCTACATTGTCACGTTGACCTCTGGTGTTCTGAGCTCTGTTCTGTTGCTGTTCATCACTAGTGGATCCTGAGGCTTCATGAGCCTTTATTTCCTGATGATGTTCTGCTTTAGGAAAGTTCTGAATGAGGATTTGGGTTCCATTGAGTTCAGGTTGTTGGTCTGTTTCATCACCAGAAGCCTTTAGGATGAAGTTATCAGTCTCCTGCTTCAGTACATCCTGGGTTTCACTGAGGATGATGATTTTAGCCTTTTTCTTTACCATCTGCTGAGGTCCTGATTCATGCTCCTCGTCTTTCACTTGTTTACATTCTTGTTCTACTGGTTCCTCTTTGATTCCAAGAGATCCAGAAACTGTTCCCATTAAAGCATCAGTCTCCTGCTTCAGTACATCCTGGGTTTCATCCTGACTGATGTCTTCAACTTTAATCTTTACAGTCTGCTGAGAATCTGATTGACCATCATCTTCCTTCATTTGTTTCAGTTCTAGTTCCTCTGGTTGTTCTTTATTTTTAAGAGACCCAGAATCTGTTCCTATGAAGGCATCAGTCTCCAGCTTAAGTACAAGCTGATTTTCCGTCTGGCTGATGTCTTCAACCTCAATTTTTACCATCTGCTCAGAATCTGATTGACCATCATCTTCCTTCATTTGTTGCAGTTCTAGTTCCTCTGGTTCCTCTTTTACTTCAAGTGATCCAGGATCTGTTTCCATTAAGGTATCCGCCTCCTGCTTCAATACGTCTTCTTTCTTCACACTCAGCAGAGGTTCAAATCCATATTCTTCTTCTTGTCTAAGTTCCGTTTCATTATCTCTCACTTTGGTTTTTATACACTCCAGTTCCCTCTGGTCCAGAACAGAGATCTCTTGTTGGTTGAGGACAAAATGACAAGGAAGAACATCTTGCTTAATAACAGACATAATGTTGTGGCAAATCTGAAAAAAACAGAAGAACAGGAAATGTAATTTTAGAATTTTACCTTAATAAATAAAATAAATACAACAGCAGAATCTCTGTTCCTCTTCTATTGACCATTTGCTGAACCAGGAGCCTCACTACTGTATGTCAACATTTTCAAGCTCTAACTGAGGTTACACAGCCTTTAGAGCAGAGATCCTCAACTACAGTCCTCTAGAGTTGCTATCCTGCAGCTTTGAGACGCATGCGTACACTAGCACACCTGAATCAAATAAATGGCTCCTTACCAGGCCTCTGCCAAACTTTACGGCATGCTGAAGAGGAAACTCAAGCATTTGATTCAGTGCTGCTGGAGCAGAGATCTATAGTTGCTGAAGACTGGAGTTGGAGACCCCTGCTTGAAAGTCAAAGTGAAAACAGCATAAAGGCAACTACTGAGTTCCAATCTGGCACAGATGGACAAGGATACTTGAAGACATGATAAAAACCAATCAGAAGTCCAATTGTTGCTCAGGGGATAGTTTGAACACACCACTGTTTAATGTTCACGTCCACCACGCTTTTCGGAACAAAGCAAAGGTGAAAACCTCATATTTCAAACTGAACATTACACCACGTCAACAGCGGAACGCGAAATATTGAAAAGAATAGAAATATCCTTTATCGTCCCATAGTGGGGAAATTCAGGTGCAACAGCAGCATCAGGGCATGTAGTTTCACACAAAGATAAAAAAATATTAAAAACATAAAATCAAACTAAAGTATGACTAACACGCTATACATTAAGGACAAGATCTTAACTTAAAACATCTTGTCCAATTATCAGAAACAGCATAATCCATTCCAAGGATCGTGCAACTGAACAGAATCATTTTTTTCAAAAACTACATAATGTGCATGTGTACTTGTGCATAGATAGCTCCCATAAGACCAGACCAGAAGGAAGTTACCCCTGAAATCCGCCATCTTGATAGGATACCGGTAAACAACGTTTGTAACGCCGCAATATGTCATAATGTAATAAAATCAGGCTTCAAAATGTAAAAACATTAAAACTGCATTATGTAACAATCAGTGCAAAATGTAATAAAATCCTTGAACATATTTTGTAAGACTTTCTGCTGCATTATGTAATATTACAAGACTCACAGCCAGAGCCCTCGGTATTAACCTAACGACTGGCAGTCGATACAGATAAGGGGAGTGACAGCAGGGG
The DNA here is from genome assembly GCA_014839685.1 of Anableps anableps. Taxonomy (NCBI): domain Eukaryota; kingdom Metazoa; phylum Chordata; class Actinopteri; order Cyprinodontiformes; family Anablepidae; genus Anableps; species Anableps anableps. The sequence goes on along the minus strand of CM026070.1, from coordinate 39,811,948 downwards.
GACTGGGCTGGGTGACTGGTCAAACCTGTTAAAGAACTGGTTCAAGTCATATACCCACTCTAAGTCTCCTACAACCTGAGGGTTTTGTTTGTGAACTGAAATTGACATCAAACTTCTTCAAACTCAACAAATTTTGGTTTTGGACAGTCTCTTATTCAATGGATCAAAACATTTGATCCATAAACCAACAGCAGCAGTTCTAACAAACAACCTAATCTCTACAAATTTTACACTTCACAGTGGTACAGACAAGGATGCCCACTATTCACTGAACCATTAGCAACAGCTATCCGTCAAAACATTAACATCAATTACATTACCTCATCAAATGGATACACTCAGCCCATCATCTTCATCCATGGCTGGACATCAAACAATGTGACTGCAAAGACATGTTAATAAGAGACCTACAACACGATCATCAGCAACACAATTAGACATCACACCTGCTTCAAAAATCCGGCAATTGCCACAACTCTGACAGCTTGGTGGAAGAGCAATAAAAAAACAAAACACTATTTTCTCACCCACAACTCAAACACCCATATGGAATAATCCAGATTTTACTGGAAATAAGTCACCCCTGTCTGGCTATAATGGAAGGAAAAAGGCTTCACAGACCTCCGTCCACCACATCTTCGACGAGCATAACTTCTGAACATTTCAACTGCTTATTGACAAATACAACATTGACTGGAAGCAATTTCTTCAATATAATCAATTAAAACAATCCATCAAAACTAAAATAGACATCAATAACACTCACCTAGGACAACCATCACTACTAGTCAGAATCAATAAAATCGCAAAGACACCAAAAACAAACTCAAAACTGTAAAACTAATATCTTCAAACAACAAACACCTAAATTCCAGGTGGGGGGGGTTGCCGTATCGAAATTGCCGTGTTTCACAAAACTGCAAAGGAAACACCTTTTTTGCATCACGAGTCACATGATCAACAACCAGACGTTGCCGCTGGCGCAAACCATCAGGAAGGCGACAACAGGAAGTAGCTGCTGGATCATGGCGCGGCATGTTTTTAATGACTTATCGCATGAACAAGCTTGTTCACGTGTGGATTTGATTTCATTTCCTATTTAATGGAAACACCGCAATTGTGAAATTGTGTTTTCTTGACATTAGCAGAAAAGAGGTAGGGCTGTATTTTATGAAGTCGCCTTGATCTCGTGTCTCACGCAGCCAGGATGCACCTCATGGGACGAACTGGAGCAGACGTTTGCACACACCGAACACAACTGGTGACCACTTCCACACATTCTGGCGACGTCCGCCAATACAAAGCTTCTGGAACGAGATGATCACCAAACTTTCAAACCTCCCCCCCGGCTGCTTACTCAGCAATCCAGGAGAATTAAACATAAACTCCACACAGATCCTAACCCCCTGCTGATGGCCCTGACCATGGCCAAGAAAACACCACTGCTTAACTGGAAAACAGCAAAAAGAGCTTAATCTTCTCACACAACAGATATCAATACTACAACAATCAGTAATAGAAAAAAATCAATTTGAACATTTTATTCAAACATATTCCATAATTCTAAACACCATCTCAATGCTGGTGAGTTGATGCCACAGCGGAAACAAAGACCAGGGGAGGAGAGATTACACTAATAAGATTATAAAACATGTTCTTAAGTTACTGTTAATTTATTCACTCATTCCGTCTTTATTTTAACTCGTTTTTTCCTTTCTTTTCTCCTTCCCACTATTACCCTAAATATCTGTGTGACCCTAGATTAATTGAAACAAGGATATTAGAAAATAACAAGAATAATTATAATTAGAAAATAACTGCCAAGAAGAAAAGGGAGGAAAGTATCTTAACCCACATGTGTTAAACAATCCCATTTTAGTTATGACACCACTTGGTTATGTTCTGAGTTTCGTCTTAAATGGATCCATTTTCATTTGTATTTTTTCTTTTTCGTTGTCATTTGTTCTCTAATTGGTTATTTTGTAGATTAATACCAGTTTGCTACTTTGTAATGTTTGTTTTGTATGCACTAATTGGTGAATTAAAAATAATAACTATATATATATATATATATATATATATATATATATATATATATATATATATATATATATATATATTTTAAATCAATGATTAAAGTATTAATGATTGCACTAATATAAAGACAAATTAACCAAAACAAACATGATATCCAGCTGTTTATAGGGCTCATTTTTTAATAAATACCTGCTTCAGAAAATTTCTGTTGGAAAATTAAAGAACCACAAATTGTCTCTTTTTAGATTTGAGAAGAAACAATTACAAAACAGTGAATCTATTCACTTTTAAAATTCCATATTTATGGTAAATTTAGACTAAAGGCCTGATGCCAAAAAAGTGAGTCAAAACAGAAGAAAAATTCGTGAAAGTATGTGATTTTGTTGAAAGAGCAGATGCTGCATTTAAACCAGGACAAGCTGCTAAAACGAGTCTTTTTCTGACCTTTCTAATGAAAGGAGCCGCTGTGCTGCAGCAGCCAAAGGATTCAATCTAACATCACTTTATTTGTATATTTGCTAAAAGCTCTGGATCACAGACCATTTCCACTCCAGGGGGTTCTCATCCCTGTTTGGGTCGGATGATTAATGAAAGTGGACCGAGCAGAACGACTAATCTGCTGGAATATATTCGTTGGAGCTATAACCCCACAGACTGGGAGTCGTCGGGATGAAATGTCCCGCAGCAGATGGCTCCGTGTCGTACCTGAAACCGCCGCGACTAGAGGCACCAAATGGGAACAAAACGAGCAGCTCTGTTCTCCACCGGGGGCCCAGACGCCCAGAACCCCAGCAGGGCGGCCAGAGGAGGGTGCTGCTCCCCCACCGCCATTTTCTGCTTGGTTCGCTTCTTTCCCGCCGTTTTCAGCAGCAACGCGGCCGCGTGCCCTGGGCCGCTTCCTACAGCGCATGCGTCATTTCACTCCGCCTTCCTCCTGTCTGCAGCAGGGGAATGAGCCTCTGTGGCCCCAGGAAAGACCACCCAGAGAGACTCACCCAGCGGGACCCCTGTCGGTCTGTGTCCTCCGCGGCTCCTGCCGCCGCTGCCTCCGTCTCTAGGCGGGAAAGGAGCCTCTTCATCCGAGGGAAGCAGCCGAGCTCGGCTTCATTCATCCAAGGTCCGGTTAAAGGTTCTGAACGGCTCCAACCGTCTCTCCCGGATCGCCACAGATCACGCTACTGCTTCCGGTTCCTCCCCTTCCTGTTAACCAAGCTCAGCTCCCACCCTGATGACACAATACTGCCACCTCCTGGTCGGGAGTGGTACTCAGAAACCGGGTTTTAAACATTTAAAACTTTTATGAAAAATTTGTTTTTTACATATTTGTAAAAATTATCATTATGTGGTGACAGTATTATATAAGACATAATCTGTGAAAAAAATCAAGCTCTTCTGCCTTCTCCCAGTGCTCCCAGTACTAATTCCAGAAATCCACCGCTCAGTCAGAAACAGCCAGTCAGTTGAGTGGCTGCACGGAGCAGCAGGACAGCGATGGCGCTTTAGGCAGGACTTCTGACAGTTGTTGTAAATGTTAATGTTACTTCTAATTCTTAAACTTTGGTAAAAGTTTGGATGATATGAAGCTGTATGATTTTTATTTTTCACAGCCACCAGACTCTATTGGCAGAAATGTGATTACATATTTCTTTAATCACACTGAAAATGGAGCAAAACTATTGTCATCTTTCACTGTAGAAAGAAACCCTTAACTTAAAACGTCGTGTTGGATGTTTAAAATCATTTATGTTTGCCAAGCTTGTTTTCAGTGTGGTTTACAGTTACATACTACGTTTCTGTAAATAAAGGTTGCTTTTGGAACGTTAAGGCTTTTTGGCTAACAAAACAGATCACATTAACTTAAAGATGAGTTTCTTCTATGTTACGAGGTGGAAAACTATCTGCTACCGAAGTTCAGCATGGAATGAACTTCGTCTGAGGTTTTCTCAGTGTATGATTACGGCTGGGCTGGGCAGACAGGGGCACTCGGCCCCCTCGCTCCCTCTCCATTCTGTGCTCGAGGAGAAGAAAAAGGGAAGCAGAGCTCATCAGCGAGCGCGCTGCTGATGTTTAACACACACACACACACTGAAACACACAACCCGCAGTACGAGTGGCAGCAGGATTATCTGTTAGGTTGTGTATATGTTGTAGATGTTGTTGCCGACCTTTTTCCTGATTATTTTGTTGATGAACAGTATTGACAGGTTTCACAAGGCCTTTAGTCGTCCACAGGAAACCTGAGCTCTCTGCTCAAGAAGTCCGGACGACAGTTAGGGCTGGCAGGATGCCTTTCAGATTACAAATCTGTAGGAGTACCGAGCTGACAGAGTCAAACTGTGGATCTAAATTGTTTTCTAACTTATGAGACAGAAATATTGCCAAGGGTTCCTGGAAAGAAAACTGGACCTAAAAACCCTGGGAATCTGGACGATGTTTGTGTATCATGTGAAAATGTTTTTCCGTATTTTTGTTTGTCATGATCATCAGACGTATGTCATATGTAAAATAGCATATTTTAGTGCACTGGGGTGAGTTTGAAAGCGTTTATTCATGTAAAGATTTGGATGTCTATACATGAGACTCCATTGTTCCTCAAACACCACAGTGTTTCTGCTCCCGCCTCAACGTCGCATGAGGGCGGAAGGCCGGGAGCTGCACACCGGATGCACCTCGGGCTGGATGAGAGAGGACAGCAAAGGAAACAGGGCGGTTTGGACTGCAGCTGCCAACAGCGATCCCAGGAAAAACAGGGCCCACAGCATGATCTGTTCAGGTTGCGTACAACAGAAACAGAGACGCAAAAAGGGAAACATTAATGAACAATCATTTAAAACAGCTAAAGTTGAAAAGGACTGATTTTTGATCACATTAGAATTAATCAAGGGACAAGAACATTTTAATAGGAGTTTTTGGTTTTTCATTGCTAAATTGATTATTAATACACACAGGGTGATACAGTGGACCACTGAAGTAATAGCAGCAGTAATATTTTTAAGAACAAGCTGTTGTTATAGCATAATTGCCAAACCTATTCAAAAACCAAGATTTATAATGGTGATGCAATGATTTTGTTATTGGAGCACCTCAGTCAATTTGAAGAGCATTTATACTCAGAAAATGATACAAGTTCATGTGACAGAATTTGTGTGCTGCTGGAAATTGGTATTAACAAAACCAAAAACAATTTGCTTATTGGTAAAACAGCATAACTCACTTTGCAGAAGCACATTAGCAGCCATCAGAAGGTGGTTCTGTTCAGCTAAGAAAGGGTTGCTCATGTCAGCATTGGCACTGAAGAAAGAAAGACTGCTGACGTTATAACTTTACAGCTTGTCAACACGAAGAACCAAAACTCAGCTTCCACAGCAGGAACCCTGCATGGACCACGGAGCGCCGGCACAACGCCTGTTCAGGCATCAAGCAACGAAGGACTCTCAGGCCAGCAGAACCAAAGGCCCAGCGAAGGAAACGCTCTCCACACCTGCTGGCAATGGCTCCAGAAGAGCAGAGCAGCAGCACAAGCTCATTATGCAACCCAGAGAGCTGAAGGTCCACCAGAAAGAAGAAGATCAAAGATGAAGCATTAATGCTCAATTTGATCTCATTCAACTGCTTTTGAAGATTTACATTAAAAACAAATATTTTTATAGGTTTAAAAGAGGAAATAAGTCAACTCAAGATAATCATCCTCATAACTGGGTAGAAACACCATGTAATTAAAGCAACATTCTCAGTTCCAGTTCAACAGTCACAAACCAGCAGAGGGTCAAACAAGGACGATAGTGTGAGGTAATGACAAAATAATTCATTACCTCACACACTGTTAACTGAGACTGATAACATGTTCCTTTAGAAACGTTGAGATTGATATTTGGCAAATAAATTGAGATAATTTAAATGAAGGCTAAAAATAACCTGACAAAGGGTATAATTATTAAGTGCTTGTGCCCTGCTCACCAGGATTGGTTTCAGGGAGGGGATGTAGGTTATAGGTTGTTACAAACAAATTTAGTATTCAATAGAACTGTGTCACCTTGATGTTTCCACATTTAAACAGGTTGAATATTGATCTCCATAGAAGGTGCACCTGGTCTGGCGCTCTGTTTGGCTGTGATGCCTTCCTGGAGGAGGGCTTCTCCTGGTGTTAACTTTTTACTATCATGGACTTCTAAGATAATCCTCCATCAGTTCTTCTTGTGTCTCTGCTCCGTCTTCTCAAACCTCCAGTCGGTCGTGGCAGATGGCCGCTGGTACTGAGCCAGGTTCTGGTTCTGCTGGGGGTTTCTTCCTGTTAAAGGGGAGTTTTTCCTCTCCACTGTCGCTACATGCATGCATGTGAGGGATTGCTGTAAAGTCAACGACACAACGCCATGCGGTCGCCCCCTGCTGGTCAGGAGGAGTGAACGCTGCAACGACTGGATGCTCTGCTGGGTTTCCTTAGAAACTTTCTGAACTACTTATAGTAGTAGAATAATAAACTGAGCTGCTGAACTGGTTGATAACTGGGATCAACTGGAATGTGTGTATGATTGAATCGATTCTTTTTTTATTCTTGTAAAGTGCCTCAAGACATTTGTTTTGAATTGGCATTATAGAAATGAACTGAATTATTGTACCTATGTACTTTATGTTCACCGTTTTATAATTTATCCCCCCGAAGTGGCGTTTTACATATATACAAAAATATTTATTTCATTTTTATAAGTTGAATTTTATAAACCTAAATAAGAAAACACCACAGAAATAAGAAAATCCTCTCTAAGCCAGAAAATAAGTTTTCACTTATTTTAGGGGGATTTGATGGATAATTATTTTATGTGTTAATAATTATGGTGTTTGTGCAGTTTCAGTCAGTGCAATGTTCCAGGTCATTCTGACCTGGAAAGAATGTGTTTGCGTGACTCAGCGAATCACTCTGGCCTGACATGTCAGGAAGAAATTCAGATTTGGAGAGATACGGGAATAACTGTGCTGTTAACAATCATGCAGCCAAGTCTTAAAATATTGCAGCTGTGAGCGATTCCTGGAAACGTTCACAGGACTCCAGCATGAACCCAGCCAAAGGATCTGTGTCAGCTAAAGAAGGGACTGGACTGGTTGAAAACTCTGCAGACTCCAGTATAAAAACGCCTCGCTCGAAATGAGAATCAGGGGTTCTGAAACATTTGTGTGAATATGGAACTTGTGTAAAAGCAGGTGCGCTAAGAACCCTTCAATGATGGTCCAAATAAAGCAGAAGGAAACTGAGACCGGTGTGATTTATTTTATTTGCCACTTTTTACAACAGTATGACATGGGAAACGTTTCAATTTTGTTAGTTTTAACATGGTAAATCAAAGTACTTTTATGATTGACATCTTTTTCCATGTTATACATGAGAAATGTTTCTTACCAGTATGAATTCCCATGTGGCAAGACAATCTATTTTTAAGGAAAGGCAGCTTTAGGCAACATAATTTATATAGCACCTTCCAGCCAAAGACTACTTAAAGTGCTTAAACATTGAAGTTAATAACATATTAAGATAAAACATCAAAACAAACAGATTAAATAGAATAAAATAGAGTTAAAAACCAAGTTGAAAGTAGGCAACATCAAATCAGGTTTTTAAGAGCAATAACTTTTCCATAGTTCAAACATATGTAAGGTCTCTGAGAGAATTTGTTCATCCTCATTTAGACTTGGGTTTCTCTAAGTATAATTTTGTTCCTCTCAAGAAAACGTTACAAACTGTGAGTTCTCATGTGGGTTATCAAATCACTACTTTGACTGAAACCATTTCCACAGGTTACACAAGAAAAAGGGTTATCTATATGAGTTCTCATGTGTGTATTCAAATCACCTCTTTGACTGAATCCTTTTCCACAGGTTATACATGAGAAAGGTTTCTCACTTGTGTGAGTTCTCATGTGGTTTTTCAAATCACCTCTTTGACAGAATCCTTTTCCACAGGTTGCACATGAAAAAGGCTTCTCACCTGTGTGAGTTCTCATGTGGTTTTTCAAAACACTACTTTTATTGAAACCTTTTCCACAAGTTACACACAAGAAAGGTTTATCATCTGTGTGAGTTCTCATATGGACTTTCAAACTACTTCTATGATTGAAACCTTTTCCACAGGTTACACATGAAAACTGCTTCTCATCTGTATGAGTTCTCATGTGAGTATTCAAATCACCTTTTTGTTTGAACCCTTTTCCACAGGTTACACATGAAAAACGCTTCTCATCCATATGAGTTCTCATGTGAGAATTCAAAACACCTTTTTGTTTGAAACCTTTTCCACATGTTACACATAAAAAAGGCTTCTCATCTGTGTGAGTTCTCATGTGAGAATTCAAGACACCTTTTTGTTTGAAGCCCTTTCCGCAGATTATACATAAGAAGGGGTTCTCACCTGTGTGAGTTCTCATGTGGATTTTCAAGCCATTTCTTTGATTGAAACATTTTCCACAGGTTATACATGAAAACGGCTTCTCACCTGTATGAATTCTCATGTGAGTATTCAAAACACCTTTCTGTTTGAAACCTTTTCCACAGGTTATACATGAGAAAGGTTTCTCACCTGTGTGAGTTCTCATGTGGGTTTTCAAAACGCTACTTTGATTGAAACCTTTTCCACAGGTTTTACATGAAAAAGGCTTCTCACCTGTGTGAGTTCTCATGTGGGTTTTCAAACCATTTCTTTGATTGAATCCTTTTCCACAGGTTACACATGAAAACGGCTTATCATCTGTGTGAGTTCTCATGTGGGTGTTCAAAACATGTTTGTGACTAAAATATTTTCCACATGTTACACATGAAAAAGGCTTCTCGCCTGTGTGAGTGCTCATGTGGGTTTTCAAATGGCTATTGCGACTGAAACTCTTCCCACAGGTTTTACATGAGAAAGGCTTCTCACCCGTGTGAGTTGTCATGTGGATTTTCAAACTTCTCTTTTCTATGAAACCTTTTCCACATGTTACACATGAAAAAGGCTTCTCTCCTGTGTGAGTTTTTATGTGGCTATTCAAAACATGTTTGTGAACGAAACTTTTTCCACAAGTTACACATAAGAAAGGCTTCTCACCTGTGTGCGTTCTCATGTGGATTTTCAAATGGCTTTTGCGACTGAAACTCTTTCCACAGGTTAAACATGAAAAAGGTTTCTCACCTGTGTGAGTTCTCATGTGGTTTTTCAAACTACTTTTTTTACTTAAACCCTTTCCACAGGTTACACATGAGCGAGGAGTCTCACCTGTGTGAGTTCTTATGTGAAGTGTTAAACCACTACTGCATTTGAAGCTTTGACTCATTTTACAGCATTTACATTTTTTACTTTTGTGAATTTTCTTGCCCTTCATCCCTTTCTCCACATTCTCACTTTGAGCTTCGGTTTTCTGCGTTCTGTTCTGTTGCTTTTCATCTCTGCTGGATCCTGAGGCTTCGTGAGTCTTCATTTCCTGATGATGATCTGCTTTAAAGAAGTCCTGAAAGAAGATTTGGTTTCCATCAAGTTCAGGTTGCTGTTGGTCTGTTTCATCATCAGAAACTTTTAGGATTAACATATCCATCTCCTGCTTCAGTATATCACGGTTTTCATCCTGACTGATGCCATCAGCCTCTTTCTTTACCATCTGCTGAGGTCCTGATCCATGCTCCTCTTGTTCTACTGGTTCCTCTTTGATTCCAAGAGATCCTGAATCGGTTCTCATTAAGGTGCCTGTCTCCTGCTTCAGTGCACCATGGTTCTCGTCCTGAATGACATCTTCAACCTCAGTTTTTACAGTCTGCTGAGATTCTGATTGCCAATAATCTTCCTTCATTTGTTTCAGTTCTAGTTCCTCTGGTTCCTCTTTTATTTTAAGAGATCCAGAATCTGTTCCCATTGAGGTATCTGTCTCCTGCTTAAGTACATCCAGGTTTTCATCCTGATCAGTGTCTTCAACCTCAAGTTTTACAATCTGCTGAGATTCTGATTGACAATCTTCTTTTCTTTGCCTCAGTTCTAGTTCCTCTGGTTCCTCTTTGAATTTAAGAGATCCAGAATCTGTTTCCATTAAGGTATCAATCTCCTGCTTCCGAACGATATGGTCTTCTATCTTGACAAACTGCAGAGGTTCTGATCCGTCTTCTTCTTTTATTTGTATAAGTTGTATTTCCTTTTCTCTCTCTTTGGTTTTCATAGATTCTGTTTCCCTCTGGTCCAAAGCAGAGATCTCTTCTTGACTGACGATTAAATGATGAGCAAGAACATCTTGCTTAATAACAGACATAATGTTGTGGCAAATCTGTAAACAAGAACAACAGGAAATGTAACATTAACATTTTAGCTTGATAAATACAACAGCAGGATCTCTGCTGGGCTAGAGCTCAATGTTCAGCTGTGAATTAAGGCAGACCATGCTATCGACACAAAGCCTTTAGAGCAGCAGTCTCTAACCTTAGTCCTTCAGAGTTGCTATCCTGCAGCTTTTAGATGCATGGGTGCACCAACACACCCGAATCAAATACATGGGTCTTTACTAGGCCTCTGCCAAACTTTATGGCATGCTGAAGAGGCAACTCGCTTATTTCAACTGTTAGAACAGGGGTGTATAGTTGCAGGTAGTACTCTTGAGGACAGGAGTTGGAGACCCCTGCTTTAGAGTCAAAGTGAGAACAGCATAAAGGCCACTACTGATTTACAATCTGGCAGAGATTAATGGAAATTTACATGGAAATAAATGAAACTACAGCCAAGTGGCTAATTTCCATTTCTAGTCCCATTAGGAGTTTGATGTTAAAACACGATAAAAAACCAGAATGAAAGCCAGAAAATAATACCAAAAACACGAAATACATAAAACAACCATAAAATCCACGCATATTTACATATATAATGTAATGTTGACATTTTTGGCTTTCCAAGAGCCAGTTTTTAAAATGTTTTCTAAATGAAATGAGAAGTGAAAGGTTCCTTATGTTGCTCGAAATTGTATTCCAAGTATGAGATGCACGACAGGAAAAAGTAGCTTGACCCACAGCAGTTCTTCTAAGTGATATTGGACAATGACCTGCTGTAATAGAGCATAGCCATGAAATATTTTATAGACCACAACAGGATCATATTTTACAATGTTGTCCCAACTTAGTCACTCAGATTTTGGCAATGATGATGATACGACTTCAGGTTTTTTTTTCTCTACCTTTAATGCTTGTTTATAAACTATTTCAAATGCTTTAAGAATTGTGAGATTTCTATCTACTCTTTCCGGTAAATGGCCTGGAAATGTATAGCGCTTTATCAAGTCCAGAAGACCCCAAGGAGCTCCACACTGCATTCAACCATTCACACGCTGATGGTAGCAAGCTACTGGACAGCAGCCACAGCCGCCCTGGGGGAGTCTGACAGAGGTGAGGCTGCCAGGCACCGGCGCCACCGGGCCCTCTGACCACCGCCAGCGTGCAAGGTGGATGAAGCGTCTTGCCAAAGACACTTCACCAAGGTAAAAGGCCCTGCACTTGAAAATAATGAATTCTCTTGTAGTATTTTCATTGATTTTTCAAAAGCATTTGATACTGTGAATTATATCTAAGAACAGAAAACTTTTGCCTGTTGTCATCAGACTAACCTCACTAATGCAAAGAAGTCTGAACCTGCTCTCCGTTCAAAGGGTCCGAACTTCCTTCCTTCCCAAGCAGGGCAACAGGAAGTCTGTTTAAGCTGGTTTTCAGGAAGAATTCGTTCAGCCTCTAACTGCCTCCTCTCCGAATGTCAAACCCTGCTTCCTCTGAGGTACCCGCCCGACTGAGTGGCCGCAGCCAGCGAGCACCCTCAGCCACGCCTGTTAACGGCAGCTTCTTCCTTATTTTCACAACTTGCGATTGGAATACGGCTGAATTAGTTTTAGAAGTCTGGACTAATAAACTTCAAGGATTTTGTTTTTCTATCTAAACCTCTTTATCAGAACAACCGATCAAAAACTTCTTCAGAAATTCTGTTGAACCCAAGCAGCCAAACTTTTTACAACCAGCAAGAAACCTTAAAAGTGACAATCTCCAGAAAGTATTTTCCACAACAGCCAATAAGATTTTCAACTGCTGTTTAATTGCAACGGGAGCAGCACACAGTGAACATCTCAGCAGCATAGAAAAAATTCTCATTACATTTTAATCACCAATCATCAAAAAATTCTACCTTTCCCTATAAACTGAGGCTGTAACTACTTCTAGATGCAAAACTTTTGGCTATGGGAGAGAGAGAGGATGTCATACCGCTAGGGCTGAAGTCTCACAGGAAAATCCCTCCTGCATGGTGGATCAGAACCAGGGCTCAATCTTTAAACTGGAGCTCAGATGGAACCCAAAAAAGATCCTGTCACCAACAAAAAGGAGGGAATCCTATCGCGGATCAGGTCTTGAGATTCAAAACCACAGACTTCTGGGCTTAAAGGCCGTCCTCTAACTCAGGCAAAAATCTTCGGTCAGTCTGAGGCTCTTTCTTCTCTCAAAAATCCTGCAAATAAAAATCCAACACGATCTTTACTTCCAATCTTGACTCGAAGTTTCTGCAGGGGAACTGGGCCCCAAAACTCTCTGCTCCGTTCTTTTATTCTCTGCATGCAACGGCGGTATGTAACTTCCCCAGTCTGCACCTTGCACGGTTTTTGGCCGTTATTTTGCGATTCCAGCCAACTCCCTGAGCTGGAAAACTCCTGCACTTCTGCATGTCTTATCAACCAGGCATCCTGTTTCTCTCTCCCAATGCCATTTTTCAGCCCTATTTCCACTAACCCTACTAAATCTGATTTTTAATACACAGAGTGTCATATCACAATCATCCATTAAGTTGACTATTCTGTTATTAGTGGATATAAGAATCACACTGCAGCCATAAACCCCTTCTTCCTTTACCTGATCAGGAGAGGCCACAGTGCTCTTCCTCTACCCCAGCGTTAGATCACACATGATTTAAAAAGTTTCTCTTAAAGTTAACACTGAATCACTCGGGAGTAGATCATTAAAATGTCACAAAAATCATGAAATATAAGCCTCCTCAGATTATTGCGTTTGAGTAAATAAAACATCTCTTTCTTTTCATTCTCTGACCTTTTCATTTTCTATTCCTTCCTTAAAAGCATCATTTGATGGATTTTGATGCACAGCTGGTTCAAAACATTACAACTCGCTTCTGCAGGCCCCACAGCTCAGTCCCTCTTACCAGCTCCTTCTTCTGGTCCTGCTGGGCTGATCTCACCTCTTTTGACACTTTATAAGTATGGATTTGATTGTACTGTTTACAAATGGTTAAATAGCTACATTTGCAACACGCAGCAATTTGTTAGCTTTAAGGGTTGCAGTTCTAACAGAGCTAAGATGCTAGATTTAGCAAATGTTTTCAATGTTCTTTTGATTCAAGATATGCACTTTATGTACACTCTTTACCTTCGGTCCCATTTTTGGTTCTATTGACTCCCATTATAACCACATATTTTCAATGGACTGCAATCCCAGCATTTTAAAATAACTTTTCCATGAAGACCAAAATAATCTAAGCTTCTACCATCAAAATACAAGGAAAACTGGCTTTAGGTGTGATGACTCCCCTAAAGTTACCACAGGCTCCATCGCTTTGGTCCAAGTTTCAATGCGGACATGGTTCTATGATGTTTCAAAACGCATAACAACAAACTTATTGAACACCACAAAAGATTGGTGTGTTGGCAATGACATAAAGGACTGGTGTGAATGTGGCTGAGAAATATTTGCTCTGTCTATGTGTCTACGGATGCGTAATTTGAAGAACTAAAAGCCAGCTTGGCTTTGTTTATGTTTTTTTTTTTTAAACCAATGGAGAGGCTGATGTGTGGCATAGCATGTTTATGGAGGTGCATCTTCTGTTCGACTAGTTTGGAGAAAAGACTTAAAAATAAGCAATATCTACAATTTGGATAATACAATGTTCTTTCCAACTTTTTCTGTAAGGAGACTTTGCGAATCTGACTGAAATATTACAGCATGAGAACATTCAACAAAATGTTCAATACTTTCACCTCACACACTGACAAAAAGAGCAGTGGCTGAGATTTGGAAAGAAGTGACAAATATTATCTTTAACTGGATAATATCTATGTAATATTTGAATTTTTTTTTTTTTTATCCCATTAGTAATAATAGATTTATAAGGCAATGAAAAGATTGCACTCCACAATTATTAGCTTAAGTAGCCCCATCTATGTTATTAGAGTAGATAAGGTATCTGAGCTTTGATAAACCTGTTGGTAAATTTCTTATGCATTAAACTTATTCCTTCAGTTGAAATTGAATCATGTAAGTACATTTTGTCAAGATGTATGTTTTGTGCTAAAGAAATATTACCACCAAACAGATCATTTGGGAAAATATTCCACATTTTGTTTTATTTTTAGAAATCTCTTAATCCAATATATATATTTTTTAAATATCTGATTAAAGATAGTAAATGCCAAAACATTTAAGACACATCAAAAATATTCCAGATAATGAGCCAGATAATCTGTGAAAAGATGGAGCTCCTCCTCCTCCTCCCTGAGCTGCTATTGGTCTAAAGAAATGCTCCGCCCCCGACCTGAAACAAGCAATCAGAGCCAGGAGGAGGGGCTTAGCGCTGCCAATCACCCTCGTATGTGCTGCAAAATGTGCTACTGGTGGAGAAACAACTCACCGTTCCAGGAAAACTGTTTATCCACCGTCATCGGTGGCCATGCTAACTAGCCTTAGCATTAGCATCAGGCTATGTTGTGGTGAACCAGCTGCAGCATAGCAGAGAGAAGGGGGGGGGTGATCGGCGCGCACATGAGGGTGATTGGCAGCACTAAACCCCGCCTCCTGGCCCTGATTGGTTGTTTCTGACTGACTGGTGGATTTCTGCAGTTAGTACTGGGAGCACTGGGAGAAGGCAGAGGAGCTGGATGTTTTCACAGATTATCAGTCTTATACTGCCACGACATGCTGCCCATTAAATGTTGGATGATGTTTTTACAATGTGAAGCACTTTGAACTGCCTTGCTGCTGAAATGTGCTAAACAAAAATACTTCAGCCACCCACTGCAGAGCCAAGAACAATGCTAGAAGTCCAAACTCACAGATAGCAGTTACACTTTTAGCCATTATATTACAATTTCTGAAGAAAAATGTATAAACAATGAATTTTTCTTTTCAGGCACAGATTTTCACCAGTGTTACATTGAGAGGTCATGTAAGGCTGTATCACCTCATGGTGCATTCAAGGACACCTCTAATACTATGTTTACAAATAAATCTGACAGGATATGATCTAATTTTGTTAGTATCAAGGGAAACACATAAAGACAGTTACAAAGTCAGCCTTCTATCACCTGAAGAACATTTCTAGGATTAAAGAACTGATGTCTCAACAAGATCTAGAGAAACTCATCCATGCGTTTATCTTTAGTCGCATTGATTACTGCAACAGTGTCTTCACAGGTCTGCCTAAAGAGTCAACCAGACAGCTGCAGCTGATCCAGAACGCTGCTGCTGCTCATGTTCCCACTAAAACCAGGAAGGTAGAGCACATCAGCCCAGTTCAAAAGTCCTTCCACTGGCTCCCTGGAGCTCAGAGAACAGACTTTAAAATCCTTCTGGTAGTTTATAAATCACTGAACGGCTTAGCACCAAAATACATTATAGACCTGTTGTCATATCAACCTTCCAGACCACTCAGGTCTTCTGGTTCTGCTCTGCTCTGCATCACCAGAACCAGAACCAAACACGGAGAAGCAGCTTTCAGTTTTTATGCTCCACTAATCTGGAACAAACTTCCAGAAAACCGAAAACAGCCGAAACACTGAGCTCCTTTAAATCAAGGCTGAAAACCCACCGTTTATAGCTGCCTGTGATCAGTGGGAAGTGGAACTGTGGTCGACTCTCTGATGTTGTTCGCTGAGCGACGCTCAGCAGTGCAGAACCTCGACGGTTTGGTTCTGATGGACTCAGCTAAACCCAGACATTTCATTCTGTCTCATAGAAATGGAAAGCTAACTTCAGCAACGTGTCGCAGCTTGAATCGAGCCTGGATCAGCGAACCCTACCTGGAGGTTCCGAGATGGTTTGGGTTTTCCAGCTGGTCTCCAGCAGTCTGAGCTGATGATCGAGCTCTTCCTCCTGATGGTCGATGTTGTTGAATATTTCTCCAGCAGCAGCAGTTCGTCGCTCTCTGATGACGAACCGCAGATATTGTTGCTGCAGACACTGAAGTATTCAGCTCACACAGCAGAAACCGTCTTCTAACCGACGCTAAACACAATGGAGCCTGGAAGCTAACGCTGCTAGCGCCTCGTTGTTGTTTACTTCCGCCGGAAGTGTCACACGGAGCTCTACTCCAGAAGCAGGCAAGGCGCTTTAAGTTCCGCCTCCAACTACAAATATTTTTTAAATATTTTTTTCTTTATTTGTCGACAAAAATTAGTCCATATAATTTAAAAAATAATAAATAAAATAAATCATCAAGTAAAAGACAAACCACCCATAACAAAGCAGACACATTTATTCCAATATTTAAAAAAGCTTGAGGTATAACTTGTGTTGCTATATGTTACATTTGACAGAGTCCTAACTATTAAGTTGCTGGACACATTTAAATGGCACATAAATTTATACAAGGGGTTCCTCTGTATCTTTGTCTTTCTCTGTGCTGGTGTCTGACCAATGCAGTTGCCAGGCTGAGGGATGTGTTGGTAGGGTTTAGTGCCCTGAATCCCTTCCTGTGTTTCTGGGCTGCGGCTGCCAACCTGAATCAGTGTTGAGTGTGTTGCTGCTTTCTGGGGGTGCCTCGTGTCTCTCAGACTGGGCTGCTGAGGCTTCTGGGAAATGAGATAACCTGCACCTTGCTGTTACGATTCTTCTCTCCACCGTAACATCTTCGCTCTGGAACACACACCTCCTCCACAGCCACCTTCATGATCACACACTCATACTAATAACCCAGAAGGTTGAAGGCCACACAGACACAGCTTATAATGGAGCCTGTCTACTTTGATGCAACCCTGGTTTAATAAAGTCTCAGTTGGACTAATGACCTGATAAAGGATGAGACGGATCTGTTGATGTGCAGTAACATCATTTACTGCAGCATTAACCCACACCACAACACCCAGACTGATCATTCATTTTAATACCTGACACTTATTAAATCCAGAGAAATGTGTCCTTTATTATTTCACATCATTCACCATTTCAGTACAATTTGTGGAAAACCAAAGCCAGACATGTATTGTGATACTTTCTTACAGTTCATCATCACTGAGGCCATCCCATCATCAGCCATCAATGTTTATTGTCATTTTTTCCTGAACTTCCCTCCTGAACGGATCTGACAGAGAGCTGAAAAGAACAGCACAAATACAAACTTTGATATTTTTCATTCTGTGATTATCCATAAAGGAGGCGGCTTTAAAGTGTTAGTTAATGGACATAACCATAACCATCCAACATGGAATATGTTCAACCATTTACTGGCCTCCTAAAAACGGTGCTGGATTTATTGGATCAGTTTCAGAACCATGTTCAGTTACCTGCAGCGATTAATGCTGATTTCTTACAGTGGTTGACTTTAACATTCTCAAAGCTCACTTCACTTTCAAATGATTTTAAGATCATGAATATTGTTGCTTTCATGATGTGTTGTGGCATGAATGTGTGGTCCGTTCTATGGTGGGTTGTGATTTAGTAAGGCGTATTGCTTCCCTTCCTGTTGTCGCTGTTGCACTCTGTGGTCCTTCAGACTCTGGATTTGATCTAATTTGTCTGAACGGAGACCTTTCTGAGTTATTCTAACATACAAGTACTTTAAAAACATTTTAACATACAAACACAAAGTGCAAATATTTTAACACATTTTCATTTTGTTTTGGGAACCCTTCGTGTTCCATACGGTTTTTCTCAGCATGGTGAGGCCTTGCCAGCTTAGTTAGCACAGCTTCACCAGTACTATGGCTACTCCTTCTGTCGCTACATCTCTGTCTTGGTCTCCACCTCTCTCTTGCTGTCTTTGTCAGATGTTTAGTTAGTCCTCTGCCCCCTTTAGTGATAATGGTCCATGCAGTAAGTGTAGCATTTTTGTAGCTTTGGAGGCGAGGGTGTCGGAATTGGAGGCTGAGCCCCGTGCTGTTAACAAACCTGCAGGTAGCCATGGTTCCCTAGCCAGTGTGAAACCACTAAGAGCAGAATAACTCCTTAGAGGTGCTTCAACAGGCCCCGTGCAGCCGGGACCTCAGGCTGGCTGGGTGACAGTATGTAGGAAGCATAGTTACAGAACTGAGCCCATGAGTCACCACCAACCCGTCCGTATTTCTAACAGATTTTCTCTGGTCAGTGACACGCCCACTGAGAGACCTGGTAATTCACAGCTCTCTAGTCAGAAATGTGGTATTAGAGACATCATCGTCAAATGTTTGCCAGGGGCCAGAACAAGTGACATCAAATCCTACCTCAAACTGCTGACTTCGGATCAGCGTAAATACAGTAAGATTGTTCTTCATGCTGGCGGTAATGACACCAGTTACATCAGTCAGCGGTCACTAAAATGATTTCTGCTTTAGTATGTAAGTTTGCCAAAACAATGTCAGAGTCTGTAGTTTTCTTTGGCTCTTTGCCTCATTGGACATGTTTGGCCACATGTTGTCATTCGACTACTGGTTGTCCAGGTCAGTGGTGTCCAAAGTCAGTCCTCAAGGGCCAGTGACCTGCATGTTTTAGCTCTTTCTCTGGTTCAACACACCTGAACAAAATGGAGGTTCATTAGCAGGCCTCTGCAGAACTTTGATATGTTGAGGAGGTAGTTGGACCGGTTGAGTCAGTTGTGTTGGAACAGAGACACATCTAAAACTGGAAGGACACCAGCCCTCGAGGACTGGAGATGAACATTCATGGTTTAGGTGGTGTCCTGAAAATCATGTGGGTGACATAGATATTTAGCAAACATTTTAGGGAAAACCCAATGTGATTCAGAGACACGGTATCTATCAAACTTTGGACAGAGTAACTTTCCATTCTAGGAATCAAGGGAAACTTATTAGTCTTCCAAAACGCTGACAACCTAGAGTCCAGACCAGGAAACAGAGTTGTAGTCTAAAATGCCTCTCTGCAGCTTCTGTGCTGTTACCCACCCATTACACCATTAAGACAGTATAAATGTATTAAATATTAGCCATAAAAGAGCAAATCATAAAAATTTCATGAAGATAAAAATTAATCTGACTGAACTGAAAAATAAAAACTAAGTATGGTTAGTTTTATAAGAGCACTCTCTTCAAAGACTTTGTTAGTTAATAACTTAATTCACAATAATCAGATTGATTTGTTTTGTCTCACAGAAACCCGGCAGTAGCAAGAGGATTATGTTAGTATAAATGAGTTCCTGCTGTTTAAATTTTCACATTCTCTAAAGTACTAGGGGAGGAGGAGTAGCAATTAATTTTCATTCAGATGTTTTCATTCATGAGTCCCAGGCCTATTAATAGCTATAATTATTTTAAAAATCTAACCCTTTGTTTTCCACATCCAAATTTCAAAGCACTTTTGTTTGTTTTGTATTGTCCACCAGGCACTTCCTCTCAATTTTTAAATCAGATTTTTAAAATTTCATTTAATGTTATATATTGGTAAGGTAATTATTGTGGGCGATTTTAACATTCATTGTGATACTGAAATTGATAGCCTAAATGTACCCTTGAATGCATTTTTAAACTCAACTGTTATTACTGAAAGACTCTACAGGCCTACCTACTCTGTCTTCATACATTAGACCTTGTGCTGACATATGGTGACACAGCAGAAGTCAGTAATTTAATCTCTAGCCCTTCACAAGTTGATATTCATGCTCATATTGTTCCTTCTTTATTGCATGTGACATTAGATGATGTACCACCCTTAAGAAAGAGGGTAATTATTCATAGGAGGTTTAGTCCCTAGTTTAATTCAGCGTTACCACTGTTCAAGCAGAAGGCTATCAATTTGGAGAGAAAATTAAGCTCTACATATCTAGAGGATTCCTACTTAACCTGGAAATAAAGTCTACTGTTGTACAAAAATAGCCTTCGACAAGCTAAAACAGCACATCTTTCATCATTATTAGATAGGAATAAGAGTAATCCTAGGTTTCTTTTAGTTACATTTGCCAAACTTACACAGTCATACCTCTGTTGTGCGATTTATTCCTCCAGCTCTCAGCATTGACGACTTCATGGATTTCTTTATGACTAAAATTGTTTCTATTAAAAATAACATCTTTGGCATCCTCCTGAATGTGATAATTTCATCCTCAGTAAGTGAGGCAGTCTGAATGTAACTGTAGAATCTGCTGTGTTTTTACTGAGTTGAGCTTTCCGAATTTTCAAATATATATAATTATTTTATAAATATAAAATAATTATATATATATAATTAATATATAATAATATACCCTTAAATCTTTAACTTTCATGTTGGACCCAATCCTAACCAGAATATTTCAAAAATGTTTCCCTTTGATTACAGCCCCCATTTTAGATATGATTAATATAGTATAAAGTCATATATACTACCCAACTTATATTTATTTCAAACCATGGCAATAGCAAGTTAGAAAACATTTTGATGAATTGGAAAGACATTTTTCCAGAACTATATGGACAGCTGGGCAACCTTGAATCTGATTTAAAACTCTGGAGTTGCCTAAATGAGAAGGATGGGGCTTTCCCTCTCTCAGATTATTATTGAACAGCACAATTAAGGCATATGCGGGTACAGTAGAAAAGCACCAGCATTAGCTTAAGCGATACCACCTGTTTTTAATGTCTGTGTTGTGCTTTAACTCATTAACTGTCATGAGGACACCAATGTCAAATTAAAGGTCTCTAATATCATAAGGAAAACTTTAATGTCACTGAATTCATCACAATTATGAAGATAAAACCATCTCAATTGAGTAGAGTTCTAATGAGGTATTTTGAGCTGCTTCTTTGAATCAAACTTTTATCACAAGTTACACAAAGGAAATTAGAGCAACAGACACCTTCACCACAAGTATGACTTGAGAAAAATTTCCATTTTATGAATTTTAACATGGGAAGACAAAATACTTTTATGACTGATAGTTCCTCACAAGAAAACGTTACAAACTGTGAGTTCTCATGTGGGTTATCAAATCACTACTTTGACTGAAACCATTTCCACAGCTTACACAAGAAAAAGGGTTATCTATATGAGTTCTCATGTGTGTATTCAAAACACCTCTTTGATTAAATCCTTTTCCACAGGTTATACATGAGAAAGGTTTTTCACATGTGTGAGTTCTCATGTGATTTTTCAAAACACCTCTTTGATTGAATCCTTTTCCACAGGTTACACATGAGAAAGGTTTCTCACCAGTGTGAGTTCTCATGTGGTTTTTCAAAACACTACTTTGAATGAAACCTTTTCCACAAGTTACACACAAGAAAGGTTTCTCACCTGTGTGAGTTCTCATGTGGACTTTCAAGCCACTTCTATGATTGAAACCTTTTCCACAGGTTATACATGAAAAAGGCTTCTCTCCTGTGTGAGTGCTCATGTGGGTTTTTAAATGGCTTTTGCAACTGAAACTATTAAAACAGGTTTTACATGAGAAAGGCTTCTCTCCTGTGTGAGTTCTTATGTGGCTTATCAAACTACTTTTTTCTTTAAAATCTTTTCCACAGGTTACACAAGAAAAAGGTTTCTCCCCAGTATGAGTTCTTATATGGCTATTCAAAACATGTTTGTGACTAAAACCTTTTCCACACATTGGACATGAAAAAGGCTTCTCTCCTGTGTGAGTGCTCATGTGGGTTTTCAAATGGGTTTTGCGACTAAAAGTCTTCCCACAGGTTACACATGAAAAAGGTTTCTCTCCTGTGTGAGTTCTCATGTGGACTGTTAAATCACTACTCCATTTGAAGCTTTTTCCACAGGTTACACATGAGAAAGGCTTCTCATCTGTGTGAGTTCTTATGTGAAGTGTTAAACCACTACTGCATTTGAAACTTTTTCCACACACTTCACACTGTTTACAGTTTTTACCTGTGTGAATTTCCTTGCCCTTCATCTCTTTCCCTACATTCTCACTTTGACCCCTGGTTTTCTGAGCTCTGTTCTGTTGCTGTTCATCTCTGCTGGATCCCGAGGCTTCGTGACTCTTGATTTCCTGATGATGCTCTGTTTTAAGGAAGTTCTGAAAAAGGATTTGGTTTCTATTGAGTTCAGGTTGTTGTTGGTCTGTTTCATCATCAGAAACTTTTAGGATCAAGATATCCATCTCCCGCTTCAGTACATCCTGGTCTTCATCCTGACTGATGCCTTCAGCCTCTTTCTTTACCATCTGCTGAGGTCCGGATCTATGCTCTTCTTCCTTCACTTGTTCAGGTTCTTGTCCGACTGGTTCCTCTTTGATTCCAAGAGATCCCAAATCTGTTTCCATTAAGGTATGGATCTCCTGCTTCAGTAGATCGTAGTTTCCATTCTGATTGACGTCTTCAACCTCAGTTTTTACAGTCTGCTGAGATTCTGATTGGTAATAATCTTCATTCCCTTGTTTCAGTTCTAATTCCTCTGGTTCCTCTTTTAATTTAAGAGATCCAGAATCTGTTTCCATTAAGGTATCTATCTCTTGCTTCAGAACTATATGATCTTCTATCTTGACAAACTGCAGAGGTTCAGATCCATCACCTTCTTCTTTTATTTGTGTAAGTTCTATTTCCTCTTCTCTTCGTTTGGCTTTTAGAGGTTTTGTTTCCCTCTGGTCCAGAACAGAGATCTCTTCTTGGTTGAGGATGAAACAACAAGCAAGAACATCTTGCTTAATAACAGACATAATGTGGCAAATCTGAAACCAACAAAAACAGAAAATGCAATATTAATATTTTAGCTTGATAAATACAAGTTTATTTGTACAGCACATTTCATCAACAAGGCAGTTCAAAGTGCTTCACATCATAAAAGCATCAAGTATACAGCAAAATCATCGAGCAAATATCACTGCATCAAAATCCTGAGGATCATCAAGCAAATATAATTCAAAAATATTGATCAATCTTCCACTTCCTACTGATCAAAGGCAGCTCTAAACAGGTGGGTTTTCAGCCTTGATTTAAAGGAGCTCAGTGTTTCAGCTGTTTTGCAGTTTTCAGAAAGTTTGTTCCAGATTAGTGGAGCATAGAAGCTGAAAGCTGGTTCTCCATGTTTGGTTCTGGTTCTGATTTATAAACTACCAGAAGGATTTTAAAGTCTATTCTCTGAGCTCCAGGGAGCCAGTGGAAGGACTTTAGAACTGGGGTGATGTGCTCTATCTTCCTGGTCTTAGTGGGAACGCCAGCAGCAGCGTTCTGGATCAGCTGCAGCTGTCTGGTTGGCTCTTTAGGCAGACCTGTGAAGACACTGTTGCAGTAATCAATGCGACTGAAGATAAACGCATGGATGAGTTTCTCTAGATCTTGATGAGACATTAGTCCTTTAATCCTAGAAATGTTCTTCATGTTTCTAAATGAGGTTCCTTATGTTGCTCGAAATTGTATTCTAAGTATGAGATGCACGACAGGAAAAAGTAGCTTGACCCACAGCAGTTCTTCTAAGTGATATTGGACAATGACCTGCTGTAATAGAGCATAGCCATGAAATATTTTATAGACCACAACAGGATCATATTTTACAATGTTGTCCAAACTTAGTCACTCAGATTTTGGCAATGATGATACAATGGAGTTTTTTATTCTACACCTTTAATGCTTGTTTATAAACTATTTCAAATGTTTTGAGAATTGCTTTGCAAGCCGATGAACAACTTGTTATACATGTCATGTTGACCATGTCTTTAAAGATACTTAAAGATATGGTCAAGTCTAATGAGAAGCCCAATTGTCACTCAGAGGATAGTTGGAACACACTACTGTGTTTATTGTCCACACCCACCAACCTTTTCAAAAGAAAGCAAAGGTGAAAACATCACACTTCAAACTGAGATTTAGATCATTTCAAACAGCTGAACTAGGGATGCTAACAATTAACCAACTTATGATTAACTGTCGATTAATGGTTTGTTAGATTAAAATTAGTTCCAAATGATTAACTAATAACGTCTGCCTAGACCTTCGTTCTGTGTCGTAGTGTGGCCGCCATCCAGAAGGGGGCGCCGCTGGTCATCCTTACGCAGAACCAGTTGGCACAGAATTAAAGATGGCGGAGGCATCCCAGAACAGGAAGGTGAAACGGTCCAAACGGAGCCCGTTGTTGATGTGAAATCAAACGCCCGACCAGCTCGTTGTTTCACCTGGACGGCGTCATTCAGCCGAGCTGCATGGAGCAGCATCGACCTCTCAACCAGAAATCACTGGTGAGCGACGAAGGCGAGGACGTGCTGATAGAAAAGAGGAGGGCATGGCGCAGAAAAGCTGCAACACGTTGGAGAAAGCCATGCTGCTACTAAGCAAGGCTGATTCTGAGTTAATGCACTTCATGGAGCCACGTTTGAACTCTCCTTCTGGAGCAGCTGCGGCAAGAAGCAGCGGAGCCGAAAGCACGGCTGACAGCGCAACGCGTCGCTCTCCCCGCTGACTGGACAGCGTTCTGGCAGCAGAGAGCCAGATCACACTGTCTGCCCGCTTCGCTGCCACGGCGTGGACGGAAACGTCTGCAGTCCTCCTCACCGTATCAACAGCTCTGTTCACGGGAGATTCAGTGCCACATTTTATTCTTTTCAACTTTTTATTTTCTCTCTGCAACCCAGGAGGTTCCTGTTATATTTGATAAATATGTCAAAGTGTAATAATGTGAGAAAACCACAATTTTCTGTTTATCCAGTCAGTATTTGATACAAAATAATTCGGCATATTATGAAAAAATGAGTCCTTCATGTTGGAAAGACGGTCCACCCTCTTGGTACAAGAGAAAACTCGGGTTTTAAAGAAAATTGTCGCTTATCAATTAATCGTTAGTCGATCAATAAGATCAATTAACTTTAGATGAACTCATTAATCGATAACTTGCATCCCTAAACTGAATCCAAAATATGTAAAAAGTTTACACAAAATCTATAAGGGCGTCTCATCCTATCAACCACTCAACAGCTGTAACCTGTGACTTTTCTCGCGACCCTTTTCTTCTAAGTTTTAATAGTCCATCTGCTACTTTGGGTCATGATTTATTTTTAAATATCTGGCTGTCAAGGTAAAGGGCCCTGTTCAAGCGTTGCTTCTAAACACGCAGAATCCAGGAAAATATCATGCTAACTACTTCAGTGACGTCTTATCTGCAAAACAAATTCATTATGACTGTTTAATCATAGCGCGAGACTTCAACATCCACGCTGACAGCCCCACAGACACAGCGGCACAAGAAACCAAGTGACGCACTTCAAAACTTTGGTTTGACTCAACATGCTGAGTGGCCAACACCCAAACAGGGACACACTCTGGGCTGAATGGTCAGTGTGGGTCTGGGATTTAGCTCACATTTAAACATGTAAAACGTTACTTTTCTTAATTTTGCCATTGCTATGTAATGTTTTATGTTGTCATGTAAAGCACTTTGGATTACCTTGTTGCTGAAATGTGCTATGCTTATAAACCTGCCTTTATTTATGGCTTAAGACAAGTTTTACTTTGTTATCGCGATAAAACGATGATATCTATCGCGACAGACACGTGATCAATATCAATAGAACAAATGTCTGATAAAATGTTCAATAATCTCACTGAAATGAATAAACAATTAAATAAATACATAAATAAATTAAAAATAAGCAAATAAGGCAAACATTTCTTGTTTAGATATTTATTTTTGTTTTACTTCCTGGGGACATTTATTTATTTTATGTAATATTTATAAACAATTTGTTGATAACAGTATTTATTTAATTTTGACTGAAATGGCTCTCCATACAAAGTGCAGTGATAAGGAAAAGAAACACACACATATATATATATATATATATATATATATATATATATATATATATATATATATATATATATATATATATATATATATGCGCGCTTTTTTTAAATAGGTCAGTTTCCGTCCTCCATAGTCTTGTGCCATTAAATCCCTAAAATTATGCTATTTTAAAACCTCCACAGATACAACAGAGAGTCATTAATCACAAACTGTATTTTATCTTTTATTTGGATAAAATAATGAAACTCAAATTTAAACATTCAAATTGTTTCAGATTTTGATCTAGTGCGGGTTGTGAAAAATCCAGATTCATTAATGCAGCAGAACAGCCGTTTTAATCAAGATGTGAATCGGAAGCTGACTTCAGCAACGTGTCGCAGCTTGAATCGAGCCTGGATCAGCGAACCCTACCTGGAGGTTCCGAGACGGTTTGGGTTTTCCAGCTGGTCTCCAGCAGTCTGAGCTGATGATCGAGCTCTTCCTCCTGATGGTCGATGTTGTTGAATATTTCTCCAGCAGCAGCAGTTCGTCGCTCTCTGATGACGAACCGCAGATATTGTTGCTGCAGACACTGAAGTATTCAGCTCACACAGCAGAAACCGTCTTCGAACCGACGCTAAACACAATGGAGCCTGGAAGCTAACGCTGCTAGCGCTGTTTACTTCCGCCGGAAGTGTCACGGGGAAAGCTGCCCCAGAAACAAAGCGCTGCAGCCTCAGCAGGGAAAGCAGCCTCTTCTGTCCTAAAAGTCGCTGGAAGTCACAATAATATGGGTAATAATTTAACACCTGTCTGTGAAGCCGTTACCAGCTGGTTCGGCAGGGATTTACCTGCTCATGGTGGAGCGCTGTTCAGCAAAGCAGAAGGAATGTCAAGATGTCATCTGTTTTTTTCATCACTTGAGATCAGCAAAGCGCTGTTCTGTGGATGAGATTCTGTTCAAGTTTTTATGAAAAATAAGCCACATAAAATAATCGGTTCTCTCGAATTCATTAGATGAAAGGGTCTTAAATATTTTGGCATTTACTATCTTTTATCAGATATTTAAAAAAAAATATATTGGATTAAGTGATTTCTAAAAATAAAACAAAATGTGGAATATTTTCCCAAATGATCTGTTTGGTGGTAATATTTCTTTAGCACAAAACATACATCTTGACAAAATGTACTTACATGATTCAATTTCAACTGAAGGAATAAGTTTAATGCATAAGAAATTTACCAACAGGTTTATCAAAGCTCAGATACCTTATCTACTCTAATAACATAGATGGGGCTACTTAAGCTAATAATTGTGGAGTGCAATCTTTTCATTGCCTTATAAATCTATTATTACTAATGGGATAAAAAAAAAAATAAATTCAAATATTACATAGATATTATCCAGTTAAAGATAATATTTGTCACTTCTTTCCAAATCTCAGCCACTGCTCTTTTTGTCAGTGCACACACTGGTGAAAGTATTGAACATTTTGTTGAATGTTCTCATGCTGTAATATTTCAGTCAGATTCGCAAAGTCTCCTTACAGAAAAAGTTGGAAAGAACATTGTATTATCCAAACTGCAGATATTGCTTATTTTGAACAATTCAGACTTTTCT
The DNA here is from genome assembly GCA_014839685.1 of Anableps anableps. NCBI lineage: Eukaryota > Metazoa > Chordata > Actinopteri > Cyprinodontiformes > Anablepidae > Anableps > Anableps anableps. Next base: position 39,784,407 of record CM026070.1, on the reverse strand, counting down.
TCAGATTCAATATATATAGTGATTCTAATTAGAATCCTAGCAAAATATATCCACAAGATGAAATGGAGTGAAAAAAATCCCCTCAAATAATAATTTTAAAAAGATAGACTTAATTCAGTTTAGTTTATTTCAGTTTATTCATATAGTGGCAATTGACAATTAGTCTTGAGGCACTTTAAAAAAATAATTTCAATTCAGTCATCCATACATTCCAGTTGATCCCAGTTATCAACCAGTTCAGCAGCTCAGTTTATTATTCAAAGTAGTTCAGAAAGTTTCTAATTAAACCCAGCAGAGCATCCAGTCGTTGACCTGAAGCGTTCACTCCTCCTGACCAGCAGGGGGCGACAGCCTGGCGTTGTGTTGTTGCCTTCCCAGCAATCCCTCATAGCGACCATACATGTAGCGACAGTGGAGAGGAAAAACTCCCCTGTAACAGGAAGAAACCTCCAGCAGAACCAGAACCAGGCTCAGTACCAGCGGCCATCTGCCACGACCGACTGGAAGTTGGAGAAGACGGAGCAGAGACACAAGAAGAACAGATGAACTGACCCAGGAGTACTTTCTGTTAGAGAGAAGTAAAAAGTTAACAGCAGGAGATGGAGAACGATGGGTTGATGGCAGCATCATCTCAGCTGAAGCGCTCCTCCAGGAAGGCATCACAGCCAAACAGAACGCCAGACCAGGTGTACCTTCTATGGAGACAAAATGACAGAGAAAACAAAAAGTTAACAGTTGAAATAACAGCAAATAATTCAAATTGGAGAGCAGTAGGAGAAGAAAGTGAGGAAAAATGGTCAGTCTGTCCTCCAGCAGCCTATGACAGCACAGCTACAGAACCAGCTCAGGATGACCTCAGCCAGTCTATCAGCTTTATCAGAGAGGAAAGGTTTCAGCCTGGTCTAGAAAGTAGACGGGGCGTCGGCCTCACGGCCTGAAACTGGGAGAGGAGAGGAGCCTGATAACTGATAAATCCTGGACAGAATATTTCCAGTTGTGGCAACATTCTGGAGATGAAAGAAGGAAATCCTAGAAAGATATTTGACTGCGTCTCTCCTCCGTCTTCTCAAACCTCCAGTCGGTCGTGGCAGATGGCCGCTGGTACTGAGCCTGGTTCTGGTTCTGCTGGAGGTTCCTTCCTGTTGAAGGGGAATATTTCCTCTCCACTGTCGCTGCATGCATGCTCGGTATGAGGGATTGCGATAAAACCAACGACACTGTCGCTACGTTCAGGAAGAGTGAACACTGCAAGTCAAAGACCCGATGCTCTGCTGGGTTTCCTTAGATAGAAAGCTTTTGAAGTCAATTTGCATAACAGAAAGTAATGCAATGTTTGAGAACTACAGTTAATTAGAACGTTTGGATGATTGAACTGAAGTGATTTTTTTTGTGAAGTGCCTCAAGACGACATTTGTTCTGAATTGGCGCCATATAAATAAATTGAATTGGTCTTAAGTTGCACCAGAAGATCTGAAAATAAGAGCATAAACCACAAAAGTTAACTCAATCGTGTAGAAGATTCAATTATTGAAATATTTCGTTTCAGCGAAAAATAACTTACGCAAAGCTTCTAATCAAGATAATTTAAATATCACTGAATTCATTGTGACATTCATAACAATTAAAAACCTTTCATTCATGTGGAGTTCTTATGGGATATTTTAAACAGCTTATTCACAGCAAACTTTTAGCACAAGACACAAAAGTGAAATTCCAGCTGCACTTTGACCACCAGTATGAGATGGGACAGGTTTTGATTTTGTGTGACTTCTAACACGGCAAGTCAACAAACTTTTATGACTTTTATGCGGAGAACCAGCTGCAGCGTAGCAGAGAGCAGGGGGAGTGTGTGAGCGGCGCGTACATGAGGGGGATTGGCAGCGCTAAGCCCCGCCTCCTGGGTCTGATTGGTTGTTTCTGACTGACTGGTGGATTTCTGTAGCTAGTACTGGGAGCGCTGGGAGAAGGCAGAGGAGCTGGATTTTTTTTCAGATTAACTGTGTTATATGATACGATCACAACATAATGATAATTTTAACAAATATGTAAAAAACATTTTTCATAAAAGTCACCTCCTGCAGCTTTAACCAGTCATTTAGCTAACATTATCTGCATGCAACAGCATTACTCAGTTTACACGGTTTGTTTGGAAAAGACAGTCCAAAGGTTTTTGCCTTTTGCTGACCAGGATTCTGATGACACCATGAAGTACCGCTCAGCGGCACATCCCTGTCAGCGATCCAAAGATGTAATGGTGCCGTTAGCATGTGGACACCTATGGTGTGTTTAAAGGTGGCTCGGAAAAACATGTTACTACCGCTTGTTACAATGAATTAAACAGTTGTACTGGTTGTAAAAAGTGCACATGACAGAGAGCACAGATATGGTAAGTGCAGGGGACATGTCCCATGCATGCCCCCCCATCCGTTTCACCAATACTGCCTGGGGCTGCTAGGTTTCTACTCTTCTCACCATCATAACATCTTCACAATTCCAGGCGACAAACTAAAACACATATTTACTCCACACACACAAGGTCTTACAAACACAGGTTCATATATACATGCAGCCTGTCTACTTTGCTGCTACTCTAGCTCAACTTCTAGTTTGACTTAGTTTTGATACTGATTTAAGTATGAGACCCATCTGTTTAGTATAATTTACATCAGCATTAATCCACACCACAATACCCAGACAGTTTTATATTTTAATAGAAATATGCAATTCTGTCTGCAATATAAAAAAATAAACTGGTCCTCGACCATAACCTCTACTTCCCAAACCAGATTGCTAATCCCAAATTAGCTGCTTCACAGTTCTTGTTTTATCTGTTTTTAAAAAGATCTCTGCAGAGTGCCTGCAAAGTGCAAAATTTCCCATTTATTTACAGAAATTACAGCATGTATATAATGGGACAAACATTTGTCTCTCCATTTCTCAAATAAGGGGATTGATTTACAATATAGTAAAAAAAAAATAACAAGGAGTTTTGTCTTGGAATGCAGAATGGGCTGTGTGTGAAAACAACAAAATAACATTCTCCAATACTGCAGTGTCCCTTTATTATTTTACATCATGCATGGTAATGGTAAATTACAATTGTTACAATTTATTGTAGTTCATCACTCAGAAACCATTCCATGATCAGCCGGTGATGTTTAGTCATTTTTTCCAAAACACTCCACCTGACAGAAACTGACTCCTGAAAAGAACTAAAACAAACTTTGAAATTTTCCATTCTCTCAATATTCTGCTTATTAAGACACACTTCCCCTCAAGCTACACTTGCATGAGTTCTCATGTGGAGAGTCAAAGGGCTTTTGCAACAAACACCAAAGGTTTTACATTATAAAGGCTCCTCCTCTTTATGAGTTATCATGTGGCGATTTAAATGACTTTTTTGACTGAAACCTTTCCCACAAATTACACATGAGAAAGGCTTCTCACCTGTGTGAATTCTCGTGTGGCTATTCAAAACATGTTTATGATTAAAATGTTTTCCACAGGTTATACACGAAAAAGGCTTCTCACCTGTGTGAGTTCTCATGTGGCTATTCAAAACATGTTTCTGATTGAAACATTTTCCACAGGTTACACATGAGAAAGGCTTCTCACCTGTATGAGTCCTAATGTGGACAGTCAAATGGATTTTGCAACTAAAACTCTTCCCACAGGTTTTACAAGAGAAAGGCTTCTCACCTGTGTGAGTTCTCATATGGAGCGCCAAATGGCTTTTGCAAATAAAATTCTTCCCACAGATTTTACATGAGAAAGGCTTTTCTTCTGTGTGAGACATCATATGGCGATTCAAATGACTTTTTTGATTATAACCTTTTCCACAAGTTATACACGAGAAAGGTTTCTCTCCTGTATGAGTTCTCATGTGGTTTTTCAAGTTATATTTTTCTGTAAAACATTTTCCACAAGTTATACATGAGAAAGGTTTCTCTCCTGTGTGAATTCTCATGTGTTTTTTCCAATTACATTTTTCTGTAAAACATTTTCTGCAGGTTAGACAGGAGAAAGGCTTCTCACCTGATTGACTTCTTGTGTGACCTGTTAAATCACTACTGCATTTGAAACTTTTCAGACACACTTCAAACTGTTCACATTTTTTACCTTTGTGAATTTTCTTGCCCTTCATCCCTTTCTCTACATCGTCACTTTGACCTCTGGTTTTCTGAGCTCTGTTCTGTTGGAGTTCACCACTGCTGGATCCTGAAGCTAGTAAATTCTTGTTTTCATCCTGACTGATGCCATCAGCCTCTATCTCTTCCACCAGCTCAGGTTGTGAGCCACGCTCTTCCGTTTTCATTTCCTTAGGTTCTAGTTCAACTGGTTCCTCTTTGATTTTAAGAGATCCAGAATCTGCTCCCATTAAGGGATCAGTCTCTTGCTTCAGCGCAGCCTCGTTTTCATCCTGAACGACGTCTTCAACTTCAGTCTTTACCATCTGCTGAGAATCTGATTGACCATCATCTTCCTTCATTTGTTGCAGTTCTAGTTCCTCTGGTTCCTCTTTTACTTCAAGGGATCCAGGATCTGTTTCCATTAAGGAATCTGCCTCCTGCTTCAGTAGCTCATAGTTTTCAATCTGACGGATGTGTTCAACCTCAATATTTACCATCTGCTGAGATTCTGATTGACGATCATCTTCCTTAACTTGTTGCAATTCTAGCTTTTCTGGATCTTCTTTTATTTCAAGAGATACAGAATTTGTACCCATTAAAGTATCCATCTCTTGTTTCAGTAATATGGGGTCTTCTTTATTTACAATCTGGTTCTGATCCATACTCTTTTTTTCTGTACTTGTCTCAGTTCTTATTCCTCTGCCCTCCCTTTGGTTATTGGGGATTCGGTTTCCATCTGGTCCAGAACAGAGATCTCTTGTTGGGTGAGGATACAATGATGAGCAAGAACAGCTTGCTTAGTAAAAGACACAATGTGACAAACCTGAAAAAAGAAAAACAGAAAATATCATATTAAAATCTAGCCTTTTGCCCAGAAGAGTAGGTTCTCCGTTCGTCCTCCATTGGCCAGTTGTTGAACTCGGAGCCTTACAGCTGAAGAACATCACCATTTTGAAGATACAACCTAGGTCTGAAGCTCAGTGCACAACTGTAAGGTTTTTTTGTGCAAACTCACCATTATTAATAGCAGAACACTCTAGAGTACCTTGAGTGGTTCCTGGATAAATCCTGAATTAATTTTAAAATGAGATATAAAGCCCGAAATACTAAGTTTCCATCCTACAGTGATATTTTATACATTTCCAACAGCAAACTTCTGTCTTAGCCTGCAGGTGTACGGCCGGTTTGCTGAGTGTCTGAAAGTAAAGAAGGACACAGGAACAGCTCTGTGTTCGTTCTGCCTTGGACAGGGTTTGTCACAGTTCATCAAAGTCGGTTCTCTTACCGACCAAACTTGTTTCCTCTCATCCAATAAATCTTTTCTTTCTGTGGCTTTTGTTCTTTTCTCGATCATTTCACATTCTATGAATATTTCTTTAGTGGGAAACAAAAAAACCATGATTGGATTTGTATGAGTTTGTTGTGAGAAATAATGACTATTTTGGTACTAAATTTTAATCAATTCCATTTCCCTCGTCTGTTCTTCACTCTTAGTTGTGGAGCACCACAGGGCTCTGTGCTTGGACCAATTGTTTTTACTATATATATATGCTTCCAGTTGGCAAAATCATCAGACAGCATGGGATAAATTCCCACTATTATGCTGATCTTCCTGTCCAGCAGTGATGCTGCAAAACTCGTCCCTGCATCTGCTCCTTCAAGGCTGGACGAATATATATATATATATATATATATATATATATATATATATATATATATATATATATATATATATATATATAAAGCAGATAAAGCCAAACTATGCAATATTTTCCAAAAATAAAATGCAAAGTGGAATATTTTTGATGTGGGTGTTTAGCCTTACAGAAGTCAAAAATTAATAACAATGATTTTTATGCATTATTATTTTTGGAGCAATGAGAGTTAAAAAGCAAAGACTGACACTCTTTACCTTCGTGACCCAAAACGGTACACTGACTCCTGTGGATGACATTATCAAACTGTATGATGCAGGAATATTTGTCCCCTTTATGTCATTTCTATCTCTGGATCTTTCTGTGCTAAAAAAACAGATAATTATATAATATCACTTATTTAACGAACTACTTTCCTTTATTTTGCATAAATCGACTTCCTGGTGTTTTTAAGAGAGATATAATGTACAAGTGCCCACCTGGGACCAGTTTACCCTCTAATATAAAAAATGTACTGGATGCAAAGGTGATAAAAATAGATTGTTTTGTTTCTGACCATTGAGGTAAAACCCAAATATTATATACCCATCAGCTCTTAGTAAATAATCCTGTATGCGTCTATGGAATGTCGTTTTGTAGCTAAATCATTTCTAAGACGCTCTAAGAACTAAAAAGACCTTTAAATCTGTGGTTTCACAAACGGAATAAAGGCTTCTAAACTACAGTAATCTTGTCCCAGTTTGAGGTGTCGATGTGATTTAAACATGAATCTGTTTCACTGTGGTTTTATGGCATTAAGTCCATAACATCGCACTATTTTGAAGCTTTCACAGATATGACAAACGTTTCATAAACCACAAACTATGCTTCATCTCTTGTTGGTATAAAATAATGAAGCGCAAGTTTAAACACTCGAAGTGTTTAGATTTTGATCGAGAACGAATTAACAGTAATCCAGATCCGTTAAATACAGCAGAATAGTCCTTTAAACCAAGATTTGAATCGGAAGCTAACTTCAGCAACGCGTCGCAGCTTGAATCGAGCCTGGATCAGCGAACCCTACCTGGAGGTTCCGAGACGGTTTGGGTTTTCCAGCTGGTCTCCAGCAGTCTGAGCTGATGATCGAGCTCTTCCTCCTGATGGTCGATGTTGTTGAATATTTCTCCAGCAGCAGCAGTTCGTCGCTCTCTGATGACGAACCGCAGATATTGTTGCTGCAGACACTGAAGTATTCAGCTCACACAGCAGAAACCGTCTTCTAACCGACGGTAAACACAATGGAGCCTGCAAGCTAACGCTGCTAGCTCCTTGTTGGTTACTTCCGACGGATGCGTCACACGGAAATCTACCCCAGGAACAGAAAAAGACGCTTTAAGTTCCGCCTCCAACAAGAAATATTTGTTTTTCTCCATATACTAGTTTTTAGGTTGTTTTGACACACAAAATATAAAACAAATCTACCAAACAGAACCGTAATAATAATTATTATGGTAGCATAATTGTGTGTCTACTCTGTATTCTCAAACCCCCAGTGGGTTGTAGCAGAAAGGTTCTTCTGGATGTTTCTTCCTGCCAGCACACCATGCATCCCTTTTAGGTATCAGGATGTGGAAGAGGTGTACCGTCTACGAATGTTATAGCTGACAGTCAGGGGTGGAAAACAACTAGTTACATTTACTCATATTACTGTAATTAAGTACAATTTGACTGTACTTTGTACTTTTTAAAGTACTTTACAGAACCTGAACTTTTGAATACATTTTGAGTATTTTGCTTAGTTAAATTTGAAATCATATCCGTTAATGAGTAAATTTTCTTCTTTTTTATCGGGCTGGTATGAGTCATGCACTGGGTTGATCATGTTCACTGCTGTCGCTTTTCACAAAAACTAGCTCATGGTTAGTAATGTCAATCGAGGACGATGAAACGGGTATGACAACTGTTTAGTCAAGTCAATGAACTGTATGGTGTTCTGGGATATATAACATAACACTGCATAACAAAATTTTTTATGATGTAACGCCCCATGACTGTCTCATAGTCTGAAGAAAAATGCAGCACCAAGCAGCAGCATGAGCCTGCAAGTCCGGAATGGAAGTAAGATTACTCATTATGTGAATATTATTAGGTTTAATATAATGAAGAGTATGATGTAGAAGTGCGTTTTATCAAGTGGCCTGAGAAGTTGGATGATCCAGTTTGTAAAATATAATGAGGTATAAGGGTTATTTCTTTAAAACTGCTCTCATGCAGAAGAAAAAAAAAAGATAATAGGGTCATTAGAAAGTTATGTCATACTGTCAATAACAAAGTTGCAGAGAACAATCCAATATATATTTTTAATTTTTCAATCATGAGGATCAGATATCCAAGAACACTAATTTGCTTGATATTTGATGTTGCAGAAAAGGAAATTCTAATGTAAAGAATGTAACTCATGTTCTCAAATTTTCCATGAAAAGAGATGGTAGAAAGTGCAACACTTTTTATTTTATTTGATATTTAATATTTTGAAAACAGAGGCTCAGTTGCTTAGTTTGGAGTCAGTAGTAGTATTTGCATGTCCTAAATAAAGCGCTTATGAGTTAAAAGACCAAAACTGACTGAAATGTCCCAAACCCCCATGTGACAGCACAATCAAGTTGAAACGCAGACAGACTCATGAAGACTCAGCGGGCACTGTTGGAGTTGGGAAACCACAGGGGGCTCTGGCGAAGTTACAGGGGAGGGACCAGTGTGGGGCCACCCAGCTGGTTTGGTGGTGTTTGTGAAGGTCCTCGGTCCATGTTTCAGCATGGTGGGTTCCTGACTGGTGACCTACAGTTAACAAGGATTGAGCTGGACCCTGTTGGGGGTGCCACTTTTTGACCCCTCCGGGGGATGTCCGATTGAGTGGGATGGAACTGTGCTCTCCCCCTTCTTAGTCTTTTTGATTCCCTGCAAATAATCCAGAAGGTTTAAGGTCATACAAAACACAGGTTTATATTATTTTAATGCAGTCTACTTTGATGCAACCCTGCTTTAATAAAATTTGACTCAGTTGTAATAGTGATTTGACAGGGTATGAGACCAATCTGCTGATGTACATCAATATACTGCAGCATTAATCCACTTTTTTAAAAATAGTTATCACTGATTAAATACACAGAAAGGTGTCCTATTAGTTTACATCACGAATTTCACATCATGCATCATTTCAATCTGTGGAAAAACAAAGCAAAACATTTGTGACAATTTACCACCGCTTTTCATCACTCATAAATACATACATACTGTATAAGACAGTTGAATATTTTATTTTGAATGAAATTCTCAGTGTGCATCTAAGACCTTTAGGTCAGGCTTTTTGTTTAGACCAGAATCATCACATAAATTTACAGACTGCGAGCTAAAACTATGGACTTTGAAATGAGTATTTTGGAGTCAAAACAAGGTGAGAGTGAAAGAAGGTCTTAAAATAAACACAGATTAGACAAGTTAACACAATCATTTGCAAAGGTAGATACAATTATTCAAAGATTCCCTCTAATATCCTAACAGAACCAAAATATCTTTGAATTCAAAGCAACAAATGTATACCAATGAAACCCTCTGACTTGTGTGTAGTTCTAATGGGTCATTTTAAACAGCTTCTTTTAATCATAATTTTATGATACAAGATTCAAAAGGCAAAATACAGCTGCAGTCCTTTACCAAAAATATGACATAGGAAAGGTTTTCATTTTGTATGAGTTCTAAAATGGTTTGTCAACCTTTCTTTACGACTGAAACCTTTTCCACAGACTCCACATGAGAAAGGCTTCTCAGCAGCGTGGGTACTCATGTGGTTAGTCAAAATACATTTGTGACTGAAACATTTTCCACAGGTTAAACATGAGAAAGGTTTCTCACCTGTGTGACTTCGAATGTGGTAAGTCAACAGATATTTGTGACTGAAACATTTTCCACAGGTTATACATGAGAAAGGCTTCTCACCAGTGTGAATTTTCATATGGCTATCCAAACTACTTTTATGATTGAAACATTTTCCACAGGTTCCACATGAGAAAGGCTTCTCACCAGTGTGAATTATCATGTGGTTAGTCAAAATACATTTGTATTTGAAACATTTTCCACAGGTTATACATGAGAAAGGCTTCTCATCTGTGTGAATTTTCATGTGGCTATTCAAAGTACTTTTTCGATTAAAATGTTTTCCACAGGTTCCACATGAGAAAGGCTTCTCATCTGTGTGAGTTCCCATATGGTTAGTCAAAACATTTTTGTAACTGAAACATTTTCCACAAGTTATACATGAAAAAGGCTTCTCATCCGAGTGAATTTTCATGTGGTTACTCAAAACATTTTTGTTACTGAAACATTTTCCACAAGTTATACATGAAAAAGGTTTCTCACCTGTATGATTCCTCATGTGGTTATTCAAAGTATCTTTTGTATTGAAACCTTTTCCACAGGTTATACATGAGAAACGCTTCTCACCTGTGTGAATTTGAATGTGGGAAGTCAACATATATTTGTGACTGAAACATTTTCCACAGGTTATACATGAGAAAGGCTTCTCCCCTGTGTGAATTTTCATGTGGCTATCCAAACTACTTTTTCGACTGAAATGTTTTCCACAGATTCCACATGAGAAAGGCTTCTCCCCTGTGTGAGTTCTCATGTGGCTATCCAAACTATTTTTTCGATTGAAATCTTTTCCACAGGTTCCACATGAGAAAGGCTTCTCCCCTGTGTGACTTCGATTGTGATAAGTCAACAAATATTTGTGACTGAAACATTTTCCACAGGTTGAGCATGAGAAAGGCTTCTCCCCTGTGTGAGTTCTCATGTGAATCGTTAAATACCCACTACATTTGAAACTTTTCCCACACACTGCACATTGTATACATTTTTGACCTTCCTGAATTCTTTTTCCCTTCATCCCTCTCCCTACATTCTCACTTTGACCTCTGGATTTCTGAGCTCTCTTCTCCTGCTGTTCATCTCTGCTGGATCTTGGGGCTTCATGAGCCTTTAGTTCCTGATGATGCTCTCCTTTAAGGAAGTTCTGAAAGATAATTTGGGTTCCATTGAGTTCTGTTTGTTGGTGGTCCGTTTCACCATCAGAAACCTTTATGATTACAGTATCAGTCTCCTGGTTCGGCACATCCTGGTTTTCTTCCTGGACAATGTCTTCAACCTCAATCTTTACTATCGGCTGACATCCTGACTGACAATCATCTTCCTTCATTTGTTTCAGTTCTAGTTCCTCTGGTTCTTCTTTCATTTCAAGAGATCCAGAATCTGTTCCCATTAAGGAATCCATCACTTGCTTCAGTACAATGTGGTCTTCTTTCTTCACATTCAGCAGAGGTTCAGATCCATACTCTTCTTCTTTTACTTGTCTCGTTTCTGGTTCCTCTGCTCTCCCCCTGATTTTTAGAGATTCTGTTTCCCTCTGGTCCGGAACAGAGATCTCTTGTTGGTTGAGGATAGAATGATGATCAAGAACATCTTGCTTAATATTAGACATATTGTTGTGGAAAACCTGAAAAACAGAAAATATGATAATATTTTAGCTCAATCGCAACAACAGTAGGTTCTCTGATTATCTTCCACTGACCAGCTGCTGAACCAGGAGTCTCAAAGCTGAAGGACACCCCATTTTAAAGAAACAAATGAGGGCTGGATCTCACTGTTCAATTATAAGCTTCGTTAAGGGAGACCGAGGTTTCTACACGCACTAACTTTAGAGTCAAGTTGAACACAGCATGAAGACAACTATTAATACACAACCTGAAACATATGAACAAGGATACTTGAATAGATGATTAAGCCCAACCTTCTTACAGTCTTATGGTTGGCACCGACCCGTTTTTTGGTTGTATTTTGACAAAAGAGGTCAGATCAGTCCAACACCTCTGTAGGAGAGGATTGCAGTATCATCAAGAGGGACTGAACGGTGGGGGCCTATAGTGCGGGTTGTGCTTTTAGTCTTGATCAAACTGTGCATTGAAATACTTCAAAATATTACATTTCTTGAGTATGGAATGAAGGTAAATATCCTGTAGAACTTTAGAAAGTCATGATGTTTTGCTTTATGATGCTACATTCTAGAATAAGTTTTAAGCAATGGTTCTCTGCTTAGATGTACCTCTGTTTATGTAATCACATATGACTGAATGTTGATTTAAGAAAAAACATTGTGGTCAACAACCAGGTGATGGGCAGTATGGGTTGGGACTATAATGAGATCCTTGTGTTTATTAATAAGAATTATCTTCTTATTAATAAACACAAGGATTAGAAGGTCTTACGACTAGGGTGTGATTATTTGTTCCAAAATACTCCTGTGTATAAGCAATGTAATAGGGATACTGAAATTTGAAGGCTGAGAAAGGCATCATGGGAGATAGGGGATTACTGGAGCTGAAGGAAAGCTGGGCGAAAACCAGAGTGAGCCAACTGGAATTACCAAACAAACAGAAGTACAGGTTTGGTTCCTGTAAAGGGAGGCATAATTACAGGTTAACGCCGTGAGTATGTACAATGAGTGAAAAGTCATGAACACCAAACCGTTCTTCCGCAGATTATTTGTGTCAACATTGGGAGTAGAGATTGTGGTAGAGTTTATCTTGCAGGTTTTGAGAGGAAAACGAGTCTCAGAGTGGAGTTTTGCCGAGATAAGGGGACAGTCACCAGTGCTGCAGAAAACAGATATCTGGTTCAAGCTGCCTTACTGTGCAGTGAGGTAAGCCTGTCAACGACAATTTGCATTAAAGTACTACATAAACAATTTTGTTATACAAATATTTTGACTTTGTCAGCAGGAACTTCTATTTAAACTAATTTTAAAGAAATGAATTTTACTTGAGGTAAAGATTATTACATCAGTCAGTAATATAATTGGGTCAGTGTCAACCCAATTATAATACAGGCTTCTAAAGACAATACATGCCAAAACTGAAATCTAAAACATACAATCAGTCAACAGACCACAGCCACCTCTTGATCCAACCACTTGAGCTCGAGTTAATGCCTACTCTCGCTGCCAGTTTGACACAACAGACAGATATAGCAGAGTTGTAGTTTAATAAACTTCTCTGCAGCTTCTGTACTGCTACCCACCCATTTCCCCATTGAGACAGTCTCTTGCCCACGGCCAAAATCAAAAGGATTAAAGATGAACCTAAAAAGAGCAAATCATGAAAATCTCCAAGATAAATTTTACGTCAACTGAACCAAAAATTAATTAAATGTGGTTTATTGAACACAAGTCTCTCTTCAGACGTTGCTAGTTAATGACTTGCTTTGTGATAATCAGATTGATTTGTTTTGACTCAAAAACCTGACTACAGCAAGAAGATTGTTAGTATGACTGAGTCAACCCCTTCTAATTATTTAAATTGTAATATTCCATGAAATACAGGGAAATACAGGGAAAATTCAATTAATTAATCATAGGCCTGTTAAAAGCTACACTTCTTTTGAACATTAACCTTTAGTTTTCCTCATCTTAGTTGCAGTCGTCCACCAAGCACCAACTCTCAATTTTTAGATCATATCTCAGATTTTATATCTTACTTAATGTTAAATACTGAAAAGGTCACAATGGGAGATTTTAGAATTCATGTTGACACTGAAAGTTATACCCTAAATATCGACTTCAGTCCTATCTTAGACTAAACTGGCTTTACTCAAAGAATCCACAGTCCTACCTACTCTTGTCATCGTACATTAGAACTTGTTCTGACATAAGGCATTGGGCGTGAACAAATATCCCCATAGGCCTGCGCTGTCTGACCATTTCTTCATAACGTTTCAGTTTATGTTCACTGAGTACTCCAAACCTAAGAGAGAATTTCGTTAATTTGGATCTTTAACAGACAATGCTGTAACAACTTTGAAAAAATCTCTTCCATTTTTTTTATTTCCTCAGTCTCTCACAAGACCACTATTTCATCTCTAGCCCTTCACAGATTGATATTCTTGTTTGTAGTGTTACTTCCTCATTGTGCATTGTATTAGACAATGTAGCCCCCTTTAAAAAAGCAGGTATTTATTCATAGAAGTTTGACTCCGTGGTTTAATTCAAAGCTGCGTACTTTCAAGCAGAACATTAGAAACTTGGAGAGAAAAATGATAAATCACACACTGAGGAGTCTTACCCCAGATTTACACTGGATGCATCTCCGTTACGCACGTGGCCGGTGGAGCAGAGCAGTTCCTGACCACCCTGATTTACACTCAGCTCTGCTGCAAACCCCAGAAGTGCTCCAAGAAGCATACGTGGGAAATGAGATTGCGTGACAAACCTGGTGATAAAAAGGAAGAGTGGTGTCATAAAACACTGAAGTTCTCAACTTCCAAAATTAATCTTTCTCTGTCCATTAGTGTCTCACATTTTCTACCTTGACCAATGCTCATACTACAACTGTGGGAAAAGAAGATGATTTTATAGGTTTCAGAATAATTCCCAGATAACCAGCTAAATACGTAGATTTCTGAGATAGGCAATACTCTGCAGGCTTAGGGACCTAAATCCTGGAGGGGTAGAGAGCTGGTTAAGTGTTAAACTCTCAGAGTAGGAAGTTAGTTGGAAGGGGCTGAACAGATTAACTTTCACAAGTGGAGCATTATGGCTTTTGTCATGATGCTCCACTTGATCCAGCGGGTAAAATGAGTATTGAACACTTCACAATTTTTCATAGTAAACATATTTCTGAAGGTGTTATTTCTATAAAATTTTCACCAGGAGTTAGTAACAACCCAAGTAATCAATACATAGAAACCAAAACAAATAAGTTCACTAATAATGTGAAATAACATTACTGACATATTCTCATACATTATTGGTCCTCTGTTTCCCTGGATAGCTTAGCAGTAAGACTGGGCAATACGCTTAAAAATCAAATCTCAATCTTTCCACATCAGATCCGATTTTAATCGATTTTTTTCTTGCTCTCTTTTCTAAAAAAGAAATTATAAATAACAAAAAATATTTTCAAAAAGTGGCTTTTATTTCAGTCATCTCTTCTATGAGTTGTATAGAAGGGATTATGAGGGGGGAAAAAAAATGATGAGGAAAAAAGTCGTTTTAATGAGAAAAATGATTGGGGCTTAACAAAACTTATGGTCATAATCTTCATAGAATAATAAAACAGATTCCAATAATAGTTAAAAGGTTTGGACTCATTTTCTCAGGTTCATACACTGAAGATTTTCCTAAACAACAGTTAAAAAGTGAGTGGATAGAATTATGAAGTGCAAAGTAACAAACACGACTTACTGGGTTTTTTGGGTTCTTTATAAATAACAAGCCTCACAGTTATGCCAAAATGTGTAGTTTTCTGAATAATGCAGCATGTGTTCACTTTTGGATGCCTTCACTGGAAATCTACAATGTAAAGTGTCAATGAAATACATATATAATGTGTTATTTTCACTTAGTCTCTCAAGTTCCTCACATTTATGGGAGGATGGTATTAGGGCCACGACACCATACAAACTACAACTTATGTACAATAATGTGTGGACTGGGTTAAAGAAAAGACGCTGCTTTGTTTGAGATCACAACAGCGTTTATTTTTCCTCTGATGTTTCCCTCAACTCTTCTCTGCAGAGCTCTGCCATCTCTCTATTGGTGGCTGTTTCCTCCTGAAGGAGATCCAGGAGTTGTTGTTCACAATGCTGAAGGTTCTCCTCCTCATCGTTCACCATCATACCAGCCAAGCACCCCCTTCCTCTTTTCCCTGGGAAGAGTAATCAGATGTTATAGCATGTGGACCAAAAACACAGACATACTAATGTGGACAAGTTATATACACAGAAATATTTATTTAAATGAATACAGCCATATAACTTTCCATGCATGCAAACAGAAATAAATACATAAATAATTACTTGATTTGCAAGTTTTACAGATACACAGACATACAGTCATAGAAAAAAATTATGATTATGATACCACCCTTACTTTCTTCAACTTTCTTGAAATGAATATCACTTAAATATCGCTTTATCAGCTCAGTCATTCCCATCCCCACGCTGATGATGGTGAGCTACTGGACTGCAGCCACAGCTGCCCTGGAGCAGCCTGACCGAAGCCAGCCTGCCATATTGCGCCACCACCAGCAGGCAAGTTGGGTGAAGCGTCTTGCCCAAGGGCACAACAACAGAGATGGATGGGGGCCCGAACTGGCAGTTGCAGGACGTTGCCACCATCGACCCTCCTTGTTAATTTTAATGTCCTGTATAACTGATACAATGACAGCAAATTGTTCATAATAGTTTAGAGAGCTGATATCTAGCCATTTTAGATGAATAGAATACAATAGAAATATCCTTTATTGTCCCATAGCGGGGAAACTCCGGTGCAACAGCAATATACATTTAAAAAAGAAACAAATTAAGAATAACTTACTGTACAATACAGGGAAAGTTACAGCATAAAAATACTGTTGAGTCATTACAAATAGCATACTCCGTTGCTAATGAATGTGCAACTAAGTAGGATGACTTTACAAAAATGAACATGTGTATAATAAATAAAGTAAAAAAGCAACAGACTCCATGTCTCATTTCTGTATGTAGACAACCATAAAACAGAGTCTCAGCCAGACAGACATACGTGAACACTGCTCACCTGAAGGCGGCGGTGCTGGCTGCACGGCAGCCGTGTCAAAGGTGTGTCTGGGAGTGTCGAGGTTCTGGAAAGACTGGGCCCCAACCCGGTTATCCAAGGCTTTCCATTCTCTCCGCTACATCGACTCATTCCGCACTGCTGCATCGAGCTGCCGCTGAACACCGCAGTCCGACACACAGACAGGCCTGCGCGTCATTCTTACTCCACTTGCTGGGAGCTTGGACAGACTGTCGCCTCCGTCTTGTCGCGAGATCGGAAAATGGCGGCGGTTGTTTTTCCTTTGTCTGTCAAACTAAACTACAAAAAAGTTAATTTTGCATCCTTATTATTAAGCAGAGGGGAAAAAAAAAAAATCCCCACACCAGACTCCGTTCTGGATGCCTCTGCCATGATTATTTCTATTACAACTGGCTCTGTTAAGGATGAGCAGCGGCGCCCTCTTCTGGATGACGGCTGCACCACAGCATAGAAAGAAGGTCTGTCAGAGCGGATGTCATCAGTTAACTGCATGCAACAAACTTTGATCTAATAAACCATTATTTGACAATCATAAATCGATAGTTGGCATTCCTTCTTTCAAAATACAATATTTAATTCAGCTGCTATTGAAAAACATGTTTTTGTGGCTCTAGAAACATTGCATTTTGCAGCAGAAGGGGTAAAAGGAGAAGTCTGAATTGAAAAGGTTCTTAACTCCATGGTTATGTTTTATTTATAAATCTCTATAAGTCGCTTTGAAAAATAAATTCTCATTTTCAAGAAAATGTATTTATTTACAGTCTTTCTTGAAATGTACTGCACAGCTCTGTTCTTTGTGGCGGCCAACAGTTAATAAAGTCTCTTTACACCACGCACTTCCATTTTACTGCTTCTGCTTCCTGTGCATGCAGGAACGTTGTCCTCTTTTGAAGTTATATCTCACAAACCTTCAGTGCTCAGTAGAGATGGATCCCGCTTCACAGATGAACCACGCAGTCATGGAATATCACTTATTTAAGGAAATTATTTCTTTCATTCTGAAAAAAATGCATTTCCTTATGTTTTTAAGAGGACGATGAATGTGTGCTGACCTGGGACCAGTTTACCCTTTAATCTAAAAATGTACTAAATGCAACGGTAAATTGTTTTGTTTCTGACAATTCAGGTAAAACCCAAATATTATATATCCATCAGTTCTTAGTAAATAATCCTGCCTCGGTCTGAATTGTCTATGAGATGTAGTTTTGAAGCTAAACCCTCTCTAGGTACTAAAAAGGCCTTAAAAATCACAAACTGAATAAAGGTTTCCAAACTATATAACAATCTTGTCCGGGTTTGAGGTGTTATGATTTAAACATGAATCTGTTTTAATGTGGTTTGATGCCATTAAGTCTCTAAAATCACACCATTTTAAAGCTTTCATAGCTACAATTAAGGTTCCATCAACAGTTTTCTTTTACCTCTTGTTTCTATGAAACAATGAAGCTCTTTTTTTTTGTTTTTTTAAGGGTTCTGTGGCTCCAGTGGCTTGAACTGGACGTGTGTTGTGACAGAAGGGGAACATTCAGCAAAGGCCAGCGGGATGGGCTCCCAACAGGCCTTCAAACCAGGAGCTGAAACAGAAACTAACTTCTAACTGAATGGAGCCTGGATCAGCGAACCCTACCTGGAGGTTCCGAGACGGTTTGGGTTTTCCAGCTGGTCTCCAGCAGTCTGAGCTGATGATCGAGCTCTTCCTCCTGATGGTCGATGTTGTTGAATATTTCTCCAGCAGCAGCAGTTCGTCGCTCTCTGATGACGAACCGCAGATATTGTTGCTGCAGACACTGAAGTATTCAGCTCACACAGCAGAAACCATCTTCGAACCGACGGTAAACACAATGGAGCCTGGAAGCTAACGCTGCTAGCGCCTCATTGTTTACTTCCGCCGGAAGTGTCACTCAAAAATCCAGCCTAGAAACAGAGAAGTCGCTTTAAGTTCCGCCTCTCACAAAAATACTCTCTCCCCCCCCTTTTCGAGACAAAATAGATCTTAACAGGAGTTCAGCTGCGCAATTTTAATACTGACTTTTGCCTCTGAACAAACTAAAACCACAGAGAAAACACCGGATTAGAAGCTCCTTGATAAAATAAAATAAATAAAAAATACATACATTCCTTATTATATACATTTATTTGTAAATTTGTAACAATCTGAACTAATTACTGCAAGAAAGAAGAGGAAACAACAAGCAATGGTAACTTTTAATATTTTATTTATTTAAACAGAATAAAATCATTAGAATCATTTAATTATCAGCCATGAAAAAATCTACAGATGTGTGTAAATATATCTTATTTGTAAAACCAAACAAAAACGATCGGTCCAAGGAGATCTGGCCCTACGCCCAGAGTTGTGGCCTCTATTAACAGACAGGAGCCCAGCTGTATCCCATTATCCTAAATGCAACATCTGCATCCGGAAGAAAAGCAAAAAGATACTCTCAGATTACAATTTATATTTAAATTTTATATTCTGAATTATTACAGTGAGCTGACCACTGTGCATAAGGCTGTAATGTGTTTTTACATTGTGTAAAGGTCACACTCTGTGACTATAGGGACTACAGAGAGTATAAAACAACTGAGTGAATGCAGCTGCTAAGTTTCTCAGCAGTTCAGCTTCCTGGTGTGTTGTGGAAAGAAACTGTTTTCGAATCTCCATCTCGGCTGTTTATAAAATGGAGTTTGCAGAATATCTAATTAATAGAAACCAAAGGCCTGAATTTTTGGCTAATCAATGCAAATTTTAGTTCAGTTCTGGATTTTCAGTATAATATAAGCCAGGAACTCAGCGGACTTCTGCTTATATCAGAACAGATTTTATTATAAATACTTAGACTGTCAACCAGCTTTTACCCTCTTTTACCCAGACATGGAGTCATTGGCCACTCATTCCTCAGCCTGAGCTGCTGTGACACAATATCGACCCCCTTTGAGATTTATTCTGCTTTTGCTTTTTCTTGTTATACTTAAGCAGCATCTTTGAGTTTCTTTTAAACGGTAGAAAAACATCTGAGGTAATGGAGTAACTGGTTACTGTACTGGTTTCTAGATAATTAGCAGGTTTTTTATTACTTTCCTTCAGCTGTCAACCCAAACGCCACATTTTCAAAACAGTTAGCACACAGGGCTCAACAGCGGCACTTATGATCAAACTGACACTTTTGCTGAAACATTTAAAATATGAAACAAAAGCAAATATTGACACAATTTGCAACCAAGTGTATGAGCTCTCCAAACAATCACTGCGTAATTAACAAGAAAATACAAAACTCAGTGCACTACTACATCTCACTGTGGCCTGCTACGTTGCTTTCATGCCAGTGCCATTTGTTATCTTTCTACATAAGCTGTCAAATTTTCCTTCTCACAAAAAGCTGGATCCAGAATCAGAAATGCCAGGATGCAAACTTGATTGATTCCATTATTTGTTGTTGTTTTTTTTTTTTTTTTTAACTGTGGCTGTGAACTGAAATACTGCAAATATTACAGAAAATACTGTAAATGTAAACCTAGATAAATTCTAGCAGAGAATAAGAAAATAAAATCTATTTCTGTCCCTCTCCTCTGCCTTGGACCTCCTCCATCCATACCAGTAAAGAGCAACGCAGACGTGGCTCCTTTTAAAGCCAGAAACCGACTGCTGGTTGAAGGTTTATGTGAACGCGTGTGAAACAGGTGCGCCAGTGGTTGCAGACTAATCCAGAAAGCTTCTGATAGCAAGGAACAGGTGGTTTCTGTTAGTTTCCATAGTTAGAGCCATGGAGTTTAGAACGCTCGATCCGAGTCAAGTGTTTTGCACAAGGGTGAGGAAAGAGCGAGGAAAAAGTGTTGTTGAGAAAGGGTTGAGTTTGTCATCTGCTCTGCTGCGCGTGAAACTGAGGCGATCCCAGTCTCAACAAGCAGGTCAAAGCAATCAAGATCAACTTGAAATCGAAGAAAAAGCTTTATCAGCTCTATTCACAGGAAGTAAAAGACGGCTTGGGCAGAATTAAAAGAACCAAAAGCAGAAGTTCTTCAGCAGCAGCGGCGCAGACCAGCGATCTCCTGTCACTGTGCTCCGAAAAGTTGCACAAAACCGAGTCCGACTTCTTTCTTTCTTGTCGTTTGAACACCGGCTGGCACTGATGATCGGGTTTATTCTCATCTTGGTTCGCTGCGCTTGCTGGCTTGTTACACTGACTACCTTTGTCTGGGTTGGAACATCAGAAACTAAACTTATGAAGTGCAGTTGGATCCAGCGCCCGATGCGCAGCAGGAGGCTCCGGCGGCGGCTCTCTGAGCTCTCGGGATGAACGACATGCAGACAGCAGGATGGACTCTAGCAGATCCGGCTGGAGCTGCGTTTCCAGGTGTTTCCGGTGTTTTCTAAGAGCGTGAAGCTGCCGGGTCAGAAGGCTGAACACGCAGGGTGACGCTGATCAGTTGGACGGATGAGAAACAGCCAGACCGTGCCGCACATCACTCTGGGAACCTTCTTCTTCTTCTTTTTTTTTTTTAGAGCATTATTGGCCTTTATTTGACAGCAGGGAGAAGGGAGGAGGGCGGCGAGACATGCAGCAAAGGGACGGCGCGTCGACGGCCACCTGACACCCTCTTCTGGGAGCCTTTGCCCGAGTTTGCGATACTCCTTTGCTAACTTTATATTTTTATACAATTCAAACTATCTGCCATCATCTTGGGAAAATCAGTTTTGTCAGGTGATTACAACGTTGACTTGCCACATAAAAGGTCATTACAGAGCAAAGAGTCGACCAGTTGGTGCAACCTTTCGTATCAGGGTTGCACCAACTGGTCGACTCTTTGCTCTGTATACATATAATGTTGTCAGTCAGTCTTTTAAAAGCACAAGTTGTTTGCTGCAGGAAAGCATTGACAAGCACAGAGTGAGCTACCTTTAATAATTTGCACTGTATATAGTTCTTCTCCTCCTTGGCATTTCCAGGAAAGCATCGTCGGCATCTTTTACACCGCTTTTCTGCCAGGATAGACCTGTTGATCA
The DNA here is from genome assembly GCA_014839685.1 of Anableps anableps. NCBI lineage: Eukaryota > Metazoa > Chordata > Actinopteri > Cyprinodontiformes > Anablepidae > Anableps > Anableps anableps. Next base: position 39,762,972 of record CM026070.1, on the reverse strand, counting down.
TCCACTAGTCAATGTTCCACGACCCTCTTAAACATGTAATAGTAACAATACAAAGGTTCTTTCATACGTGTACTGACACATGCTACATGCTCTATAGAAAAACCAGGTTAAAACAACAAAAACAAAGCTTTCCGTTGTAGCTTCTGATTTACTGAAGAAACGGAATAAAACAGCAGGCCCATGTCTGTATCATGATGCTTATAGCGGGAGCTAATTTGCAGCACTTGTCCCCAGATCTTTTGATGTACAGCAATGTATGTTACTGCAGCATTAATCCACACAACACCCAGATTGTTAATGCATTTTAATAGCTGTCACCTATTTGATACAGAGAAATGTGTCGTTTCATGATTTCACTTCATGGATTTCACATCGTGCATCATTTCAATACAATCTGTGGAAAACCAGACAAAGGAAAACATTTATTGTGACAATTTGTTACAGACCTGAACATCCCTCCAAACAGCTCGCATTTTGGGACAGCTTTAAAAATCCCACACATAATGATAAAAAAAAAATCATAGAGATAACAGGTTTGGTCCTCCAGTGTGTGGTGAACATTCATACGGCAAAGACAACAAAAAACATGAAAAGATTTCACCCTGGAACATGAAGATGTCAGAGGGGAAGCCTCTCCTCTCGAGATCAAACATGAGTTCAGAGTAAACAAACATGGCCGACGAGTGAAAAGCAAGAGGACGATCACATATATGGAAGTCTGGACGAAGTCAATGAACTGAACTGACTCTGATAGGTTCCGTTCAGAACTATCTCTAAAGTTAGATGATGAGAAAGCTGGAGACTAAACCACAGCAAGGTGCCAGGTCCAGGCTAAAGTCCTGTGTGGAGCTGCTCTGTGGGATTATACAGAACCTGTGAAGGACACCCTGCCTTGCTCCGGTACCAAAGAAAACTGCATGAGATCAATGTATCATTATTATCATGTAAAGCTGTTAACTCACGTGTGGCAGGTGTGCCATGCAAAAAGCTCAGACTAAGCTACCCAGAGCATGTAAATGCCAGGTCTGAAAAAGGCAAGAGTGCCAGAAAGTCTGAAAATTAAAGCACAGATCTCAAAGTAAACACACTCATCTGCAAAAGAAGATGCAAATATTCATACATTTCCATACATTAAACCAGTTTACTCAAAGCAAAGGCCTATAACATCATTAACAGAACGTCAGCGTCACTGGAGTCATAGAAACAAAACAATGAAAACCTCTAACTTGTCTGCAGTTCTAAGATTCTAATAGCTTTTTCAAATCAGTCTTTTACCACAAGTCACACAAAGAGACTTACCACGAGCATGACATGGAAAGGTTTCTAGTTGGTGTGAGTTTTAACATGGTAAGTCAAACTACCTCTATACACAAAACCTTTTCCACAGGTTACACATGAGAAAGGCTTCTCTCCTGTATGAGATCTTATGTGTCCAATCAAACTGTATTTATCACAGAAGCCTTTTCCACAAGTTTCACATGAAAAAGGCCTTTCTCCTGTATGAGAGCGTATGTGTCTTTTCAAATTACTTTGTTGCGAAAAACCTTTTCCACATGTCGCACATGGAAAAGGCTTCTCATTCATGTGAATTCTGATGTGGGTCATCAGTTGACCTCTTTGACTGAAAGACTTATCACAGGTAGTGCAAGAGAAAGGCTTTTCCTGTGTGTGTATCCTCATGTGATCAGTCAAGTTGCTGCGTTGACTGAAACATTTTCCACAGTCATCACAAGAGAAAGGCTTTTCTCCTGTATGAATTTTCATATGGCGAGTCAAATTACTTTTGTCACTGAAACCTTTTCCACAGGTTATACATGAGAAAGGTTTCTTAACCTCGGGAGTTTTGACGTAGATAATTAAATTAGCTCCCTGTCTGATACGTTTTCCACAGGTTAAACATAAGTGAGGGTTCTCTCCTGAGTGAGTTCTCATGCAATCAGACTCTTTCTCTACCATGTGACTAGGTCCTAAACCACAATCCTCTTCCTTAGCTTGTTTAAGTTCTAGTTCTGCTGGTTCCCCTTTGATTTCAAGAGATCCAGAATCTGTTACCATTAAGGTATCAGTCTCCTTCTTTGGCACATCCTGGTTTTCATCCTGACAGATGCCTTCAACCTCAATCTTTACCATCTGGTGAGATCCTGACTGACAATCATCTTCTTTCATTTGTTTCAGTTCTAGTTCCTCTGGCTCTTCTTTCATTTCAAGAGATCCAGAATCTGTTCCTATTAAGGTATCCGTCTCTTGCTTTGGAACAATGTGGTCTTCTTTCTTCACATTCAGCAGAGGTTCAGATCCATACTCTTCTTCTTTTACTTGTCTCGGTTCTGGTTCCTCTGCTCTCCCCTTGGTTTTTAGAGATTCTGTTTCCCTCTGGTCCGGAACAGAGATCTCTTGTTGGTCGAGCATAAAATGATGAGCAAGAACATCTTCCTTAATAACAGACATAATGTTGCAAATCTGTAAAAACAAGAAAAACATAATGTAGTATTAACATTTTACCCTAATGCATACAACAGCAGGTTCTCTCTTCATTTTCCAGCAACTAGTTGCTGAACTAGGAGCCTCGCAGCTGAAGGACAGCAACATTTTAAAAAATATAACTGAGGGCAGGAGCTCAATTAGAGCTCAACTAAAAGCTTATTTGTGGAAACATTAAGGCAGACCAAAGTTTCTAAACACCATCTTTCTTCAACTCCAGTCCTCGGGAGCCACTACCCAGCAGCTTTAGATTAATTTCTGCTCCAACACGCCAACAAAATGCAAAACAAAATTTCAAGTATTGCAAATCAAAATACGCTAACAATAATCTGTTTGGACAAAAAATGATTACATTTGCATAAGTATGAACACGCACACTGAATCACTGACATGATGCCCAATTTATTTGTCCAGCTCTGCTTTTAACTGTTAAAAAAGGTTTAAATGCATAAAAACAAAGCACAGATATGCAATATAACTCCCCTATAGACACATATTTTAACCTTTAAAAACTATTTTTGGTTATGTTTGTGCTCTTTAAAGAGTCAAAATGTCATGCGGTGCAACTGTCCAGACTGAAAGAATTTTGTTTCCGGGTGCAACGTAAATTATGTAAGCTTCCAAAATAAAAACTAGGATGTTTGGAAAAGCTGTATTAAAAAAATAATTTATCTGTTTAACAGTACTTCAGAAACTTCTAGAAAAAAATAATCATAGGATGTTGAGCATGTGTACACAATTGGATTTTTGATAACAGGATTTCTGCTTTTTGGAGTTGGTGGTTACCTGGCATATCAAGATATTTGGAAAATGTCAGCAGCTGTTCTGGCAATTGTGAGGCTGCCCGGCATGTGTGATGGAATTTGCAGAGCGATCAATACTCAGACTGAGATGTTATGTTAGCAGAATCGGAAACTGGATGTGATCCTTGCATAGGATCGCAGGCTGGTTCTGGTTCCTGGACTAATAAGTGAAAGGGGATAGTTGCACACTCGGATTTGGCGGAATTGACCATGAATTTGGCTGTTTGGACTCGCCATTGTGATGTACCAGTAAGACTTTAAGGCAGACAGAAAATTAATGGAGTTGGCCTGACCCAAAACAATTGTTATCTCAATCTAGCTCCCCTGTGTTGGCCTTGGAAGGCTGGCTATCTCAGTTTCTCCTGGATGTTATGTGAACAAGATGCTCTGCTCCCTCTGGCCCTCCCTTCCCCCATGACATCTGTGGAACTAGCTCAGAACTCGAACGAGGCCGGTTGATATACGCTCCATCACTATCAAGGACAATGGCTGGGGGGACTTCTGAGACAGTGTTTCACAGACTTACTTACAAACTCACATGCTCATAGCTATAAAGACCCCCTCACGCCCCCACTCAACTCGCTGTCTCTGCTTGCTGCCCTTGTGCTGCCCCTATGTACAGAAACCTAGGCTGGACGCGATGAGCCAGGTGCCTGCGTCGACATAATTAGGGCTGGACAATAAATCATTCACAATATATATCATGATAGACAGGTGACCAATATCAATAGATGATACGTCTGATAGAATATTGAATATATAGAATATTCACTGAACTCCAATCTAGAACCGCACAGCATTTTGGGGGATGTAGGCAGAGGAAAGACTTTAGCCACTCAACCTTGCACAGTGAGTAGCATCAACCAACTCACTCACTCTTTGGTTGCCTAGCAACAACTTGTTGCGTAACTTGGGCAGCAGAAGTTTAAGGTTTCGCCACCGAGCCTCATAACTGTTTAAAAATAAACAAAAACTGTGGATAAAAGAGAAAAGATCAAGTCACTAATTTGGCAGTATTTCCGATATTTAAAACAAAAAACTAATCAATAATTATCGATATCAACCGACATGAAATACTTATATCATGATACGTTTTTCAGCCATATCGTCCAGCCGTAGAAATAATTATAAAATACATTCTCAGTTATATTTGTTTTTTAGGATGTAGAAATATATTCTGTAGTAATTCTCTAAAGTAGTCTAAGATTGTGGACATTGCTTGGTTGGTTACCATAAACATCTATTGAACACAAAAACCCCTTCTTTTTATTTTACCCATATCCCCTTTGGGGTTCGAGAAGAAATGGTGGTTTTAGTAATTCTGCTTTTATGCAATATCTGCAAAAAATAGCTACAACAAACAGCCATCAATGTTACAAGTCTTTTAAACGTAATAAAAGTAAATATGGCTTTAAAAAAAAAACAAAAAAAGGTAAATATGTAGTTTAGATTTTTAACAGGGCAACCGATCTTTCACCATTTTCCAAATTTATGGAAAGGACTCATTCAGCTGACATTATTCTGCAAATTAAGAGTCTTCTTTTCTTTGTAAAAGAATGTGCAAGTGCTGACCTGTGGCCAGTTTACCCTGTAAAGTAAAAAAATATACTGGATTTTAAAGTAATGAAAATAAATGAATTGTTTTTGTTTCTGAATACAAACCAAAATTTTATATATCACAATCAGTTCTAAGCAAATAATCATGTCTAGGTCTGAGCTGTCTATGGGATGTTGTTTGGAAGCTAAATTCTTTCTAAGATGCTCTTAATACTTAAAAGGCCTTCAGGTCTGTGTTTTCACAAACTAAAGGTTTCCAAACTATATAATTATCCGGTCCAGGTTTGCGGTGTTGATGTGATTTTAACATACATACATTTTTTGTAATGTGGTTTTATGCTATTAAGTCTCGAAAACCACAGATACAATAAATGTGTCATGGATCACAAACTACGTTTTGTTTTATATTTTGCTTGGATGAAATAATGAAGCTCAACTGTAAACATTCAAAGTGTTTCGAATTTAGATTCAGAGCAGATTAAAAGTTGTCCAGATACAGCAGAATTTTCCTTTAAACCAAGACGTGAATCGGAAGCTAACTTCAGCAACGTGTCGCGGCTTGAATCGAGCCTGGATCAGCGAACCCTACCTGGAGGTTCCGAGACGGTTTGGGTTTTCCAGCTGGTCTCCAGCAGTCTGAGCTGATGATCGAGCTCTTCCTCCTGATGGTCGATGTTGTTGAATATTTCTGCAGCAGCAGCAGTTCGTCGCTCTCTGATGACGAACCGCAGATATTGTTGCTGCAGACACTGAAGTATTCAGCTCACACAGCAGAAACCGTCTTCGAACCCGCGATACACACGAGGATACCCGAAAGCTAAAGGAACTAGCGCCGGAAGCGCCACACGGAAATATACCCCCAGAAACATACAAGAAACATTATGTTCCACTTCCAACTACAATTTTTTTTATTTTTCTCTAAATAGAAGACGTGAGTGGTCTGGAAGGTTGATACAAAGCCATTCAGTGATTTATAAACTAACAGAAGTATTTTAAAGTCTATTCTCTGAGGTCCAGGGAGCCATTGGAAGGACTTTGGAACTGGGGTGATGTGCTCTATCTTCCTGGTCTTAGTGAGAACGCCAGCGGCAGCGTTCTGGATTAGCTGCAGCTGTCTGGTTGACTTTTTAGGCAGACCTGTGAAGACACTGTTGCAGTAATCAATGCGACTAAAGATAAACGCATGGATGAGTTTCTCTAGATCTTGTTGAGACATTAGTCCTTTAATCCTAGAAATGTTCTTCAGGTGATAGAAGGCTGACTTTGTAACTGTCTTTATGTGTTTCTGAAGGTTCAGGTTTTAAATGTACATTTAATACCTAACATGCAGGTTTGTGTTTGCTCGAACATGCCATTTTCTTCTCATCAGGTTGGAAACCATGTGCTTTAATAATAATAATAATAATAATAATAATAATAATAATAATTTTCCACAAATGTCAACTTCCCATAGAAGAAAATGTATCCATTCTCTTTTTGCAAATATTTTATGATTTTCTAAGTTTTATAACCAAAAAATAGAAATAAAACATTTTCTCTTGAAAAATTATAACAAATATCCTACAATAGATATTCATAAAAAAAAAATGAGAAGTTATCTTTGTTCATAAAGTCAGGCGATATTAAATAAATTTTCTTTAGCTACACTGAGGGTAAAATGGCCCTACGGACTAAATGTTGCTGATGAGCTACATTCTCACAGCATTAGGAACATCAGATACTGAAAAAAGAAAAATAGAATGTAATTTTTGACCCTGATAATAAAGAACAGCATAGAGAGGGTGAAGATCATCAGGAGGATGAAGAGCAGTATGAAAGAGAAAGCGAAGCTAGTTGGAGAGGAGGATGACGTATGCTGAGGGACAACCAGTAAATCATTTATCATCTGTTGATTATTTACCTCAATTTAATTATAATAATGAATAAAAAGATAAAATAAGTTCATGATGATCAATTAATATAGTTCTCAGTTACACCCTCATGTTCACATTCATCTCTGTTCAGATATCAGTGAGGACGATCCACCAGTGCAGCCCAGTCTGAAGAGATGTCCAACCTCTTTAACGGGGGAATAAAAATCATCCTTGGGTTGAAAACTCTGTAGTTATGGGATCACTGAGTGAAGACACTTCAGCCCCTTAAATATATCAGCAGCTGTATTTGAGTCTATATCTTGTCAGACTTGCTTCTCATTTGGGGTAAAACCATCGTTTCTCTGCTGTGGCGTAGCTAACCGGTGTTCCTATGAACAGAAGAAGATGCTTCAAGTAATTTCTGCTTCAGCATCATCTTCTGTTGCTGTACAACAAAATAAATGCATCAAAACAGAAAACATTAACATACAAAAACAGAAATTTACCATTACAACAAAATTACAGGTTCAAAGTTTTGAGTATGTACAGTATGGGAAATCTTTGATTTGAAATTAGTTTTTATGTTGTTTTTTTGTTAAATATTACATTATGCTCAAAATAAATTCACTTAATATATTAAAGAAATAAATATTGACCTGTTCACTATCTGCTGCAGAGCAGATGCTTCTTGTCGGGCTCATAATGAGGCAGAGGAGCAGAGGAGGAAGAGCAGCAGACTGTGGAAAAGAAAATCTAAAATTGTGACGTCCCAGTTGTTTTTGGCCACCAGGGGGGGGCTCAAGCAGAACATAAACCATTGACTTCATTACTGGTTGAGCTGGGTAATGTTTATGGGCCTGGATGACCTTTGACCTTTAAGCTTGTATTAATATAATTAAAATGACAGCAGCAGAAGTCGTTTGACACCATTATTGTTCAAATTTAAAAGGTTCTCTGTTGTTCCTGAGCAGCTGCTCCCTCCATTCAGCAGGAACAAACTGGCTCATGCTCCAGGAGGGAAATGATGACAGGTTGATTCTGTCACTTGTTTCCAGTCAGATCAGAACCACAGCAGCTGGAGAACCGGGAGGACTGGTTACTGAGAAAAACATGGACCAGTTGATCACTGCAGGCTTCCTGTTCGTCTTACAACAGCTTCCTCTCTGAGGTTGAAGCTCTTCACTCCCTGAGGTTCCAGGATAAAGTGGTGAGCTGTTATCCTTCTATTGGGGGGGGGGCATCGAAGGTTATCCTGTCCTGGGCAAAGCCAGCAGCTGACTGTTGCAATTATTGCTATTACAACACCAACAAGTCTAGGCTTACAGGTCATCAAATATTAAACACATTAACATCAAACGTGTAGTTTTCCCACCATTTGGGACAAAAAATATGACCAAATATAACTTCAATTTTAATGTTTCTCAATCTGATTCTGTCTCCCATTTTCTCTACATTTAAGGGTTTATTTTGTTTTCTTGAACTCTCAGAACGGTCCTGAATAACTAAATTTAAACATCATAAAAGAAGCTGATCAGAGGCAGTGATGTAAACATTGATGGAAACATGGCTGCAAAATGCAACTTAACAGATTAAAACATTAAAATTACTCAGTTTCATCAAATAAAACAAAAATGAACCTTTTCATGTTTATTTCAAAGCAGATAAATTATCAAACTGATAAAAACATTTGTTCCAGTGACTTTCAGCTGAAGGATAAAAACATGCAGGAACTCAACAACTGCAAAACAATTGTTTTTTCCGAGATCTAAACTTATCACAATCAATCAATGAATGGGAAAGAAAACCAGTCTGTGGATAAATGGTAATAAATGGTCTTTATTATAAAAAGATCATTGCAACTGAAAAAAATTAACAGGATAATAAACAAACCAAAGAGACAAGAGCATTTATTTAATGGATTTAAAATTATTTAATACAAACTGAAGATACAGTAGTGGTGTTCAATAAAATATCAGATCATGCGGGATTAGAATGTATTTATGATTTGTTGATTAACTGGGTGTTACAGCTCTGTACTCTAGTTCAGGCGCTCTGGATCGCCTTGTGATTTAGGCTTTTAAGCCCCGGCCCTCACAGTTTGGACATGCAGCACCAAAACTGGGTCCCAAAGGCACGGGTTCCAACTTCCTGGTTTCCTTCCTTTCTACAAAAGAGTTTGCAGTTGTTATTGAACACGTCTTTGGAGAAATCTTAACGAATGGGGGCGAGAAAAAAAAGACTCTTTAAGGATTTGAACCTGTGGCGTTTGGGGGGGGAGGGCAGAAAGAGAGCACGCATCTTACAGTGAGCTTCTCATTGTATTAAATGTGTGAAAATTCACCAAAAATAGACCCAACCTTCATAAGTTCTCGTAGAATTTGATCAAAACTCAGGGTTCAACAGACAGACTTCTTGCCTTTAACAAATTTCCCAAGTAAAATTTGTTCAGAGGGAGGAGCATACCAAGACCATTTCAGATAAAACCATCCTTAGCTAGATTCACCAAGTAAAACAACATTAAAGGCTTTTACAAGCAAGTTATCAGAACCACTTCTGGAAACTACAGGAGCCACCAGTCCTGCTGGAGATGCACGGCTAGAAGATCTAAAACTAGACGTAGAGAGAGGAACCACAGAGGGAAAGTTTCCTTGGCATTCAGAGACACTAAAACCTCGGCTCTAAAACTACAAAACTGGATTGTTTTTTCTTGGGGAATTGAAAATGCAACTCATCAGTAATCTGACGTAGTTTGAAGCAAAGTTGATTAAAAAAAAAAAAAAAAAAAAGTCACAGAGGGACATCAATGAGGTGAGATTTAATGATTTTTGATTCTGACTAAGCAACATGGAGCTTTTGGTGCAGCCAAGACAACTCTAAGTCTGGCCACACCCACATCCCCGGACGAAAACTAGATTTATCACTTCACCCAACATCTATGCTGCAACGAACTGGAATAGCTAGCTAATTATTAAGGTACCATACATTCAGGCTCAACTAATCTGTTCTGAGACTGTTATAGAGCATAAAGATATTATGGGGGTGGTGGTAAGAACTTTTTAGCATATGTTCTGACTAAATGCGTTTGTGCAAAATGTTGCCCTCTCAGAAATGTTCTTTAGATTAAGTGCTTGTTTTTTTTCCTTTAAAACAGAAATCCTGCTAAAACAGATATTTGCCTGATATTCTTACCATGTAGGCCACAGCCAGGACATTAAATATAACTAGGATATTGATAAAGCTTAAGAGAAATTTCAGACATTTACACAATTATTGAAAACATTTCATGGAAAAAACAATACAAGAAAGAAAACGCTCCTTTAGTCCGACAGACAATTGAATCTCAAAATGGTTGTAAAAATAAATACATAAAATTTAGAAAATACAGAATTAAAGAGGCAGGAACAAAACTGAAGAGGAACAGAATACATCAATCTCATGTGGGCACATTTAAAAAAAAAAAAAAAAAAAAAAAAAAAGTTTATGAAGTGTATAAAGAATATGACACCATCGATTTATGGTGTGGAACCTAATGACGGTGTTCAGACACCTTTACCTGTGGAGTTTCAGAACCACACCGATGACAGATGTAAATGTGGTTTACTGTGAGACGATTTAGAAACGCAGCCTGTTGACCACTACAAATGAACTAAAATATGAATGGTGTGGAGTATTTTATCAAGAAAAATAACTTGACTTCGTTCCACCATAACCATGAATCAGCACCTTTTAACTACAATTTTTAAAGTGAGAATAGAAAACATAAGAGGGGCGGAGGGGTTGCTACAATATAAAATGATTAACTAAACTGCAAAAAGGTTTTCTTTGGCAAATTTGACTCTTGAGTATTTGGGAATTGAGATAAAAGGCTATAAACAAACTTTGACACTAACTCTATACAAAACTCAAAAATATGTGGAAAGTTTTTTCATTGATTTTAATAAGCTTTTATCGGTTATATGCATTGATTATGACTGTTTAATAATTGTGGGAGATTTCAACATCCATGTTGACAAGCCCAAAGACAGAGGCACAAAAAAAGCTGTGATATACTTCATAACTTTGGTTTGACTCAACATATCAAACAAGCAACAACAAAATCGAGGACACACTCTGGACTTGATCATCAGCAAGGGTGTAAATATTTCCAAGGTCTCTATAATTGATGTCGGCCTGTCAGATCATTTCTCTGTTATTTTTGAAAGTGCCATCTCTACCGACTCAGCAAAACAGATATAACAAAACGTTCTTTACAGACAACACAGCTGAAACCTTTAATCAAAGCTACTAGTCAACCTCAATTCTGCCGTGTAACCTGGTAGATGAGTTAGTGGATAATTTCCATTCTAAGATTTCAGACATCATCAATTCCATTGCTCCCATTAAAGTGAAGGTCGTTTATTATGAAATCGACAAAGAGAGGCTGTGAAGCTATCACTCATCACCAAAACATGCAAGGGAAACGTTCATTACGGAAATCATAAACAATCAAAAATGCGTGCGGTTTATTTACTACAGTTGACAGGTTGACAAACCCTCCTGTGATTTTACCACCTGAACTCCACTTTACCAGGGCCTGCAATGAATTTGCCAACTTTTTTAGAGAAAATTTAAAACATTAGAGGGTTAATCTGCACATCTACACCAAATCCAATAACAATGCTATGCTCAAACATAACAAATGCAGACAAAATGGCCACATTTCAACTACTCAACCATAAAATCTTAGAGGAAATTATAAATCGATTAAGCTCCTCCTCCTGCTGTCTTAATATCCTACCTACAACCTTTCTTAAGAAAGTTCTGCCTGTCATTGCATCTGATCTGATTCAAATAGTAAACTCATCCCTCTCATCAGGTGTTTTCCCCCAGTCTCTAAAAACAGCAGTTATCAAACCGCTGTTAAAAAAGAACAATTTAGATAAATCACTACTGCAGAATTACAGGCCAATCTCTAACCTTCCATTCATCAGCAAAATTATTGAAAAAGATGTGTTTCAACAGTTAAACAGCTTCATAACGATGATCAACCGCTTTGATGTCTCTCTGTCCGGTTTCCATTTCTTTGTGTCAATAGGAAACTTCTCATGTGGGGTAACCAAGGTTCAATCCTGGAACACCTCCTATTTAATATCTACATGCTCCCACTAGCTCAGATTATAACAAGTAATACAATTAGTTACTACAACTACGCAGATGATACACAGCTCTACATCATGATGTTACCAGGTGACTCTGAACCCATCCAAGAACTGAACAGAAACTAAACTGAATATCTTTGGATCTAAAGAGGAACGATCTAGAGTCAGCACACAGCTTCAGTTATTAGAGCTAGAAACTAGTGATCAGGCCTGAAATCTGGGTGCAGTGATGGATTCATACCTGAACCTTCAGAGATACATAAAGACAGTTACAAAGTCAGCCTTCTGTCACCTGAAGAACATTTCCAGGATTAAAAGGACTAATGTCTCAACAAGATCTAGAGAAAATCATCCATGCGTTTATCTTTAGCCGCATTGATTACTGCAACAGTGTCTTCACAGGTCTGCCTAAAGAGCCAACCAGACAGCTGCAGCTAATCCAAAATGCTGCTGCTGGTGTTCCCACTAAGACCAGGAAGAAAGAGCACATCACCCCGGTTCTAAAGTCCTTCCACTGGCTCCCTGGAGCTCAGAGAATAGACTTTAAAATACTTCTGTTAGTTTATAAATCACTGAATGGCACTGAATCATGAATCACAAATCAAAAACCCACCTGTTTAGAGTTGCTTTTGACCCATAATAACTGGAACATTGACCAACATATTTGATGTGTATTGATGTTTTTAATGATGGCACTTGGTAAAATGTAATGTTTGTTTATGATGTTTTCATAATGTAAATCATTTTGAACTGGCTTGTTGCTGAAATGTGCCATACAAATAAACTTGACTGCTTTCCAGCAAAGATGTTTTACATATCTCTGCAGTTCAGTCATCTCTATTGCAGTTACTTTGACTAAACCACCAGCAGTTAAACCAGGAAGCTCTATCAACTTATGACACACAGGCTACGTTCACACAGAAGGCAAATGCAAATCAAATTAAGATTTTCTTGATGTTATCTTGTCCAGTTTTTAGCAGCCTGCGGTCACAATTCAGTTTGCTGTTTATGGAGATGTAGGCAATCAAGAAAACATGGAGTTTTTGCGGTTTGTGGCTTCTCTGATCAATCAAGAGGAAAAGAGTCTTTCAAGATGCAATACAAACAGCGGTGGGGGAAGTAATTTATTATATATTATAAATGTGGTTGGGGAGCAAACATGTCCCTTTCTCACACAATAATTGTGATGCCCATGTATTCACTCTTTCATACATACATTTACACACTGAGGGTGCTGAACTACATTGTAGCCACAGCTGCCCTGGAGAAGTCTTGCAGAAGCAAGGCTGCCATATAATTGGCGCCACCTGTTGGCCCCTCTGACCACTCTGTTAAACCGCCTCGCCTGTGTGAGTTTTCATGTGGGCAATTAAATACAGGTTCTTGGTAAAACCCTTTCCACAGGTTTGACAGGAGAAGGGTTTCTCACCTGTGTGAGTTCTCATGTGACGAGTTAACTGACATTTTACCGCAAAACTTTTTCCACATGTCAGACACGAGTACGGTTTCTCCCCTGTGTGAATCCTCATGTGGAACTTCAGATTACCCTTTAAGCTGCACCGCTTCCCACAGATCTGACAGGAATAAGGCTTCTCACCAGTGTGGGTTCTTATGTGTTGAGTCAAACTACTCTTCATGATGAAACTTAGTCCACAGGTCAAACAGGAAAAGGGCTTTTCACCAGTGTGAGTTCTTATGTGTGTGAGCAAGGCACTTTTCTGATTGAAACTCTTTCCACAGGTTTGACACATAAATGGCTTCTCTCCAGTGTGTTTCCTTAAGTGAACTTTCAGACCTGGTTTCTGAGTGAAACTCTGTCCACAGATCTGGCATGAAAAAGGCTTCTCACCCGTGTGACTTCTCATATGGCTAATCAAAGTACCTCTGGTACTAAAACTTTTGCCACAGGTTTTACAAGCGTAAGGCTTCTCTCCTGTGTGAGTTCTCACATGAGTAGTTAATTGACTCCTGCTCGCAAAGGTCTTGTTACAAATTTCACATGGAAAGGGCTTCTCGCCAGTGTGTGTTCTCATGTGAAGAGTTAAATTCATCCTCTGAATGAAACTTTTTCCACAGGTCTGACATGAGAAAGGTTTCTCACCGCTGTGAATCTTCATGTGGTTTTTTAAATGACTTTTGAGAATGAACCTTTTTCCACAGGTGGAGCATTTGAAAGGCTTCTCACCTGTGTGGGTTCTCATGTGAGCTATTAGGTACTTCTGAGTGAAAGTTTTCAAACATATTTTGCAAGATGACAGATTATAATCGGTGTCACTTTTTCTGTGCCTTTTTAGTTTTGTTTTGCCGCTCCTCTTATGTTGCTCCGACTCTTCTTCTGTGCTGGAACCAGAGTCTTCATCAGTGCTTTCTTCCTGATTCTGGTAATCGGCGTCAGCAGAGTTCTGGTCTGTGTTTGGTTCTGGTTCCCTCAGGTCATCGTCATCAGAAACAGGACTCATGAAGGCATCGGCCTCCTGTTTGGGGTCAGTGTTTGGTTCTACCGCTCTGGGTTGGTCCTGCTCCGGAACAGGACTCACCTTAAAGGTATCAGACTCTTCTTTCAAAACCAGCTGCTCTGCGTCCTGACTGACGCAGAGTTCATCGTGTTCCTCTTTAATCTGCACAGACTCTATTTCCTCCTGATCCAAACACGCCGTCCCCTCCTGGCTGCAGAGCTGCTGGTCCGTCTGAACCTCCTCCTCCTTACAGATGTAATGCTGTGGGAGGTCTGTGGGGAAAACAAACGACAAAAGAATGATTCAAGCAGACGGGTCAGGGCAGAGGTAAATTAGTTGAGGATAAAACAACTGAAGTATTGTTTTTATTAGGCTGCTTTCTTGGTATCCCAAAATACTAAATTAGATCAATCACTGATGACTGATCAACAGACTATCAATTGACCAAAAGGTTATTTTAAGACAAAAAAAAAAAAAAAAAAAAAGGGAACTCTTCTTATGAAACTTTCTCCTGCTTTTAGCTCCCATTTTATTAGCTTATCTAACAGTCGTATTTCTTACCTACTTATATTGTTACTGTGTTTGTAACTTTTTTTGTTTTGTCAGAACATATCTCTCTTGGAAATGAGATGTTGGATCTCAATGAGACAACCTGTATAAATAAAGAACAAATAAAAAAAGATTATTGATTTCTAATTTAGCAGAGTTATTAAATGAAACATCATCGGAATAATGTTTCATCTTCACTTCTCTGGTGCATTGTAAACTGGCTGTCTGAACATAGACCGACTGTTCTTAATTTAGGCTTAAGCTAATCTTAATTATTTTAGAGCTAATTTGGCCTGATTTCCAAATTCCTCTTAAATAAACTGATTTCATTTGACTCTTTATTGGTTCTATTCTTGTATATTTTTATTACAACAAAAACTAATAAGCTACTTTTAGTAGCTTATTAGTTTTTATCATTCTTTCATCTTTTACTTAGTAGTTTAGTTGAGTGTTATGAGTTTAGTGAGTTTGTGGATTAAAGTCTAACTGCAAAGCTGAATTATTCTTGGTAATAAACTCTTGGTTATTGGAGAGATGATGTTTGTGTAGCATCTTGCTGTTTGAAAAACACCAGTGCTGAACATTGGCCTTTATCCAATATTGTTTTAATGCCTCAGCCTCATCAAGAAGGCATTTCTAGACAATAACTGAGACTGAACTATTTGGCTGTTATTTCCCTGATAACCAGGTGATGCCCGACTTGGTCATTTTAATCTAATTGACTACATTTTTTTTTAATTATTGTCTTTGACATTTATTAATAGTTATTCATAGCAAAATCAAACCTATTGTTGCACAACAAAAGAATAAGGGTTTGAATTTAATCAGTTTAAAAACTGTTCAGCGTATTATTATCCTTCACTATAACTGGCTGGCTGAAGCTGGTCGGAGTCATGCTCCACAGTGTGTTGCTGCAGGAGGAACTGGTGAACTTCTTAAAATAGCTGACATCACCAGGAAATAACATCATGTGGAAATATTGAAGCAAGATCTAGAGATCAGCCGAGAAGTTGAAGCTCGGGTCCAGACTGGTCATCAAGATGGACAACAATGTGGGCGTCACAAAGCTCTGAATCCTGGAGAGAATGGTGGGTAGAGCTGAAAAGGTGTGTGAGTGAGGCGGCCTAACCCGGCCCAGTTACACCAGTTCTGTCAGGGGGAATGGGCCAGAACTCCAGCCAACTATTTTAAGAAGCCATTATTGTCAATTTGGCAACAAGAATCCCAAAATGTGCCATGAAGACACCCATACCATGACACCACCACCAGCTGGACCAGTTCATAAGAGGAAGGATGGATTCATTGTTTCACGATGTTTACACGAAATTCTGACCCGATCATCGGAAAGTTTCAGCTGAAAACGAGACTCATGGGACCAGGCGACGCCCCTCCGATCGCTCATCATCCCCTTCTGGACAGTCTGTGTGAATAACACCTCCTGCTCCTGACAGCAGAGGGCCTGGTGTGGTCTTTGCTGCTGTCGCTCATCTGCTTCATGGCTACTGTCCCTTCAGAGACACAGTTCTGGGTTGCTTGGCTGCAACCAGTGCTCATCTGTGCCTTTCCATCACGTCTCAACAGTCTGAAGCTGCAGAACGACATCTTCATCCCAGCAGATCAGCAGGTCCAAACCAACTCGGCCCAGCCGGTCTGGGATCAAACGCTACGTTCGCACAGCAGGCGAATGCCACCCAGATCACACTTTTTCACTGCAGTCGGAACGGCCCGGTTCTGATCGTGCCGGGCGGTGAATCTGGACAGAAACAACGTCTGAAAACGATGAACCGATGAGAGCCGGTGGAGCGTCCCATCCCGGTCCCAGCGCTCCCAGTCCGACTCCACCTCCAGACAGGTCCTCTCCAGCAGCTGCAGGCGATGCTCCGCTAAAGGCCGCTGCTGTTGGTTCTTCTTCCTGCTGCTCAGCTTCCTGCGTCTGGTTCTGATCCGGTGGCGGTGCTGTCGGCTCTCAGCAGCTGTAGGACCCGTCCAGAGACGCCGGCGGCCATTATCGCTGCTGGGGGGGCTACGTTCTTCTGCTGGGGTCGTAAACCATCACACCGGAGTCTGACTGCGGCCGGGTTCGTCTCGCAGCAGGAACGACGACGGAGAAAAAAAAAAATTGGATTTCAGCAAAAAACTCTGAATTGAGAATCAAGACGTGGCTGATGTCACATCATTCAGCACATCCAGACACCGTCTAAAAAACAAAAAGATGAGCTGAGAACAAGATAAAGATGGCCGGCGTTTGTGTCAACCTTCTTCTTCTGTCCAGGGAAGACATCAACCCGACGTACGTCAAGAAATTCAAATTTGAAATCAATATTTTCAAACATCCAAAGTATTTATTTAAAACTGTTTTCCTTCTTGTTCACTCTCATAATCGCTGCGGCGTCTGTGACGGTCCCGCAGTACAAAAATATCAGCCTACGTTCGGGATACACAACAGATCAGCTTCAACGCTGGTACCGGTCCGATAATTAAAACTGGGTCCATATTAACGACTAATGTTTATGTGGGTCTTGATGCTGATTGTGTTTCTGGATTTTCAAACCTGTGCATCTCGTCATAATTTACAGTCTTAAATAAAGCTAATTTACCTTAGCGCATAAAGCGCTTTTCCAAGGGAAAGTAAAGGAACAGCAGTTGTTGCTGCCAGGTCAAAGGCTAAAGGCAACAGTTTTTATTGTCCCCGTCTTGGGATCAAAAAACTCAAAACCAACAAATCAAATCTGAAAGAAGCGAAACGACTGTAAATATGCAGCCGTCAGGGCTGCACCAAAACTCAACAGAACAAACAAAGTATATGTGCCTAACAAAAGTATTTACCCCCTTGGATTTTTTAAATCGATACACAGAGACAAATCAACCATGATCAACAAAATTTTGCTTTTAAAACTGATTTCTACAAAATAATTATTTCAAAGCCTCCAGCTGAAGTTACACAGAGATGGTCTGAAGACAAGAAGTGGAGGTTCTGGAGTGGCCTAGTCAAAGCCCAGATCTGTTCCCAGCTGATCCTCAGCAACCTGACAGAGCTGCAGCAGTTTAGCAGGAAGATGGAGGAAAACTGCAGCCTGATGAGACGCGTCCTCATCCCCCCCCCCCAGCAGCTGCTCCTCTGGCTGCTGGTGGGGGATTTATGCCACCAGCTGTTTAATGTTACATGTTTTTATTGAACTGTCATTTTGTAGAAATCAGTTTTCACTTTGACATTAAAGGTGTCTTGTAATTTATTTTGGTCAAGAAAAAGCTCCATTTTGTTGATCTGGACGGATTTGTAAAGCAAGGGGGGGGGGCTCATTAAACAGGATAACAGGTCAGGATGATGTTCAAGACGTCGACCAATCAGCTTCCTGGAGGAGAGTCTTCTCAATCCAAACAAACAACCTGGCCACTTTGTTAGGTACAGCTGCGATGCTCCTCCCACCGGCTCCCTGGAGCTCAGAGAACAGCTTTAAACCTGCTGCTAGTTTATGAGTCACTGAACGGCTTTTAGCGCCACAACACAGCAAACACCTGTCGCTGGACCAACTGAACGGCCGCTGCAGGCCGGCTCAGTTTTCTGCCATTTTGACTTATTTTATAGACCTTATGTTTCATGACTGGACCGCCCCGTCTCTGGTTCTGGCCTCGTATCTTTCTCCTCCTCTCTCCTCTGCTGGGACACCGTGGAACCGGTCCGGACCGTTGAAACCACATCTCAGACAACAAACAGTACTGTCCTCCAACGGCTGAACCAGAATCCGTCCTGACCCACTGAACCAGTGCGGTCCGACGGCTTAAAAATAACGTCAGACCAAAAATAGAATGTTATGAACAAATTCTAGTATTTTAAAGACTAAAATGAAACTAAATAAATAACTACACAATAAAGAAAATTTGGCAGATGAAAAACATTTCCTGATCAAATTTGCTCAATATAAAACTTACGAAACGGATACTTTCAGTAGGTATTGCATTTATATGTTAGAATAAAGTACTTCTGGATTTTCTTGGTCTCCAAACGTCTCATCAGACAGAAAAATAATAGAACAAAGCTGGTGTAGAAACAAGAGGTCTCACTTTGACATAAACTCTTGGTCTGTCTCTCTCTGATGCATTTCTGGTTCAAATGTGTTTGTACTTATACTTCAGCAAAATATCTGGATACTCTACCCACTGTGAGTAAGATCACTGATGAAGAACAAAGTCCGGTGAAGTTCAAACTACTCCTAAATACCCAGGTCTGGATGTTTGTGCTCCCATGCAGACGTCAGTTTGCCCTGCAGTCTGAACGAAGCACATTTTTAACTGACCTGTACTTCTTTCCTTATTACATCAATGCAGCTCATACATTGGGTGGATTTTAACTTATAAAACTGTGTCTCTGATTTACTGTAGAAGATTCCAAAATCCTTACAGATGGCGCTGGGAGACAACTTCCTGTGCAAACTGAAAATAAAGGCTTATAGGATCTTATTTATTAAATCTGTAGCTTAACATAAAGATTCAGTCAAACATCTACGGTAGAAAAAGCGACTCGTCTGAAGCACGAAAACGGCAGATTGTTCATGTCTGGTGAAAATATGAATGTTTTTAGTCAGTCACTAAGCCGAGTGGCAGAAATCAGAGCTGGGATAGCTCCACCTGGAGCATCAGTAACAGGTGGAGCTTAGATACCTGTTACTGATGCTCCAGGTGGAGCTATCTGCCTGTTGTACAGCCTCTGGCCAGCAGGGGGGTGATGTGCGCGTCAACCCTGAATAAATTCACCTCCAGGTCTCGTTAAACTTCATCTCCCAGTAGAACCGACAGTAAAAGCGCTGCTGGTCCGAACCTGTTCGCTGCAAGCTGACCCGGGGTCTCCAGGTGAGGTCCAGCAGCCTCCGCTGGCGGTCGAGCTCCTCCTCGTACTGGACGATGGTTTTCTCCAGCTGGGTGAAGATTTCTTCAGCAGCAGCAGTTAGTCTCTCTCTGATAAACTGTCTCAGAGGCTCGGTTGAGCACATTGTTGCTGCGCAGACTCAGAACACACCTGAACACGCTGCTGCAGCTGCTAGCAGGAGGCTAACCCGGATAGCAGGAGGCTAATGCTGCTAGCACCTTTGTTTTCCTCCACCGGAAGCCTCGCCGACAGTTTCCGGTGTGACATTTCACTTTAGGGGGCGCTGTTTCACCAAACAGGGTGAAAATAACGTCTTAGCAAACCAATAAAATTTTGTTTTTCCTGTTTTGTTTGTGTTTAAAACCCGTTTTACCAAAGAGACTTGCTTATAATTTATCCCAAAGATACGGTGGCTCTTCTGCAAACGCAACATTTCAAATTTCCTCCCCCCGAACCCAAATAAATCCATTGCAGGACATTCGATGATATATATTCCTCTAATGACGTTTTGGGTTTGAGATCAACTGTTGTTCTTTTTTAAATAATTATATTGAAACTACAGCCAATTTATTCCTTCCTTGTAAGTTTTCAGATGCTTTTTGGCTACAACCAAGCATTTCTCAGCTGGGGAAAGTCTGTCAGAGGGACATTGTTTTTGGACTTATCCTGGACTGTAAAAAATATATTTTTTAATGAACACTTCTAATTTTTGGAATATCATATGAACCCAAATCCAAATGTAAAAAAAATGTCTCCTAAATTTTTCATGTTTTTCTGAATGACTTTATCTTATGTGAAAGTGCTTAAAGGAAAGACGAATCCTCATCCTAAGAAACTTCTCAACGTGACTGCAGAATATAATTTAACAGTTTTTCTGTCAATTTTCCACTCACACACATCCAAATCTAATTTCTGATTTGTATTTGAATTCCTTCGATAAAGATAATTAAAGATGTGACGATATATTCAGCAAAGACTCCGGAGAAACATCTTTGATAATAAATGGAGGTGACGTCATAGACAAATCTCTGACCTCAACACACTTTCCCAGAAAACACTTTAAAGAAAATCAGATTCTCACTGATTCTCATTTATTCTCAGATAAATCCACATGAAGTTTATTGTTCTAGCGATTTTTTGCTAAAGAAATTAAACCTAAATACCACTTCCTGTGCGCTTGTGACTCAGATATTGTTAGAACTGCGAACAGTTCACACTGGAGTCGGATATAGGCAACACTTTAAAAGTAATGTGGACGACGCTAAAACTGGAATTGAGCATCAAGATCTGCAGTGTGAACCCAGCTTTAGTAGATCTGAAGAGATGAGAAAGGAGCTTCTGCTCAACTTGATGCATGTGTTTGAACCTGCAGATACTGGACAAGGATCCTGAAAATGTGATGAAGTAAACACTGTTTTATGTCTAAATATCATCTGTATTGTTTTAAATGAAGGAAAAGTTGTTTTTTTTCTGTTCTTTTATGTTTACATTTTTTTTTTCCTCATAGGCAAATATGACTAAAAAATAAAAGGTGGTGATTATTAGACCTGCTGGTTTAAAATGATAAATTAACCAGAACTAATTCTGACCTGAACATTTGTAATGTCTCCCCCTGCTGGACTAAACCAGTAAGTCCAGCAGGATTTAAGCTCACCTTTAATGTGGTCTGGATCCACGGCTCAATCAACTTTCTGAAGGTTTTCCAGCTTCTTTTCAGACGCTGGCAGCTTCTTCTCTCCGTCACCCAACTGCATCCAGAGGAAGGATTTCTGCCGCTTGCTTGCTCTGACCTGCGACACGTTGAGGTAAAACCAGGAGAGCCCCAAAGAGCACCGAGCTGAAAACTCGACATGCAGAAGACAAGCTGAAGGCTGATGGATCCGTCTGCTCCAGCGCCTGGTCTTGGATGGGCTTCTATTCAGGACATTCAACAACTGGTAAGAGTTAAAGTAAAAAGCTGAACCACCTTCAGAAAGCCTCTCTGCTCTGAAGGAAAGTCTTAATTATTGATGGAAACTCATCAACATCCCCAATTATGCGTTTGATGTTCTTTAATTTTGCTCTTCAGCTTTATTGTTTTCCCATTTTATTTGCTCTCCATGATTTTGTTCATCTACCTGAACACAAGAATCCAACTTCCAGTTTATCTTTCAATCAGCTAAAGTTAAAACCTTTAAAAACAGTAAAAGTTAAAGTCTTAACCAGAAAAATGATTCATTTAGTAACAGAAGCAGCTCAGCAAGTTTTCCCAGGTTGTTCATGGTGTGTAAAAGAATAACTCCCAAATAATCTGGTTTTAGGATAATTTATTCCAGTTTTGACAACTTTCCATGCATCATCAAAGTTAATGCCATTTTTCACATTAATGATCCCATTGACAGTAAATGCAGAAACAATTACAACATTTTGTGTTGTTTCACAAAAGATCAAGTCATTTCCTGTAGTCTGCAAACTTTTCCTTCCGGTTCCAACTCAACATGTTTCAGTTCATGGCGTTTGTCCCTGGTTCTTTCCCTCAGACTGTTATCATTTCAGCCATCGCTGTGTGGACGAACCTTTATGAACGATGAAGCTCACAGACGTCAACATCTTATTTTTCAGCTCATCTTCCAGAGCCTCCCTCTTTTCTCCATGCATACCCCCCCACCAAATGTAGCTAAGCCTGTCACAATAAGCAAATAAATCAATTAATGGCATAAGTTAAAATGAGCTTGATCATTTCCATTCTGATGATTAATATTTTTTAATGGCAATTTTGTTTACAGACACTTCATAAAACATTTAATTTATGGCTTCAGTTGCTTCAGAAGGTGAACTTTCAATATTATACTATTATCCTGACTTGAAATGGTTTCAAAACAATATAATCCTTCATTGCAAAAATCACTGGGACAATTTATCATCCAGCTAAATTTGTTATAAATGTAGCCAGTTTTATCTTTTCCACATGAAAGATTTGGCGTTTTCTGTCTTGGTGAAATAACCAGGAGCAGCATCGGTTTTAGGATAACAGTTTCCTTCGTAAAGTCCAATGAATGAAAAAGTGTTGCCAAGGTTATGATGTCACACCTGAGTGACTTTTCATGTGACTATTCAAACCAGTTTTTGCGGTGAAACACCTTCCACAGAGCTTACACGCATACGGCTTCTCGCCTGTGTGAGTTCTCCAATGAGTTTTCAGGCTGTGTTTGGAACTGAATCTTTTTCCGCACATCTTGCACAGAAACGGTTTCTCTCCTGTGTGCGTTCTGATGTGAGCCCTTAAAGTCTCACTGCGACCGAACTGGTTTCCACAGAACTTACAGGCGAAAGGCCTCTCTTTCGTATGGATTTTCACATGATTTGATAAATTTCCAAGGCAGCTGAAGCTTTTTCCACAGAATTTGCAAATGAAAGGCCTCTCGCCTGTGTGACTTCGTTGGTGATGTTTCAAAACATCCAATAACCTGAAGGCTTTTCCACACGTCTCACATGTGAACGGCTTCTCACCTGTGTGGATTCTGACGTGACGCTTCAAGGTTTCATTTAAACTGAAACTTTTGCCACAGGTCTTGCATTTGAAGGGCCTCTCTCCTGTGTGCTTGGTCATGTGCGCAGTCAGCTGCACCTTTTGACGGAAACATTTTCCACACGTCTGACATGTGAACGGCCTCTCGCCAGTGTGGATTCTGACGTGGCATGTCAGCGGGCCCTTCTGAGTGAAACTCTTCCCGCAGATTTTGCAGGTGAACGGCTTCTCGCCCGTGTGGTTTCCCATGTGACGTTTCAGGCTCTCTTTCACTCTGAAGCTTTTCTCACATAGCGTGCAGGCGAAAGGCTTCTCACCTGTGTGGATTCTCATGTGAACAACCATGTAGCACTGAGAGACACTTTTACCACACACACCGCAGGTAGAACGGTTCTGTTTCTCACGATGATCTCTGGTTTGTGACCTGATCCGGTTTGGATCTTCAGCTCTGGGTGGCTCCTTGTCTCGGTTCTCAGCTTCAGCAGAGTCTTGGGAGAACAATACTCTCCCTTCTGGTTCTCTGAGGTCTGCTCCTTCAAACGCAGCGGTCACCCGCTCTTCATCCTGATGGATGCAGAGTCCATTATGATCTTCCTCTTCTGCACATACCGACTCTGGTTCCTTCTGTTCTTCCTTTACCTGCAGAGCTTTTATAGCCTCTTGATCTAAACTGGAGATCCTCTCCAGGTTGCAGAGCAGCTGCTCGGTCCAAACCTTCCTCTCCTTCCAGACATCACACGGTGGAGGGTCTGGATAGGCAAAAAGAAAAAATATTTTTCTCATTAAAGGAAAGAAAAATGACTTTGTCTTCTATCTAAAATGAGAAATACAGATAAAAGTTGACATATCATAAAATGTGCTGAATCTAGCTGACCTCGAACAGATTTTCATTTTATACAGGAGAGGGCGCTGCTGAGCCTGAGCTGTAGCAGACTTTCTAACATCGATTGAGTCAGAAGAGAAGCTTCCGAGATTCATCCAGAGGAAACTTAAAGGGCTTCACATGATCAGAAGGAAAATAAAACAACAAGCAAGCAATAAAACATTAAACCACATCAACAAACAGAACAAAGACAGGCTTGAACACAGATGACAGTTTATGATGTTCCACTTCCTACTAATCAAAGGCAGCTCTAAACAGACGGGTTTTCAGCCTTGATTTTAAGGAACTCAGTGTTTCGGCTGTTTTGCAGTTTTCTGGAAGTTTGTTCCAGATGAGAGGAGCATAAAAACTGAAAGCTGCTTCTCCATGTTTGGTTCTGGTTCTGGGGATGCAGAGCAGACCAGAACCAGAAGACCTGAGTGGTCTGGAAGGTTGATACAATGACAACAGGTCTTTAATGTATTTTGGTGCTAAGCCGTTCAGTGATTTATAAACTAACAGAAGTATTTTAAAGTCTATTCTCTGAGCTCCAGGGATCCAGTGGAAGGACTTTAGAACTGGAGTGATGTGCTCTATTCTCCTGGTCTTAGTGGGAACGCCAGCGGCAGCGTTCTGGATTAGCTACAGCTGTCTGGTTGACTCTTTAGGCAGACCTGTGAAGACACTGTTGCAGTAATCAATGCGACTAAAGATAAATGCATGGATGAGTTTCTCTAGGTCTTGTTGAGACATTAGTCCTTTAGTCCTGGAAATGTTCTTCAGCTGATAGAAGGCTGACTTTGTAACTGTCTTTCTGTGTCTCTGAAGGTTCAGGTCTGAGTCCATCACTGCACCCAGATTTCGGGCCTGATCACTAGTTTCTAGCTGTAATAACTGAAGCTGCGCGCTGACTCTAGATCATTCCTCTTTGGGTCCATAGATAATAACTTCAGTTTTATTTCTGTTCAGCTGGAGAAAGTTTTGGCACCTCCATGCATTGATTTGTTCTAAGCATCTGTTCAGTGCTTGGATGGGTTCAGAGTCACCTGATAACATCGTGATATAAGAGCTGAGTATCATTTGCGTAGTTATGGTAGTTAATCTTATTACATGTTATAATCTGAGCCAGTGGGAGCATGTAGATATTAAATAGGAGGGGCTCCAGGACTGAACCTTGGGGTACTCCACATGTGACTTCTGTCAGCTCCAATGAGAAGTTGCCTATTGACACAAAGAAATCCCTGTTCTTTAGGTAGGATTCAAACCAGAGAGTCCGACCCAGCTGTCCAGTCGCTTCAATAATATGTCACGGTCAACACTGAGGTTCAACAGAACCAACACTGTGGTTCTTCCAGAGTCTGGATTTGTGTGGATATCATTGAACACTGTGACAAGATAAGAAAACATCACATAGAGAACACTGAAACCAGATGCCTCACCAGACGCATTGATGGCCTGCTGAGTCAGAGGAAGGCTGACCTCTGACCCCCCGTGGCAGTAAGACACCTTGAAGTGTTTTGATAAAGGAGCTTCAGACTCTTTTCTTTCCTGATCATTTTTCTCACCTCCAACCAGGTTCTGAAGGACGAGCTGCTCTCTGTCTGGTTCTGGTCCACAGTGGTCCGTTTCCTCATGAACAGTGTTCAACAAACGGAAACCCGCCAGCTGTTTCAGAACCAGCTGCTCTTCATCCCAACTGATGCCGGGTTCGCTGCTTTCCTGCTTTAACCAAAGAGGTTCTGGTTCCTCCTGTTCCTCCTTGATTCTCGAAGGTTCTGGTTCCTCCTGCTCCCTCTGAGGTTCCGGTTCTGCTTGGTTAGAGAGCTGCTGGTCCGTCGGTACCGTCCCAGTAGAGACATAATGCTGTGGGACATCTGGACAGGCAGAGAGAGGAGAATGAAGGCATGAAAAGATGTTCTGGTTCTGAACCCAGAACCAATGCAATAAAACAGCAGCTCTTACAGATGTGTTCCTGTTCTTCTACCAACCAATGAAGCCAAAACAATTAAAATAAAAAAAAAAAAAAATGTATACACACATCTATCTATATATAGTTTGAAGCTAAATATTTAGCTAAATTCACTTGACAGTAACCAGAAGTGGACTATCAAAATAAAAGCTGGGTCTTGCGAACTGCTATATAAATCCTGTGGTGAGACTGATTCACTTCCAGTGCTGATCTTTACAGCCTAATAACATGATGAAAATATGACTTTGAAAAATGAAACTCCATTTTTTTCTCTTATAACAGGCTAAATAACCTAAATTATTGCAGCTAATTTTTGTCTACGTAACTTTACAAACGGCACTCTATAATTTGGAACATAAAGATAGCTAAAATATGAGATTCAAATGAAAGTGGGACAGCTTCATGTCCTCTGTGGGTAACTGAGCAGCAGTCAGAACACGAACACTTAAGGAAGTGAAAGCTCTCTGCTGTCAACGCAGAAAGAGGAAGACTAAAAATGTAGGCCGCTGGATGAATTTAGTTTATTTGTAAGAATCAACGATCAGAAGTTCTGCTGCCTTGGTTCCGTCTCTAACAGACCGGAAACACCGCAGCTTCCTCAATGGGGATGTTGACACATTAGCAGAAGAGCTAATGCAGCTTCCTGCTCAGTTTTACCACATTAAGCTCCAGAAATAAAGACCCTGAGCTGCAATCTGCCAGTTCCTGATATGCTCCCCCAGTAGCACCCCACCAGTACCGCTGCTGGTCCGAACCTGTTCGCTGCAAGCTGACCCGGGGTCTCCAGGTGAGGTCCAGCAGCCTCCGCTGGCGGTCGAGCTCCTCCTCGTACTGGACGATGGTTTTCTCCAGCTGGGTGAAGATTTCTTCAGCAGCAGCAGTTAGTCTCTCTCTGATAAACTGTCTCAGAGGCTCGGCTGAGCACATTGTTGCTGCGCAGACTCAGAACACACCTGAACACGCTGCTGCAGCTGCTAGCAGGAGGCTAACCGGACTAGCTGCTTGTCACTGCACGATATGTTCCGGAAGCACGATCCGAAGCGTTGGCTCATGTGCGCATGCGCTAAAAGAAATACTTCCGTATAATTTTTAAAGCGTACACCAACAAAGCATAACAATACTATTTGCTATAGGACCTATTTTTTAGACAATGTTATAACTCTCTTAACAGTTGTCAAAATTTAGATAAAAGATTATGATTCAGCAGAAAATGGTGTACTGGACTGACGAGACTGTAGGCCAGGGGTGCTCACACTTTTTCAACATGCGAGCTACTTATAAAACAACCAAGTCAAAAAAATGCAAAAATGCAAAACATATAACTGTTTTCAAATTTATTAAATATTATTTGTATGTACAATGTATGTTGATGTACCTTGCATAACTGAATAAGCCAATATTGCACAACACATATAAATAATTATTTACATTGTTTGTAGTTGCCTGAGTTTACTTTGATGACTTGCACTGAATTGAATCAGCCAGGGATGCATAGTCCGGACAGTAGCTGCTGACAGCCAGCCTCAAGCACATTTCCAAATGTTCATCAGTCATGGTGGAACGGGATTTGGACTTAAAGATCTTCATGTAGGAAAAGGCTGACTCACATAAATAAGTGGAGCCGAATAATGCAGTCAAGGAGGTAGCACATTTCCTCATGTTGGGGTACTTAACCTCTGTGAGTCAGTTCCAGAACTGTCCATGAGCTCTGGACTTCAGCTCAGTGTCAGCTTGTAGAGTCAAAATCTCATCTTCCACTCCAGAAGAGTTCAAGTGAAACAGTGTTGCAATGTTTGATGTGAGTGAATCAACCTCAGCATCTTCCTGAAAAGCATAGCACATGAATGTAGCGACTGGTTCGAGCAAAGAAAAGTCTTGAAAGCGTTTGTCAAACTCTGACAGACAAACGTTCATTTGCTCCATGTAGCTGCACTGTCAAGTTGCTCACGGGCCTTCCCTGCGTCTCCAGCTCTGATGCCAGGTTCTGGAAATCTGCCAAATCATGGCGCTGCAGTTTTGAGGCTAAATGTTGCATCTTTCGTTTGAAAGCGTTAACTGAGCTGATCATATTGGTCACTGTTTTGTCTTTTCCTTGCAGCTCAAGGTTAAGGTCATTCAACAGGTTTGTCACATCAGTTAAAAATGCCAAGTCCAACAGCCATTGACCATCATTTAGTTGCTTGTATTCTGCATGTCCAGATACATGGAAAAACTCTTTAATCTCCGGACAGAGTTCTCGAAATCTTTGGAGGAATTTCCCACGACTAAGCCATCTCACGTCAGTATGTAGCAACAACTCAGAGTGGTCGCAGTCAGCCTTCTCCAGATGTGCATGGAATAACCGTCTTTGAAGAGATCTGGCTTGAACAGAACAGGCGATCTTCATCGCCACATCCATGATCTCTTTCATGTTGAGCATTTTAGCACATAACGCTTGTTGGTGCAATGGTAATTCAAGAAGTCTGGGAACGCATCGTCCTGCTTGCGCTTTGCAATAAATCCATTCACAGGTCCAGCCATTGCAGGTGCTCCATCTGTGGTGATAGACACCAATTTGTACACCGGGAGCTGAGTTTTCTCGATAAGGTTTTTAAACGTCTGAAATATGTCCTCTCCTCACGTCTGTTCTTTCATGGGAAGTGCTGTCAATAGCTCCTCTTTTGCAGTGAGATCACTAAACACCATACGAATGAAAATGCACATCTGGGCTGTGTCACTCACAGCTGTAGATTCGTCCAACTGCAGGGAGAAACACTCACAATCTGCGATGTCCTTCCACATTTGCTGGGTTAAATCCTCAGCAATGGCTTCACAGCGCCGTGTAACTGTATGTCTTGACAGCTGCAGAGCTTTGATTGAAGATAATATCTCTGCCTTATTTTTAGAGTCTCGGAGCAATGAGTCAGCTGCTTCAACGAATGCTTCTTTTACCATCCCTCCGTCTTGGGAGGCCTTATTGTTTTTAACGATGACGTCACTCACCCGGAACGACGCTTCGGCGGCTTTTGCTTTTGAAGTTTGTTGAGTGAAAAATGACTGCTGTCTGGACAACTGGGATTTTAGTTCCTCCACCTTTCTCTTTCTCAGCTGGCTTTTCGGTGGGAAGTCGATGTCGTATTTTCCATGAACAGTCCGAAAATGCCGCTCCAAATTTCCCTCCTTTGTTATTGCGACGGTAGACTGGCAGATGAGGCAAACGCACTTCGAAAATGACATCGTGAAAAAAAAGTCCACCTCCCATTCCGTGTGAAAGTGATATGTTTTTGCCTTCTTACTTGGTCCAGCTTTCTCACTCATTTTGATCACCATATGTTTTAGCAAGGGCTTAAAATCTGAGGTAATTCGCTAACTAGCTTGTAAGTTTTGCTGCGCTAGCGCCGTCGTTTACGCATGAGCGGTGACCTAAAGGTCAAAATCCAGTTGTCATCTGATTGGTTGCCCTGTATGTCAATTAAGTAACGGATGTTTGATAGGCTGACAAATATATTTTTTAACGTCACGCTGCGATCGACCAGTAGATCACGATCGACATAATGAGCACCCCTGCTGTAGGGTATTTACGCCTTCAATGCGCCCTCTAGTGGACTCATCACGGACAAAAAAACAAACAAACAAAACAAACAAAAAAAAAACAAACCAAAAACCTTTAGTTTTAAAATAATTATATCTTTTATTAGACCAGCTAAAGGTTATTGTACTGTTCAAGACTATGTCCCATGTGTTCATGGGAAACACTAATTTATTACAGCATTACTCTATCTTTCCTCACGTGTGATTATTGTACACAGGCACATACATTTACTTGATGTTTTTTCAGAAAGTAGCAAAGTAGTCTAGCAAAATGCGATTAAACCGTTTCATCTTTATTTCTTGTTATTCTGTTTAAATCATAAACTATTTTACAATTACAATGAAATACAAAAAAAAATAAAAAATTTATATATATATATATATATATATATATATATATATATATATATATATATATATATATATATATATATATATATATATACACACACACACACACACACACACACACACACACACACACAATCAAATATCCTCCCATAAGTATTTCTTTTAGCACATGCGCAAATGAGCCAACGGTACGGATTGTGCTTCCTGAACAGATTGCGCAGTGACACTGCTTTGTTTACTTCCATCGGAAACCTCACAGTTTCCGGTTTGATCCCTGACCGCAGAAGGACGCCGTTTCCCAAAACCGAGAAAACGTCCTGGCAAAAAAACACTAGAATCAAACATCAGGAATTCTGTACTGTTTTATGCAAAATAATTCATTTAGAGTAAAATGGTGACACATTAAAAGGAACTGACATCTGGACAGACTCGGCTGCAGTGTTATTTCACGGGAGGGGGAGTTGACGAGACAGCTGTCTGAAAAACAAGGGATTGAGTCAAGACTGGTTCTTTTGAGAGACCAAGACCAGACCTTTTGAGATTGAGACCAAGACCAAATGTTTAGAACGCCATTTATTGCTTTTGTACACTACAGAATGCAAAAATGAATAGAAAAACAGTTAATTACTCATCTACTTCTTGGTATTAAACTAATAATTGTCATAATAAACTAAAACTTAGGTTATTAAATGCAGCCATACATTTACACACATTCTCTAAATTAATCAGCTTACATTGCACAATAGTATGATAAAAAGAAAAAAGGATTAGGCTAATAAAGATTTGTCATATTTAAAAATATCTTCTCATATGATAATCTGAATAAAAGTAATTCATCAGAGTATCCGATGTTAAAAAGCTTAATGTTCTTAAAAACACATATGCTGAACATATAAGTTATTAGGCATTTTAATATTATTAGTCCATGCAGGAACCCAAATTTGCTCACAGGGGAATTCCTAAAACAATCAAAGCCAATAGAATCTGTGGGATTTACAAAAATCATGTAGCCAACAGGGACAACTCAGTGACAACAGATTACAGGAGCCAAATGGATTATGACCATAACACATCAAAGGTCAGACTGAATTTTTGTTTTTGGCTTCATGAGCCTTATTTTCTCTCTTCATCAGCTGCTGGTTAAATGAGGTTTGCACGTAGAGCGGTGATGTTGATACCGTTGGAAAGTTTGCACCTTAATTTGAAAGGTTGCTTGTGGCTAAAACAGTGTTGTACTACCGTTGTGGGTTTTTCCGGTTATGCAGGTTTAGTGTCTATTTAGGTTTTTATTATTATTATTTAGCTACTTGAAACTCGGCGTTGTGCATATTTTTCACATTACTACTTTTCCTTGTGTCTGCTGTCGAGGTCCAGTAAAACTAGATGTTGTCTTGCTCACTTCACATATCCTTAATTCAAAACTTGGTGGTGGCCCGGGGTTTTTGCTTTCCCCTTTCCTTTCCGTAAAATTCTTCATGTTCTTAAAAAGCAAATTTAATAATTTTCTATGGTCAGATGCAGGTGTTTTTTCAGCAAAAACTAGACCACACCGCATGTGAACATGCAGACGCGCTTTTTTAAAATTGAAGGATCAAATGCCGTCTGGTTTGATAAACAATCACATGCAAGATGATTTGGCGGTCATCAGCAATAATAACATTGCATTTTCTCTGAAACAGTGGGATGCAGCTGTGCTCTGATCTGTAGAACAACAGGTTTTAGATAATAAATTAATGGTAAATACATTAAAGACAGTAAGTTAATAACACACTTCTCGAACAAGTAACAGAAGTTAAGTTACTTGGGGTCTAATTGGATAAACTGTCTTGGTCAAGACACATAGAAGCTGTTGTAATGAATATAGGCAGGGCTTTGGCTTTATTAAGGAGATGTAATACATTTCTGCCAGCTGATTTGACTGAACTTGTAGTAAGAACTTTATTTCTCAGCTTGAATATTGCTAGTCTATATGGGCAAATGCAAAAAGGAAAGACTTAGATAAACTTCAATTAATGCAGAGTAAACCTCCCCATTTAACACTGAATTATTGTTAGAGGACCAGTATAAACACCATGCATTCAAATCTTGGCTGGATGAAAGTTCATGATAGGGCATTAGCTTCACTACTATTCTCAACATGGAAAATCTTAACATTTCAAAGTCCACATTTTTTGTTTGTTCATTTACAGAACAATTTAAATTCACATGGATGCGTGACCAGACATGCAGTTGAAGGACGTTTTCAAATTCATCAAACTAATACTATTTTCATCAAATGCTCCTTTACTTACAGAGCAATGAAAGAATGGAAGTCCTTACCATTACCGATGATAAAAGCTGAACACGTCAGTTTTTAAAAAAAACAAGCTGAAAAGCTTTACAGAAGAATGATACATTTTTAAATGATGGACCCCCAGGAAGAGTACCCAGGTACACACATACATACATACATACATATACATATATATATATATATATATATATATATATATATATATATATATATATATATATATATATACACACACACACACACACACTTGGGAAAGGTTTCTATTTTGTGTGAATTCTAACATGGTTTTTTAAACAATTTTTAAATCTGAAATCTTTTCCACAGGTTTCACATGAGAACGGCCTCTCATCTGTGTGAATTCTCATGTGAGTATTCAAATAACTGTTTTGATTATAACCTTTTCCACATATTTTACATAAATGCTTCTGACCTGTGTGGTTTCTCATGTGGCAAGTCAAAAGATGTTTGTGATTGAAACCTTTTCCACAGGTTGTACATGAGAATGGTATCTCACCTGTGTGAGTTCTCATGTGGCTATTCAAACTTCTTTTTTCAATGAACCCTTTTCCACAGGTTGTACATGAGAAAGGCTTCTCCCCCGTGTGAGTTCTCATGTGGCAAATCCAACTACGTTTTTGACGGAAAGCTTTTCCACAGGTTGTACATGAGAAAGGCTTCTCATCTGTGTGAGTTCTCATGTGGCAAGTCCAGCCACGTTTTTGAATGAAACCCTTTCCACAGATGAAACATGAGAACGGCTTCTCGCCTGTATGAATCATCATGTGTCTATTCAAAGTATTTTTGCTACTGTAACATTTTCCACAAGTTATACATGAGAATGGCTTCTCGCCTGTGTGAGTTCTTATGTGAACTATTAAATCTTTGCTCCATTTGAAACTTTTCCCACACACATTGCATTGTTTACATTTTTTACCTTTGTGAATTTCCCTGCCCTTCCCCCATTTCTCTACATTGTCACTTTGGCCTGAGGTTTTCAGAGCTCTCTCCTGTTTCTGTTCATCTCTGCTGGATCCTGAGGCTCTGTGAGCCTTTATTTCCTGATGATGATCTGCTTTAGGAAAATTCTGAGAGAGGATTTGGGTTCCATTGAGTTCTGGTTGTTGGTGGTCCGTTTCGCCACCAGAAGTCTTTAGGATTAAGGCATCAATCTCCTTCAACACATGCTGGTCTTCATCCTGACTGATGCCTTCAGATTGTTTCTCTACCATCTGCTGAGGCCCTGATCCATGCTCCTCGTCCTTCACTGGTTCAGGTTTTAGTTCTACTGGTTCCTCTTTGATTTCAAAAGATCCAGAATCTGTTATCATCAAGAAATCAATCTCCTGCTTCGGTACATCCTGGTTTTCATCCTCACCGATGCCTTCAATCTTAATTTTTATCATCTGCGTAAATCCTGATTGACAGTCATCTTTCATTTGTTGCAGTTCTAGTTCTTCTGGTTCTTCTTTCATTTCAAGAGATCCAGAAACTGTTCCTATTAAGGTATCCATCTCTTGCTTCACTACAATGTGGTCTTCTTCCATCACATTTAGCAGAGGTCCAGATCCATGCTCCTCTTCTTTTACTTGTTTAAGCTCTGGTTCCTCTGCTCTCCCCTTGGCTTTTAGAGATTCTGTTTCCCTCTGGTCCAGAGCGGGGATCTCTTGTTGGTTGAGGACATAATGAGCAAGATCATCTTGCTTAGTAACAGGCATGTTGTGGCAAACCTGAAAAAAAAGAGAGAGGAAAATAATTAATTTTAACTTCTTGCCTACAACAGTGGGTGTTCATCTTCCATTGACCTGTTGCTGAACCACAAGCCTCACAGCTGAAGGACTTCAATTGTGTGAAGATACAACCGACAGCTGAAGCTCACTGTTCGCTGTAAGCTTTTTAGTGCAGATATTAAGACAGCCCAGGTATCGAGACACACTGTCTTTAGAGTCAATGTGAACACATCTTTAAGGCAACTACTGATACTCAACCTGAAACAGATGGACCAGGATGCTTTAGATGATTAAGTCTAAACGTCCTCGAGTCTTAGGGTCCGCAATGACCCATTTTCAGGTTGGAGTTGACATGACGCTGCCTGTCAATCCATCCAGTGGGTTTGTCAGCAACTGCTCTTTTGGAGGGCGCAAATTCTCAAAAGTAAACACCCCCCCTTGAGGGAACTGAACCTCTGACAAAGTTGTTAGGGTTTATCATTATGCATGCATTGCAGTCCTAGAGATCTGGTGAAAAATAAAATAATAATAATTTTAAAAAAGGTTAAACGTTGTCAGTGGGTAAAATGCAATTAAGACACGCTTTACCCAGAGCATTTAGAGGGTGGAATATAGTTTATTCCATTTCCAAAACATAAACAGAGTCTGGAGAAATATAAAAGATGGATAAATGCTTGTGACTGTCCTCATGAGCAGATGAATTCTACAGTGATCGATGCTATAACTATCACGTTCGTCTGTATGAAGGTAACTGCAAGTAAATCTCCCATTATTTTGTCATTTTTACATCATATGCTTAATGGTTAAATCAGGGAATAATGCATCAATTTGAGTCCAAAACAAATGTGAGCTGTAGCTACAAATGGGTATAGTTTCTTTGTAAAGCTGTAACTTTTAAGGCATGTGGTACAAATATTCATACGCAGCCTGACACACGTGATCAGAACATCGTCCAGATTTTCACAGCTCGTTTATATACCAATTACTCACTTGCTTCTTGCAAGTGCAAAATGCATACAACACAACTATGCTGAGAAGGACACGCAGAAACAGTGACAGAAAACTTTGCTGGTCAAATATTTGGAAGATTAACAACAACAACATAATAATAATAATAATAATAATAATAATAATAATAATAATAATAATAATACATAGATGACAAATATCCTCCAGCAATGCCAATTTTAAGCAGCAGGACTACCTCATAAATCCAGCGCAACCAATGCCATTATGTCTGGATGCCCTGGGTGTAAAGCCCAGAAAACATTTGCTTGTTCCACAAATTGTGCGGGAAAAAGATGCCTGCTTGGCACAGATTAGTGCAGCCGGACTGCTGAGAATATTTATGAAATAAAACCAAAATGAAAACACACCAAGATTAAATTTTAATATTGTGCCATGTTATTAAACCAACAAAATGATCAACAGCCACCAGAGAGAAGAAAACCATCACCTAGCTAAAGGGACAATGAAGATAAAACCAATAAAAAGAATTCCCACCTTAAAGTTCCTTTATGGGCTCACATGAAACATTTTAGCGCTCCTTATATGGAATATCTTAAGACCAGACCCACAAAGACTTTTCGGTGGAGGATGTGGGCCATGTTGTCATGGCGAAGTCAGACGTCACACGGTTGCCACACATTTGGTGCAACTCGGCTTGAATCAGTGGAATTTAGAGCCAAACTCACGATCGATCCCAACCCCCAACAGGAATGCAGTCCAGTGTTTGGTGGGCAGGCACCCTGTCTACTGCTTGAAACTTTCCTCTTTGGTAAAGCTGACTGCCTCGGGTTTTTCTGAGCTATCTTTGTAGTTATACTAGCATAAGCTTAGGCTGCTGGAGGACATGAACTCTGCTATGTTCTCCTACTACTCACCAATTTCACAATACAGTGGACAGTGGGACGAGAGTGGTATTCCAATGTTTAGTCCCGTCTTTCTCCAACACATGGCAATTGGCTGACATTTTACTGCTACAAACTGTCTGCGCTCTCTTTCTTCCTGAAGACCTGAAAACTGCCTCAGAGCTTATTTGTTGAGCTGTGTTTCTCTCCTGGATGAAACCACTAATGCAGCGACTGCTGTCATTAATTCTACTTTTTCCTTAAAATACAAAGTACTCCTGGATCAGTGCTTCTGCCTTTTTGTGAGTCTGCTTTGTCTTCTCAAACCCCATTCTGTCTTGGCAGGAAGCCACTTACACTGGGGCTGGCTCTGCCAGAGGTTTATTCCTATTAAAGGGGGGATTTTCATTCCACCATCACTACATGCATGCTCAGTACGAGAGATTGCTGCAAAGTTATCACAATGCAATCTGCCATGCTTCCTTAGATGAAAACATTTTAACAAACTTTAATCATAAAACTTGAGGGCAAAAATAAACATTTAAAGGGTTAGATCATGATCATCGCCCTTTTTGTTTTGTAGAAACCTGAATGCAGAAGGAGGATCATGTTAATTAGCTTGTAATCTAATTTGCGCCATACTCTAAACACAGGCCAACCTAGACAATGACGATAATTCCAGGATTTCCCCAGAGTATTATAAGCCTGAGGGAGTTTATAGCATAATATCTTTCTGAAGGAATATTTAGTTAAGCAAACAAATAGGCTTACTTGTCAATGTCCATTTTTTAAAATGTTTCTTTTGAGTTATTTTACCTTTAGATGTTACCATTATTATACAGCTTGTTTAAAGATCCACTGGCTGATTACTTAGTTAGCATTTAACTGAAATTCAAAAAATATACATTATTTAAATGCATTTTTTGTGTCTGACTTTTGAGACTCAGTTGTTTAAGTATCAAAGATATCCTCTAATAACATCAATATTTTAAAATGTCCACTATTAACATCGCAAAGACAAGATGGGCTGCTAGTGGACTGGTCTAGCGCCCCAACCACCAAGCTTACAAAGTTTTCTGGGAGAAACAAATTCTTTCAAATAGCTGAAAATATTTTTTTCCATCAAAATGGACATGGGATTGAATCAATTGTTTTTAATTGTGTATCGTCCACCAGGCTCTTTCTCTAACTTCTTAGATCATATCTCACATTTCTTCACTTAACATTGTGTTAAACACTGATAAGTAGATCTCACCATTCACTAAAGCATCAACAGACCTAAAATTCCTGTCTACATACTCTTGATCTCTTGCTGACATCAGCATTGAGTGTGCATAAACAATAGCATTACTATACCCCTAAAAGAAAGTTTTATCACTGTAAAAATAATTTGTGCCACCTGTGGATGACAGAATATAACTGTATGATGCAGTAATATTTATGGAACAGTTAGCGGATGTGACTAGCTACAGCTAGGTAGTTTCTTCACCATGTTTCTGAGTAGCCATTGTAATCTTGCACCTCCATTCAACCGTGTTGACAAAATGGACAGTAAACTTTTCTCCCGTTTCAAAAAACAAACCTAAAACAAGTTTTTTGTTTTTTTTTTTTAATTTATCAATTTTTCTGGAGGATGTCGGTGTTTTAGAGTTTTTAACGCCATGGCTGACCGGTTTATTCTGTCTGTGTGGAGAAGAAAGCAGAGCCCCGCCCACCAGGTAACAGCAGGTATTGGAGAGGCCAAAGCACCACAGAAACTACTGTATATCCTTACCCTTCTGCCAATATCAACTAGTTCTGTGAAATTCCGCATCTTAATGTGGATTCTATTTTGTTTATTAAATTTCGCGATTCCATCCGTGTTTTATGCAGAAGTCATAGGGCCCTACTAGTGTCTTTTATTCTGCATTAATAAATTTCCTCATGTTTTTAAGAGCGCTATCAATGTGCAGGTGCTGACCTGGGTTCAGTTTACCCTCTAATTAAAAAAAAAAAAAAAGTACTTGATGCCAAGGTGAAGAAACTGATTGTTTTGTTTCTGACAATTATGGTAAAATCCAAACTATTATATATTACAAACTGTTTTTAGTAAATAATCCTGGCGAGGTCTGAGCGGTCTGGAGACATAGCCTAGATTTAAGGCTAAACCCATTCTAAGATGCTCTCAGTACTAACAAGGCCTCAAAATCGGTGTTTTCACAAACTAAGTAAAGGTTTGTGAACTAAATAATCCTGTTTTCCCATGTATTTATTTATTTATTTATTTTTTGCCAAAAAAATTTTTACAAATCACACCAAGTTAAACCTTTCATAAATCACAAACTGATTTCTTTCATCTTTTGTTTGCATAGAATAATGAAGATTAATTTTATACGTTCAAAATTTTTCACATTTTGACCTACAGCAGATAACTCGTCTAGATTAATTAAATACAGCAGAATAGTCCTTTAAACCAAGATGTGAATCGGAAGCTAACTTCAGCAACGTGTCGCCGCTTGAATCGAGCCTGGATCAGCGAACCCTACCCGGAGGTTCCGAGATGGTTTGGGTTTTCCAGCTGGTCTCCAGCAGCCTGAGCTGATGATCGAGCTCTTCCTCCTGATGGTCGGTGTTGTTGAATATTTCTCCAGCAGCAGCAGTTCGTCGCTCTGATGAGGAACCGCAGATATTGTTGCTGCAGACACTGAAGTATTCAGCTCACACAGCAGAAACCGTCTTCGAACCGACGGTAAACACAATGGAGCCTGCAAGCTAACACTGCTAGCACCTTGTTGTTGCTTACTTCCGCCGGAAGTGTCAGACGGAGCTCTACACCAGAAACAGACGAGGCGCTTTAAATTGCGCCTCCTTCTGCAAATATTTCCATTTCATTTGCTCTTTTTTGCTTGTTTTGACACATGAAAAAAAAAATAAATAAATAATATATATATATATATATATATATATATATATATATATATATATATATATATATATATATATATATATATATATATATATATATATATATATATATTTCTGCAAGTTGAGCAACTTTAATACTGACTTTAGCATTTTAATAAACTGATTAAATTACAGTCCCGTTCAACTAAAAATGAAAACACTGGATTAGAAGCTCCTTCACATCACACACAACTCTATAAAAAAAATATAAATAACATGTATATTCACAATGACACATATTAGATATTTATTAGTAATTTGTTCCAATTTGAATTAATTGCTGCAAAAAAAGAGGAAACTCACGGCAGTAACTTGTATTACATTATATATCATATCTAAAAAAAGTAAAAATATTCATTAAATCAGAGGTCTTCAACGTGGGGGTCGCGGAGGTACTGCAGGTGGTTTGTGAAATGTCTAATTAATTTGACATTTTTTTATTTTTTATTTTTTTTAAATTCACATTTATTTTAAATTACTCGATACACACGAGGAGCCTGGAAGCTAAGGCTGCAAGCGCCTTATCGTTCACTTCCGCCGGAAGTCTCAGATAGAGGGATACCCCAGAAACAAAACAGGCGCCTTAAGTCCTTTTTCTTCTTGGGTGTAATGGCGGGGGACATCCAACGTTTAGATGTATTATCGCCATCTACTATCCTGGAGTGTGGGCCAGAGTATTTTTCCCCATATCTACTTAAACAAAATTGTTATTTATCATCCTGTTTTCTTTAGAAATTTAATAAAGGCTTTATTTATCTTGTCGTGTTTAACTATACTTAACTACTTTAACTATAACTTTATACCTTATTAACTCTTAATGTCTCCACGCCATAGATCTTTAATTCTTGTTATATCCGGGAATTTTTCAAAAGTAAAAGTAGCAATACTTTATTGTAATATTAAAAAGTAAAGTGTAGTAAAACTACTCATAAAAGTATTTCATCCAAAAAAAGTTGATCAAGTAACTGAATACAAGTAACTAGTTACTACCCACCTCTGCTTAGAACCCACACAGTGGGAGTAGTCTAAAGAGACATTTGAAATACTAGAACTGATTAGAGTGTTGAATATAGGGACACAAAGCCAAAGCAGCAGCACTACAATGTTCTGTTCTACGAGGCTTTTTGTTTGATGGCATCGTCATGTTCCACAGCTGGTCTATTGGTTGAATTGTCTTTGGGACCCTTGGAGTGTTTCACCCAGTCTCCCACCAAAGCTGGATTTCTGTAGCTGACCCTTTGTTCTTTCGCATAGCCCCTGAAATATGGAGAGCCGTTTCATTCAGAAATAAATAAATACTGTTATTAATACATTTTTAAGACATATTCCATGAAATAAATAAATAATGCAAGTCAATGACTCGATGCAAACATATATATTTCATGTGTCAAAACAAGCAAAAAAAGAGCATTTGGAGACAAATAAATTTTTTTAGTTGGAGGCGGAACTTAAAGCGACTTTTCTCTTTCTGGGGGAGTTTTCCGAATGAGACTTCCGGCGGAAGTAAGCAACAACACGCTTGAGGCGTAAGCTTCCTGGATTCCTCGTGTGTATGGTCGGTTAGAAGACGGTTTCTGCTGTGTGAGCTGAATACTTCAGTGTCTGCTTAAAGCGCCTCGTCTGTTTCTGGTGTAGAGCTCCGTCTGACACTTCCGGGGGAAGTAACAAACAAGGAGCTAGCAGCGTTAGCTTCCAGGATTCCTCGTGTTTATCGACGATTAGAAGACGGTTTCTGCTGTGTGAGCTGAATACTTCAGTGTCTGCAGCAACAATATCCGCGGTTCCTCATCAGAGAGACGAACTGCTGCTGCTGGAGAAATATTCAACAACATCGACCATCAGGAGGAAGAGCTCGATCATCAGCTCAGGCTGCTGGAGACCAGCTGGAAAACCCAAACCATCTCGGAACCTCCGGGTAGGGTTCGCTGATCCAGGCTCGATTCAAGCTGCGACACGTTGCTGAAGTTAGCTTCCGATTCACATCTTGATTAAAACGGCTGTTCTGCTGCATTAATGAATCTAGATTACTGTTAGTCCGCTCTAAATGTGAAACACTTTGACTGTGTGAACTTGATCTTAATTATTTTTTATGCAAACAAAAGATGAAAGAAAGCATAGTTTGTAATTTATTACAGCTTTAAAATAGTATGATGTTAATTTTCTAATGTGGCAAAAACCAGATTATAACAGATGTGTGTTGAAATCACATCAACACCTCAAACCTGGACAGGATTATTATATAGTTTGGGAACCTTTATTCAGTTTGGAAAGACAGACTTTAAAGCCTGTTTTGGTACTGAGAGCATCTTAGAAAGACAAGGAAATGGTTTAGCTTCAGAGCTGCGTCCTATAGACAGCTCAGACCTACACAGGATAATTTAATGAGAACTGATTGTTATATTTTATGGAGAGACGTTTCATTCAAAATTAAATAAATCAGTACTGTTATTAATAAATTAATAAATATTCCATTAAATAAATAATTGTTCCCATGAAATAAAACAAAATTAATATTTAAAAAATAAATTTTTCATTTATTTAATTTTGAATAAAATCGCTCCAAAGATATCCACAGCCAGTAATAAAATGAAGAGTGCAACGATATACTGAGTCAGTTTTCTTTAGTCAATTCAATTCTGGTGAATTCATAAACAAGTCTCCATAGGCCAAAAAAAGAAGGAATGTTGTTGAGATTAAAGAATCTCAGACTTGAGTGAAACAGGTCTCGCATCTGTATAAGAAGCCCAGTTTTGATTTTAGTTTAAACACAAGTTTGTTAATGTGCTCCTTGAAAGAGCGTTTATCATCCGTGATCACACCCAGATACTGTGATCTACATCATCTAGGGACATCCTTCACCACTTTGAAACAGCTGTAGCCCTACCTTGCTGCTTCCTGAAACCAGACTGACATTCTGACAAAATATCATTGGAATCTAAAAAAAATCTAAGTTGCTCATAGAAAAATGTTTCCAGTATTTTTGCAAGGACACATAACTTAGAGATTGGTCTGTAGTTGTCAACTTGCACTTCATTCGCCACCTTTTAGTAGGAGAAGAACAAAAGCTGACTTCCAGATTTCAGGAATCACATTGTTGGTGAGCAACAAATTGAAAATAAAAGCTTTTTCTTGAAAAAGAATGGATCAACATTGTCAGGACCAGCAGATTTGCTTGTGTCAACATTTTTTAAAGCTCTACAAACTTCAGACACAGTGAAAGGAGGAAAGCTAAAACCCTGAGGCAGAGCGGAAAGATGCTGACTGGAGATCCTGTGCGACTTATTCCGATTATACAGGTTCAAACAAGTGACTGGACAAGCCAAAGTGTTTGTCAAAACTGTAACCACACAACAGCCATCATATATGGTATTTGGTAGGTCATATCTGCAAGTATCTCCATAGGTAGGTGTGATCATTTCCAGAAATTCTTGGGATTTTTTTTTTTTTACATGTTTTTAAAAAAATAGTCTGACTTGACTTTCTTAACTTTGAAGGTAAAACGATTTCGAAGCTGCCTGAATATAAGCCAGTGTCTTCATATTAGGTCCGTCTGGCTCTTCCCCATGCACCATCCCTTTCATGTTTTTCATCTTTATAGTTCTGAAGGGAACCAGGGGTTTGTTCTTCCTTTCATTGTAAATTTACATTATGGAGCATGTTTATCCATGGCCGGAATTAAGGCATTATAAAAATAATTCCAGGCTCATTCTCCATCGCCAATGAGAAAAATTTTATCCCTGTCATATTCCAAAAGATCACGAAGAAAGGCTTGGTCACAGAAATGCTTAAGATCACGTTTAAAAACAATGACTGGTTTTTCCTTTGGGAGCTTACCTTGTCTGACGACTGCTACAGCAGTGTGATCACCTAAATCGTTTCCAAAAATGCAAATATGTGGATATTTATCATGGGTAGTAGTTAAAACTATGTCAAATAAAGACAGGTGTAACGACAGTCAAGAAATTTAGTATTTGATCTTGTTGGGCCATTGATTAGGTCAGTAAGATTAAGCATTTACTGTGCTCTGTTGACTGATGGTGTTTATGATTTCAGTTTTTGGTGCTTCTTGTTTTTAGAAGTCTGTATTATAACAGGGTCAAAATTGACCCCAACACGACAAAGGTCATAATTTTTTACAAGAGTATTTTATAAATTAATGAAATAGATTTTTATTATTTTTCTGTTGAAATTGAAGTTCCTGACAAAGTCAAAAAGTCTTGATGCAACAAAGTATTTTATGTAGTACTTTTATATAATTACAGTGGAAAAAAAAGTCAGTGCCAAAGGTTATTCTTCATCCTCTCTTCATGTATCCTTGTTCAGATGTTTCAGGTTGTGTACCGATAGTTGCCTTAATGCTTTGCTCACATTGACTCCTAAGACAGTGTATAGAGAAACCTTGGTCTCCCTTAATGTTTACACAAAAAAGCTTACAGTTGAACAGTGACCTCGAGCCATCGGTTGTATCCCTAAAATGTTGATGTTCTTCAGCTGTGAGGCTCCCAGTTTAGCAACAGCTCTATAGAAAATGAGCAGAGGCAGTAAGCTAAAATAATAAATTTTCTGTTTATCTTTTTTTTCAGATTGGCCTCAACATTATGTCTGTTACTAAGCAAGAGGTTCTTGCTCATCATTTTGTCCTCAACCAACAAGAGATCTCTGTTCTGGACCAGAGGGAAACAGAATCTCTAAAAACCAAGGGTAGAGCAGAGGAACCAGAACCGAGACAAGTAAAAGAAGAAGAGTATGGATCTGAACCTCTGCTGAATGTGAAAGAGGAAGACCACATTGTTCTAAAGCAAGAGGTGGATACCTTAATGGGAATAGATTCTGGATCTCTTGAAATCAAAGAAGAACCAGAGGAACTAGAACTGCAACAAATGGAAGAAGATGACTGTCAGTCAGGATTTCAACAGATGGTAAAAATTAAGGTTGAAGACATCTGTCAGGATGAAAACCAGGAGGTACCGAAGCAAGAGAGTGATACCTTGATGGTAACCGATTCTGGATCTCTTGAAATCAAAGAGGAACTAGTAGAACTAGAACTGACGCAAGTGAAGGACGAGGAGCGTGGATCAGG
The DNA here is from genome assembly GCA_014839685.1 of Anableps anableps. Classification (NCBI taxonomy): domain Eukaryota; kingdom Metazoa; phylum Chordata; class Actinopteri; order Cyprinodontiformes; family Anablepidae; genus Anableps; species Anableps anableps. Next base: position 39,719,118 of record CM026070.1, on the reverse strand, counting down.
ACCTCAGCAGATGGTAAAGAAAGAGGCTGAAAGCATCAGTCAGGATGAAGACCAGGATGTTCTGAAGCAGGAGACTGAAATTTTAATCCTAAAAGCTTCAGATGATGAAACAGACCACCAACAACCTGAATGTAATGGAAACAAAACCCTCTTTCAGAACTTCCCTAAAGCAGAGCATCATCAGGAAATAATGATTGACGAAGTCTCAGGATCCAGCAGAGATAAAGGGCAACAGAGGAGAGGTCAGAAAGCCAGGGGTCAAAGTGACAATGGAGAGAAAGGGATAAAGGGCAAGAAAATTCAGAATGGTAAAAAATGTAAACAATGTAAAGTGTGTGGGAAAACTTTCAAATTCAATAGAGATTTAAACATTCACGTGAGAACTCACACAGGTGAGAAGCCTTTTTCGTGTATAACCTGTGGAAAATGTTTCAATCACAAATCCAGTTTGACTATCCACATGAGGGTTCACACAGATGAGAAGCCTTTCTCATGTGCAACCTGTGGAAAAAGTTTCAATCACAAATGTAGTTTGACTATCCACATGAGATCTCACACAGGTGAGAAGCCTTTTTTGTGTACAACTTGTGGAAAAAGTTTCATTCAAAAACGTAGTTTGACTATCCACATGAGAACTCACACAGGTGAGAAGCCTTTCTGGTGTGAAACATGTGAAAAACGTTTCTTTGAAAAACGTGGTTTGACTCTCCATATGAGAACTCACACAGATGAGAAGCCTTTCTCGTGTCTAACCTGTGAAAAACGTTTCTTTCAAAAACGTAGTTTGACTATCCACATGAGAACTCACACAGGTGAGAAGCCTTTCTTGTGTCTAACCTGTGGAAAAAATTTCATTCAAAATCGTAGTTTGACTATCCACATGAGAACTCACACAGGTGAGAAGCCTTTCTCTTGTGTAGCATGTGGAAAAGGTTTCATTCAAAATAATATGTTGACTCGCCACATGAGATCTCACACAGGTGAAAAGCCTTTCTCATGTTTAACCTGTAGAAAACGTTTCTTTCAAAAACGTAGTTTGACTTTCCACATGAGAACTCATACTGGTGAAAAGCCTTTCTCGTGTATGACTTGTGGAAAAGGTTTCATTCAAAAATATAGTTTAACTAACCACCTGAGAACTCACACAGGTGAGAAGCCTTTCTCATGTTTAACCTGTGGAAAAGGTTTCATTCAAAAAAATGTTTTGACTCGCCACTTGAGAACTCACACAGGTGAGAAGCCCTTCTCATGTATAACCTGTGAAAAACGTTTCTTTCAAAAACGTAGTTTGACTAGCCACATGAGAACTCACACAGGTGAAAAGCCTTTCTCATGTATAACCTGTGGAAAACGTTTTCATGATAATGGTGCTTTGAGAAACCACATAAAAACTCACACAGGTGAGAAACATTTCTCATGTTTAACCTGTGGAAAATGTTTTCATGATAATAGTTCTTTGAAAAAGCACATGAGAATTCACACAGGTGAGAAGCCTTTCTCTTGTCTAACCCGTGGAAAAGATTTCAATCAAAAAGGTAGTTTGATTTGCCACATGAGAACTCATACAGACGAAAAGCATATTCTTGCCAAACATGTGGAAAAGATTTCACTCAAAAACATCACATGAAAAGCCACATGAGAACTCACAGGAGGCAATAGGGTCGGGCATAGTTTGAATTTGAACAATTCTGATTCCTTGTTTGGATTCCAATCTGTAGCGATTCTGATTTTATTTTGACAAGGGGTCAAAAAGGGTAACCCAACATGGCTTAAATGAGCTTTAGATAGCAGGGTTTTTTTCTGTATAAAATATTCTCAACTTCTTACTTTTAATTCAATGAGCTTGTTACCTTTTATGAACTTTACTATGATTTTTTTTTTTTTTTTTTTTTTTTTTTTACCCCACTGGGCTACACCCAGCGATATAAATGTCTCACTAGTAGTTGAACATAAATGTTATGAATCTTCTTTTTTTCCTTTCTTTTGTCAAAGGGTTACACTTTCACAAGAGTGCTGTATTTTTGAGAAGTTGATGAAAATATATTTGCACCAGGGTCATGTTAAACGAATATTTTCCATCTATGATGGGATTTTTTTTAAACCATGATGGAAAATTCTGAAGGCTATGCACCATTTTGACAGATTACACACACCTGACCACTTGTGGAGACATGCAGAAATTTTCAGATGTACGCACAAAGTACATTGCGAAGTAACTTATTCAATCAATATCAGAAAAATGAAAACGGCCCTTTAATAACCATTTAGACTAACAGACACAACCAAAACCATCAGATGATGACATTACCCTGTGAAAGTAACTCAAAAGTAGTCTAAATAGTTTGGATGTATTTATTTTCTTTCCCTCGTACAGAAAGGTTCTGTCATGTTTATGTTGTAGAATGGGGATTGAAAGCCCATGTTTGAACTGCTTTCATTTGCCATTTTGCACATAAGTTTGTTGTGCATTTATCCACAAGAAACAGATATAAAACTTCAGACAGCTCACAAACACTCCCCTCAGCGGGAGGATAATCCCGCAGCAGTGGTTACGCTGTTCCAGACGTGCTCCATAGCCTCTTGTCCATAACTCTTCAACACGCCACCGTCAGTTCTCAGATGGCGCCCAGATCAGAGATGACACTTTGATGGAAATTATTCTTATATTGATTGATTTCGTTACCTCTGCGACGTTCTCTGTCCATAAAGCTGAAACTGTGTGCACGTCTGCACCAAGTGGTCAGATGTGTGTATTCTGTCAAAATGATGGATGGCTGTCAGATTTTTCCGTCAGAATTTTAAAAGGCCCATCAAAGGTGGAAAATATTTGGTTCATGCGATCGCCAATCTGGAGATATTTCAAGGTAAACACAGAGGATACTAAATATGCAGACTGCCCTCTGTGTTAAGCTAACTGTCAAGAAGAGGCGGAGAAAACCCGACATATTATTTCAATTAAGCTTTTACTGCTTTTGTTTTTAGACCACCAAATCAGCATAGCTGCTTTAAAAGCATAAATACCATCCATGTCTGATGGTCTGACATGTCATAGCTGTACTTGCATCTCTCTGCATGTCAGTAGACCTATTCATTTTCAGTAGTAAAAAATATTCAAGGCTATTGTATACATCTTTTCTTCTATGTATTGGAACAAATTTCATGCAGACAAATGTTTATTGTTGTCCCAATATGCCAGGTCTGAACAAGAGCTGTCTCTTTAGGAGACGTCTGAGAAAAGCAGAATTTCAATCATCTGGGGTCTGAACACAACAGTGGGATGTTTGTCTAGACGGGCAGAGCAAAGAAAACTGTTGCTGTCAAACGATTTCCTTTTTTGACATTTTGAAAAGTTTTCTAACCATGATTTGGAACCCTGGTGTGTTCTGCTGGGTTTTACAAAAACTCTTTATTAGGTGGATTCAATCTTAACCTGAATTTGATTTTTGTGGGGACATGCATCTTGAGAATATAGATTGAGTTAGTGGGAAATAGAGTTTGTTGTTTTTGTTCTTTTTAGTAGTTAGTCTCTGTCAGGAGGGGTGTAAAGGAAGGGTTCATTATAAAGGTTAATGGCTGATTGTTGGGGTGGTTTCTGAGTGGTGAACTGGAATAAATTGTCACAATAAAAGTTTGTATCTGATTTTCCACAGATTGTTTTGAAATGACGTTAAATCCATGATGTGACATAAGAAAAGGACACATTTCTCTGTTTTTAATCTCTGACAACTATTAAAATGTATTAACAATCTGGGTGTGGACAGCTGTTTCATTCAAAAGTAAATAAATAAATAATGTTAATACATTAATAAATATTCCATGAAATAAATACATGAAATAAAACAAAATATTTGAAAAAGAAATTACCTCGTTTATTTATTTCAAGATTTATTTATTTATTTCATTGTTTATTCATTTCATCATGGTGTTTTATTTTGTGACATTTTTATTTTGCAAGGCTACTCTACGTATTTTACGGACTTTTTGTTTTTAACTCCGTTTTTATTTCAGGCTCTTTTTATTTCATGTTCTTGTATTCAAATGAGGGGGCGGAGTTTCCTCTGTGCAGCGGGGCTGCCGCTGGTCAGAGTGCAGCGAGCTGGGAGACTGCGAACTTCAGCGCATCTGCATGAGGGTTGCGGTTCTCCTGATTGCATCGCTGCTGTACAGCAACAGTTGAAGTGCTACAGTAACATTCCAACATGCCACTGGCATAAAAACAAAGTGCAGCACAAATCATTTGTGTCATAAGAGTGATGTGCGGGTTGAAATTTTATTGAGTTCAGAAATAAGACATCTAATTGCGGTCTGATAAATCTCTAAGGGGTCCATAATGTGCCACAGTCCTGTAGGTTTCACGCAGCAGTGCAGGTTGCTGAATAACAGGTCAATGACTCTATGTCCAGATAACAGAGTAAAAGCTGAGACTGAACAATTATTCTGCTCAACATTATCAGGATGTGGAAGCAAGTCTGTTCTGAAATACTCTATAAGTAAAAGTCCACTGAGCTCGTGGTTTATGCTATACGGAAAATCCAGAACTGAACTAAAACTTGCATTGATTGGCCAAGAATTCAGGCCCCTGGTTTCTATTAATGAATATTCAGCGAACACCGCTTGAGTCCACTTAAACAACCCAGATGGATATTCGACAACAGTTTATTTCCACAACACATCAGGATGTTGAATTGCTGAAAAACTTAGCAGCTACTTTCACTCAGTTGTTTTATATTTGCTGTAGACCTTGTATTCACACTGTGTGACTTTTAAGCAGTGTGAAAACATTACAGCCTTATGCGCAGTGGCCAGAACACTGTAAGAATTCAGAATATGAAGATAAGACATGATTTGCTTTTCGTTTGGGAGCAGATGTTGAAATGAAGATAATGGGAAAGAGCTGGGCCTGGTGTGCTCCTGCCTGCTGACAGGGGTGTCTTCTCTGGACACGGGCTCAGTTCACCCTGGATGGTTTAGCTTTTCAATTTTTTTCATTGGATTTCCAACATCTATAAATTCTTTTTATGACTGATGATTTAATCAGGAGTTTTCAACGCTTTTCAGCTTGGGACCCCCAAACCGATGGAGAAACAGAGCAAGGACCCCCAACTAGGCTTAGTGCTACATAAAACGTACTACTGTGCCTTCAGTATAAATATTACACAGCTTCTTTGTTTTACATTTCATTTTAAACATAACTTCATACCGTATTAATCCCACTGCCATGGACATGCTTTATTTTTGCATTATTATTTTGCATAAAATGTAGAACTTTTACATTATGAACAGATTTTTGCCTATTTACTCTGTGCATTTGTGACTGAAATACATCATTGTATTATTGTATTGTATTAAACATTATTAATTATGCCTCTTCATGAATTTCTTATGTGGTGGCTTCATCTTAATGTGTATTTAAAATAAATGAGTATTTAAAAAAAAAAATACGAAAAATGTTAAATTAATTAGACGTTTCAGTACCTGCAGTACCTCCGCAACCCCCACGTTGAAGACCTCTGATTTAATGAATATTTTTACTTTTTTAGATATGATATTTAATGTAATACAAGTTACTGCCACCAGTTTCCTCTTTTTTGCAGTTAATTCAGATTGCAACAAATTACTGATTGATAAATATCTAATATGTGTCATTGTGAAGATACATGTTATTTATATTTTATTAGAGTTGTGTGTGATATCAAGCAGCTTCTAATCCAGTGTTTTCATTTTTAGTTGGACGGGACTGTAGTTTAATTAGTTTATTTAGATGCTAAAGTCAGTATTAAAGTTACTCAACTTGCAGAAAATATATTTCATGTGTCAAAACAAGCAAAAAAGAGCAAATGAAATGGAAATATTTGCATCTGGAGGCGGAACTTAAAGCGCCTCGTCTGTTTCTGGTGTAGAGCTCAGTCTGACACTTCCGGCGGAAGTAACCAACAACAAGGCGCTAGCAGCGTTAGCTTGCAGGCTCCATTGTGCTTATCGACGATTAGAAGACGGTTTCTGCTGTGTGAGCCGAATACTTCAGTGTCTGCAGCAACAATATCTGCGGTTCGTCATCAGAGAGCGACGAACTGCTGCTGCTGCAGAAATATTCAACAACATCGACCATCAGGAGGAAGAGCTCGATCATCAGCTCAGGCTGCTGGAGACCAGCTGGAAAACCCAAACCATCTCGGAACCTCCAGGTAGGGTTCGCTGATCCAGGCTCGATTCAAGCTGCGACACGTTGCTGAAGTTAGCTTTTGTTTCACATCTTGATAAAATGGCTGTTCTGCTGCATTAATGAATCTGGATTATTCATAACCCGCACTAGATCAAAATCTGAAACAATTTGAATATTTAGACCAGAGCTTCATTATTTTATGCAAACTAAAGATAAAAGAAAACAGTTTGTGATTTTTGAATCCAAATTAAGTTTATTTATAAAGTACATGTAAAACACAGAGGATTGCCTAAAGTGCTGAACAAAAACAAGATACAGAATATAAGTCAAGACTTTTAACAAGTATTAGAAACATTTACGTTAAAACACGAGTGCAAAATGGAAAAAGACGATGAAGAGACGACATCCACTTACACAGGACAAAATGCTATTGCAAAATAATACAGCAGGATGAGGAGCTTAATTGACAATGATAAAGTTTTTATGTTTGAGTTGGTGAAATTTAGCCATTTTCTCAACATTTGTTCTGTTTGGTCATTGCAGTGGTTCTGCTTTTGATATTAATGTGCAGATTTCTCAACATTTGTTCTGTTTGGTCATTGCAGTGGTTCTGCATTTGATATTAATGTGCAGATTACCCCTCTGGCAGGATTTCCTGTCGGATTTTTAAAAAACAGAGAGTAGAATAGAGACAGCTTTTATTGTCCCACAAAGGAATAATAAAAGCAGAGCCGTTTCAGTGCTAGGATGAGCTCTGGAACCTGACTGAACCTCTTCAAACAGGTCATCAGCTTTTAGACGCTCACACACTTGATCAGCAACTATTTTCTGAAGGATTTTAGATCAGGAAGGAGGATTAGATATGGGTCTGTAATTTATAAAGTCATCTTGATTGAGAGAAGGTTTCTGAAGTAAAGGTTTAATGACAGCTGCCTCAGAAGCTCGTGGAACATGTCCATTCATTAAAGACAGATTAATCACATCTAAAATGAAGGCATTAATCAAAGGGAACACCTCTTTATATAATATGGTTGGGACGAAGTCCAACATGCAAGTCGAAGGTTTGGAAGAAGCTAATAATTTTGATAACTCAGAAAGCTCAATTGAGTCAAAACAGTCCAAACACACATCAGGTTCCAGAGTTACATTCAGTGCTGCCTCTCCTACTGAGGATGAACTAATCACGTCTGGGACGATGCCAACTATTTTATTTCTAAAAGAATCAATTTTATTTAAGAAGAATCCCATAAAGTCATTACTGCTGAGAACTGGGGGATTGATTGCTCAACAGAGCAGCTGGACTAAAAATGATTTTAAAAAATGCGATGTTCCAGCTTGCCGAAGGGTCTTTTCGTACAGCTGGAGACTGTTTTTCCAAGTTATGTAGTACTCCTCTAGAAATGAAGAGCACCATTTTCTCTCAGATTTCCTAGTGTTCTGTTTCAAAGTACGCAGCCGTGAATTGAACCGAGCAGCCAACCTCCTATGAATAATTGCCTTCTTTTTTAAGGAGGCTACATTGTCTAATGCCACACATGACGAGGAAGTAACACTGAACAAAAACAGCACATTGAGAAGAGCTGGAGATTAAATTGGTGCCCTCTACTGTGTTTATCTGAGATTTTGAGGAAATTAAACATGAAGCAGATTCTTCAAATGTTTACAGCTTTGTCTGATAAAGATCTATACTGAAAGTTCAGGTTTGCAGTACTCGGGTAAAGCAAGCTCAATGGTTATTAAAAATGGTCAGACAGAACGGGGTTATTTGGAAGTCCTGTTTAGTGCTTCACACTCAGTGTCATATGTCAGCACAAGGTCTAAAGTATGACAAGAAGCGTGGGTAGGACAGTGAATTCTTTGAGTACAGCCAATTGAGTCTAAGATAGCATTAAATGATACATTTAGGCTATCACCCTCAGTGTCAACATGAATGTTAAAATTGCCCACTATGATGATCTTATCAGTATTTTACGCTTATATGAAAAACTCGGATGAGGAAAACTGAGGATTAGATGTTGAAAAGAAGTGTAGCTATTAATAGGCGTAGGATTAAATAATAAATCTGAATGAGAAGTAGTTGCTTCTCCTCCTCACCCTGTACTTCAAGGAATGTGAAAATTTAAGTGATTAGGAGTTGACTCATTACCATACCTGCAACATCTTGCTGCAGGCAGGTTTCTGTGAGACGGAACAAATCAATCTGATTATCACAAATCAAGTCATCAACTAGCAAAATCTTTTAAGAGAGAGATCTGATGTTCAATAAACCACATTTCAAGCTGCAGTATATAACTTTTATGAAAAATATATATTTTTTACATGTTAAAATTATCATTATGTTGTGATAGTATAAGACAGATGATCTGAAAAAAATCATCTCCTCTGCCTTCTCCCAGTGCTCCCAGTACTAACTGCAGAAATACACCACTCAGAAACAATCAATCAGAGCCAGGAGGAGGGTCTTTGCGCTGTCAGTCACCCTCATGTATGTGCTGCTCACACACTCCCCCTGCTCTCTGCTGTTACAGCTGGTTCACCACAACATAGCCTGCTGCTAATGCTAAGGCTAGTTAGCATGGACCCCGGTGACAGCAGATAAACAGTTTTCCTGGAACAACAAGTTGTTTTTTTTCACCATTATCACTTTTAGCTGCCCAAACACAAGGTTGATTGGCAGCACTAAGACCCGCCTCCTGGCTCTGATTGGCTGTTTTAGGTCAGGAGTGGTGCTTTTTTCAGACTGCAATAGTAGCTCAGGCAGGAGGTGGAGTTACATACTGCGGCTTTCATTGTTTTATTTTTCTGTTCAGTTAGCAGTATTAATCTTTGAGATTTTCATGATTTGTTCTTTTTTGGTTAGTCTTTAATCCAGTTTATTTTGGCCGTGGGCACAACACTGTCTTAATGGGGTAATGGGCGGGTAACAGTCCAGAATCTGCAGAGCGGTGTGTTAAACTGCGACTCTGCTTCCTGGTTGGGACCCTGGGTTGTCTGTGTTTTGGAGGACTAATAAGTTTGGCCAGATTCGTAGAAAAAGAGCCGCTCTGTCCAAAGTGGGATGGATGCCGTCTCTCCGGATCAGACCGGGTTTTCCCCATAATGTTCGCCACTTATCAGTGTAGCCCACAAAGTTTTCAGGACAACACCTCGACAACCAGTGGTTGAATGACAGCATGCGGCTAATCATGTCGTCACTGGTCTGATCGGGCAGGGGGGCAGAGAAAACTATGGAGTCTGACGTTGTTATGGCAAACTTGTGTTTGTTTCCTCTGGATATTAGCCAGCTACACTCGTCAACTCTCGATGCTTAGTAGTAAAGGTTACTCATCTTCATGGGATGCAATGAAAACTTCTCTTCACTGTTTAATCACTTTTGTCTTTATACCTTTGAATCCAACAATATCCAACCATCATGGTTCTCTTATGTGCAACCAATGACGTGAAAATCTGCTGCTGTGCTACCAAAATGGTGACAGAATACTCGAATATACAAAGTATGATGTCATGTGGGAGCTATCTACTGAACCTTTGTCCTGGACCGGTCTCTTGACATCATCTTGAATGTGAGTGAGCTTGATCAACTCACAGTGAGGTCAGAGTTTTGTTTGTGTCTAGGCTTGTAGTTAAATAAGACTATTTAATCGTTTGTCTTTTACAGTGGGGCAAAAAAGTACTGTCAGCCACTGATTATTCAAGTTCTCCTACTGAGAAAGATGAAAGAGGTCTGTAATTCTCATCATAGGTACATTTCAACTATGAGGGGCAAAATGAAAAAAAAAAATCCAGGAAACCACACATGATTTTTAAAGAATTTATTTCTAAATTATGGTGGAAGATAAGTCTTTGGTCAGTATCAAACAAGCAAGATTTCTGGCTCTTACCGCGGTGTTAATGGCGCCTGTTTGACCTCGTTATCTGTCTGAGCGACACCTGTCCACAGCCTCAGAAAGACTCCAAACTCAACCATGGCCAAGACCAAAGAGCTGTGGAAGGACAACAGGAAAGAAACCGTAGCCCTGCACCAGGCTGGGAAGAGAGAATCTACAAGAGGCAAGCAGGTTGGTGGGAATAAATCAACTGGAAGACATACAAGACCACTGATAATCTCCCTCGACCTGCCCCCCCCACCAGCTCTCGTCCCGTGGGGTCAAAATGATCATGAGAACGGTGAGCAATCCCAGAATTCCACGGAGGGACCTGCTGGAGGACCTGCAGAGAGCTGGGAGCAAAGCAACGAAGGCTGCCATCAGCAACACGCTGCGCCAAGAGGGACCCACATCATACAGTTCATTGATTTGATCCTCCTTTTATCTTTCAGTCTATACATTCTTTTGTCTTTTCCATCAGTAGCTAGATTGCATGTTGGTAGTTACCCATGCTCGCCGGCATGGGTAAGAAGGGGGGATGGGTGGGCAGTCTTAGTTGTGGAGTTGCATACAGCAGTTTACAGATTTGGTTTTTATTTGTTTTTACTGTTGTGTTGTACCACTTTGAGATACTGATTTAAAAGAAATTTATTATTGTTGTTGTTGTTGTTATTGTTATTATTGTTAATATTATTATTATTATTATTATTATTATTATTATTACTTTTATACCTCCAGCTCCATGGCTTTCAACTTCATCTTTTTGCTCTCCGACACACGCCGTCATTACAGCCAGTAGCACATGCAAAATCCTTGTTTAAGTAGGGTGGTCTGCACCACTTTAGTGCCTGAAAGACACTTCACCCGCCTTGCCTGCTGGTGGCGGTCAGAGGGACCAGTGGCGCCAGTGCATGGCTTTGTCAAACTGCCCCAGAGCTGCTGTAGCTACAGTGTGGTAGCTTACCACCATCAGTGTGTGAATGGGTGAATGCCTGAATGTAGTGTGAAGTGCTTTTCCTCTGGACTTGACAAAATGCGATTCCTGTACAGGGCATTTACCATTTTGCCATGATTGCTATATTTACTATACTGTTGTAAACCACACATGACAAACACCATGATCTATACCAAAGTGGGATGGGTTTCACGGTTTCACAGGAGCTCAGACTGGTGTGTCTTGTGGACCATGAAGGGTGTGTGCGAAAATGAATGTCCCAAAACCATGTGACCACGTGTTGACAGTTCGCCTTTATTCTGACCATACTGGGATCTTGTGGGTTTATTACATGTTCAAGTTTCCTTGCCCCTCTGTTTCAGGCTGTATATCAATAGTTGCCTTAAGGTTGTGTTCAGGTTGACTTCAAAGACTATGTAGAGAAACCTTGGTCTCCCTTAATGTTTGCACAAAAAAGCTTACAGTTGAACAGTGAGCCCCAAGAAGTCGGTTGTATCCTCAAAATGTTGATGTCCTTCAGCTGTGAGGCTCCCAGTTTAGCAACAGCTCTATAGAAAATGAGCAGAGGCAGTAAGCTAAAATAATAAATTTTCTGTTTATCTTTTTTTTCAGATTGGCCTCAACATTATGTCTGTTACTAAGCAAGAGGTTCTTGCTCATCATTTTGTCCTCAACCAACAAGAGATCTCTGTTCTGGACCAGAGGGAAACAGAATCTCTAAAAACCAAGGGTAGAGCAGAGGAACCAGAACCGAGACAAGTAAAAGAAGAAGAGTATGGATCTGAACCTCTGCTGAATGTGAAAGAGGAAGACCACATTGTTCTAAAGCAAGAGATGGATACCTTAATAGGAACAGATTCTGGATCTCTTGAAATCAAAGAAGAACCAGAGGAACTAGAACTGCAACAAATGGAAGAAGATGACTGTCAGTCAGGATTTCAACAGATGGTAAAAATTAAGGTTGAAGACATCTGTCAGGATGAAAACCAGGAGGTACCGAAGCAAGAGACCGATACCTTGATGGTAACCGATTCTGGATCTCTTGAAATCAAAGAGGAACTAGTAGAACTAGAACTGACGCAAGTGAAGGACGAGGAGCGTGGATCAGGACCTCAGCAGATGGTAAAGAAAGAGGCTGAAAGCATCAGTCAGGATGAAGACCAGGATGTTCTGAAGCAGGAGACTGAAATTTTAATCCTAAAAGCTTCAGATGATGAAACAGACCACCAACAACCTGAATGTAATGGAAACAAAACCCTCTTTCAGAACTTCCCTAAAGCAGAGCATCATCAGGAAATAATGATTGACGAAGTCTCAGGATCCAGCAGAGATAAAGGGCAACAGAGGAGAGGTCAGAAAGCCAGGGGTCAAAGTGACAATGGAGAGAAAGGGATAAAGGGCAAGAAAATTCAGAATGGTAAAAAATGTAAACAATGTAAAGTGTGTGGAAAAACTTTCAAATTCAATAGAGATTTAAACATTCACGTGAGAACTCACACAGGTGAGAAGCCTTTCTCGTGTCTAACCTGTGGAAAACTTTTCATTCAAAAACGTAGTTTGACTATCCATATGAGCACTCACACAGGTGAGAAGCCTTTCTCATGTACAACCTGTGGAAAAAGTTTCATTCAAAAAAATATTTTGACTCGTCACATGAGATCTCACACAGGTGAGAAGCCTTTCTCATGTTTAAATTGTGGGAAACGTTTCTTTCAAAAACGTAGTTTGACTATCCACATGAGAACTCATACTGGTGAAAAGCCTTTCTCATGTATGACCTGTGGAAAAGGTTTCATTCAAAAACGTAGTCTGACTGGCCACATGAGAACTCACACAGGTGAGAAGCCTTTCTCATGTACAACCTGTGGAAAAAGTTTCATTCAAAAAAATGTTTTGACTCGCCACATGAGATCTCACACAGGTGAGAAGCCTTTCTCATGTTTAACCTGTGGAAGACGTTTCTTTCAAAAACTTACTTTGACTAGCCACATGAGAACTCACACAGGTGAAAAGCCTTTCTCATGTATAACCTGTAAAAAAGCTTTCAATAACAAATATAGTTTAATTTACCACATGAGAACCCACACAGGTGAGAGGCCTTTCTCATGTATAACCTGTGGAAAACGTTTTAATGATAATGGCTCTTTGAAGAATCACATGAAAACTCACACAGGTGAGAAACCTTTCGCATGTATAACTTGTGGAAAAGGTTTCAGTCAGAAATATAATTTGAATTGCCACATGAGAACTCACACAGGTGAAAAGCCTTTTTCATGTCTTACCTGTGGAAAAGATTTCAATCAAAAAGGTAGTTTGACTTGCCACATGAGAACTCATACTGGTGAGAAGCCTTTCTCATGTATAACCTGTGGAAAAGATTTTACTCAAAAGCGTAGTTGGACTTGTCACATGAGAATTCATAGAGGTGAGAAGCATTTTTCATGTACACTCTGTGGAAAAGATTTTACTCAAAAACGCAGTTTGACTAGCCACATGGGAACTCACACAGGTGAGAAGCGTTTCTCATGTGGAACCTGTGGAAAGGGTTTCTTTCTAAAACGCAGTTACACTAGCCACATGAGAACTCACACAGGTGAGAAACCTTACTCATGTGTAACCTGTGGAAAAGATTTCACTCAAAAACATAATTTGAATAGCCACATGAGAACTCACACAGGGGAGAAGCCTTTCTCATGTATAACCTGTGGAAAACGTTTCATTTATAAATGTAGTTTTACTATCCACATGAGAACTCACACAGGTGAGAAGCCTTACTCATGTATAACCTGTGGAAAAGATTTCACTCAAAAACATCATATGAAAAGCCACATGAGAACTCACAGGTGGGAATAGGGTTGGGTGTAGTTTGAATTTGAACAATTCCAATCTCTAGCTATTTCAATTTTATTCTGACAAGGTGTCAGAAAAGTTGAGCCAAAATGGTTTAAATGAGCTATAGATACCAGTTTTTTTCTGTATAAAATATTCTCAACTTCTTACTTTTAATTCAATGAGCTTTTTACTTTTTATAAACTTTACTATGATTTTTTTTTTCACTGGGCTACACCCAGCTATATATCTCACACTAGTAGTTGAACATAAATGTTATGAATCTTCTTTTTTTCCTTTCTTTTGTCAAAGGGTTACACTTTCACAAGAGTGCTGTATTTTTGAGAAGTTGATGAAAATATATTTGCACCAGGGTCATGTTAAACGAATATTTTCCATCTATGATGGGATTTTTTTTAAACCATGATGGAAAATTCTGAAGGCTATGCACCATTTTGACAGATTACACACACCTGACCACTTGTGGAGACATGCAGAAATTTTCAGATGTACGCACAAAGTACATTGCGAAGTAACTTATTCAATCAATATCAGAAAAATGAAAACGGCCCTTTAATAACCATTTAGACTAACAGACACAACCAAAACCGTCAGATGATGACATTACCCTGTGAAAGTAACTCAAAAGTAGTCTAAATAGTTTGGATGTATTTATTTTCTTTCCCTCGTACAGAAAGGTTCTGTCATGTTTATGTTGTAGAATGGGGATTGAAAGCCCATGTTTGAACTGCTTTCATTTGCCATTTTGCACATAAGTTTGTTGTGCATTTATCCACAAGAAACAGATATAAAACTTCAGACAGCTCACAAACACTCCCCTCAGCGGGAGGATAATCCCGCAGCAGTGGTTACGCTGTTCCAGACGTGCTCCATAGCCTCTTGTCCATAACTCTTCAACACGCCACCGTCAGTTCTCAGATGGCGCCCAGATCAGAGATGACACTTTGATGGAAATTATTCTTATATTGATTGATTTCGTTACCTCTGCGACGTTCTCTGTCCATAAAGCTGAAACTGTGTGCACGTCTGCACCAAGTGGTCAGATGTGTGTATTCTGTCAAAATGATGGATGGCTGTCAGATTTTTCCGTCAGAATTTTAAAAGGCCCATCAAAGGTGGAAAATATTTGGTTCATGCGATCGCCAATCTGGAGATATTTCAAGGTAAACACAGAGGATACTAAACATGCAGACTGCCCTCTGTGTTAAGCTAACTGTCAAGAAGAGGCGGAGAAAACCCGACATATTATTTCAATTAAGCTTTTACTGCTTTTGTTTTTAGACCACCAAATCAGCATAGCTGCTTTAAAAGCATAAATACCATCCATGTCTGATGGTCTGACATGTCATAGCTGTACTTGCATCTCTCTGCATGTCAGTAGACCTATTCATTTTCAGTAGTAAAAAATATTCAAGGCTATTGTATACATCTTTTCTTCTATGTATTGGAACAAATTTCATGCAGACAAATGTTTATTGTTGTCCCAATATGCCAGGTCTGAACAAGAGCTGTCTCTTTAGGAGACGTCTGAGAAAAGCAGAATTTCAATCATCTGGGGTCTGAACACAACAGTGGGATGTTTGTCTAGACGGGCAGAGCAAAGAAAACTGTTGCTGTCAAACGATTTCCTTTTTTGACATTTTGAAAAGTTTTCTAACCATGATTTGGAACCCTGGTGTGTTCTGCTGGGTTTTACAAAAACTCTTTATTAGGTGGATTCAATCTTAACCTGAATTTGATTTTTGTGGGGACATGCATCTTGAGAATATAGATTGAGTTAGTGGGAAATAGAGTTTGTTGTTTTTGTTCTTTTTAGTAGTTAGTCTCTGTCAGGAGGGGTGTAAAGGAAGGGTTCATTATAAAGGTTAATGGCTGATTGTTGGGGTGGTTTCTGAGTGGTGAACTGGAATAAATTGTCACAATAAAAGTTTGTATCTGATTTTCCACAGATTGTTTTGAAATGACGTTAAATCCATGATGTGACATAAGAAAAGGACACATTTCTCTGTTTTTAATCTCTGACAACTATTAAAATGTATTAACAATCTGGGTGTGGACAGCTGTTTCATTCAAAAGTAAATAAATAAATAATGTTAATACATTAATAAATATTCCATGAAATAAATACATGAAATAAAACAAAATATTTGAAAAAGAAATTACCTCGTTTATTTATTTCAAGATTTATTTATTTATTTCATTGTTTATTCATTTCATCATGGTGTTTTATTTTGTGACATTTTTATTTTGCAAGGCTACTCTACGTATTTTACGGACTTTTTGTTTTTAACTCCGTTTTTATTTCAGGCTCTTTTTATTTCATGTTCTTGTATTCAAATGAGGGGGCGGAGTTTCCTCTGTGCAGCGGGGCTGCCGCTGGTCAGAGTGCAGCGAGCTGGGAGACTGCGAACTTCAGCGCATCTGCATGAGGGTTGCGGTTCTCCTGATTGCATCGCTGCTGTACAGCAACAGTTGAAGTGCTACAGTAACATTCCAACATGCCACTGGCATAAAAACAAAGTGCAGCACAAATCATTTGTGTCATAAGAGTGATGTGCGGGTTGAAATTTTATTGAGTTCAGAAATAAGACATCTAATTGCGGTCTGATAAATCTCTAAGGGGTCCATAATGTGCCACAGTCCTGTAGGTTTCACGCAGCAGTGCAGGTTGCTGAATAACAGGTCAATGACTCTATGTCCAGATAACAGAGTAAAAGCTGAGACTGAACAATTATTCTGCTCAACATTATCAGGATGTGGAAGCAAGTCTGTTCTGAAATACTCTATAAGTAAAAGTCCACTGAGCTCGTGGTTTATGCTATACGGAAAATCCAGAACTGAACTAAAACTTGCATTGATTGGCCAAGAATTCAGGCCCCTGGTTTCTATTAATGAATATTCAGCGAACACCGCTTGAGTCCACTTAAACAACCCAGATGGATATTCGACAACAGTTTATTTCCACAACACATCAGGATGTTGAATTGCTGAAAAACTTAGCAGCTACTTTCACTCAGTTGTTTTATATTTGCTGTAGACCTTGTATTCACACTGTGTGACTTTTAAGCAGTGTGAAAACATTACAGCCTTATGCGCAGTGGCCAGAACACTGTAAGAATTCAGAATATGAAGATAAGACATGATTTGCTTTTCGTTTGGGAGCAGATGTTGAAATGAAGATAATGGGAAAGAGCTGGGCCTGGTGTGCTCCTGCCTGCTGACAGGGGTGTCTTCTCTGGACACGGGCTCAGTTCACCCTGGATGGTTTAGCTTTTCAATTTTTTTCATTGGATTTCCAACATCTATAAATTCTTTTTATGACTGATGATTTAATCAGGAGTTTTCAACGCTTTTCAGCTTGGGACCCCCAAACCGATGGAGAAACAGAGCAAGGACCCCCAACTAGGCTTAGTGCTACATAAAACGTACTACTGTGCCTTCAGTATAAATATTACACAGCTTCTTTGTTTTACATTTCATTTTAAACATAACTTCATACCGTATTAATCCCACTGCCATGGACATGCTTTATTTTTGCATTATTATTTTGCATAAAATGTAGAACTTTTACATTATGAACAGATTTTTGCCTATTTACTCTGTGCATTTGTGACTGAAATACATCATTGTATTATTGTATTGTATTAAACATTATTAATTATGCCTCTTCATGAATTTCTTATGTGGTGGCTTCATCTTAATGTGTATTTAAAATAAATGAGTATTTAAAAAAAAAATACAAAAAATGTTAAATTAATTAGACGTTTCAGTACCTGCAGTACCTCCGCAACCCCCACGTTGAAGACCTCTGATTTAATGAATATTTTTACTTTTTTAGATATGATATTTAATTAATTATTATTCCAATCAACTTTTTATTATAAAATAGTAACCATGACATTGTGATTTCAAAGAGCCTATTGGTTACAAAGCGGAAACGGTTAAAGGCCTATTTCACCTAATTTTCTATTTCGTTGAGCATCTTTGATCTACTCATTTAAAAACTACAACACACTTCATCACTTCAAACCTGATTTCTCTATTTGAGAAATGCCGTATGCGCATGTGGGGTGGAGGGTGGCTGTGTGTGTGGGGGGGGACTCTTGTGGGCAAAATTACAATGTAAATGTGAGGGACTGGTAATATAGGTTTTTTTAAATCCAGAAACACCACACTGGGACACACCATTACTACTAATACACACTACAGACTGTTAAAAAAAGACATGGACAAAAACAATTTCAGAAGGGCACCTTTTTTGTCCAGAGGAAAAATGGCAGGTGCTCCAGCATCTCTTAGTGTCTGTGTTTGTACGTCGTTGGTTGATTTACAGAGATATGACAAGAGATGTTTCCACAGTTGTAGTTTGACATTTCTTCTTCAGTTTTTTTAAAGCAATCCTAAAAAAAGAAGTGCTCACACAAAGGAGTAGGATGGGGAATAGGGAAATCTAGCTTTACGGTAACCACAGGAGAAATGGTGATGATAGTTCCTATTATTTACTATATTTTTGTCTAAGTATAAAAAAAAAAGCTGTGGGGGGCTTTGGCCTCCTGAATTTCAGGTGGTACCATTGCGCCTTTAATATAAAATACATTAGCAGGTGGCTTGCTGGTGCACAGATGCAGGCTTACCCAGACTGGCTCCAAATAAGAGGTGGAGGCCTTTGGAGGAGCTTCTGTCTGGAACAGATAATTTAATTGTGATAAGCTGTTTCCAAACCACCAAGTTGTTTCCAACACCAGCTCTTTATGGATGAAAATGCACAAAGCAGGGCACTGGGGCTATTAAAAAAAAAAACAAAAAAAAACCAAAAAAAAACTTGTGTCCCCTTATTGTGGCACAATAAATTTATATTGTTGGAGGCAGGACTTTATATTGGAAGCAGTGGCACGACGCAGGAATTAAACGTATTTCAGACCTATTTGACAAAACTACAAAACACTTCTTAAAATTGGATCACCTTTCTTTTAAATATAATCTCCAATATTACCAATTCTGGAGACATATTCAGTTATGAAGCACAGTATCTAAATGGTAAAGGGAAACCCACTCATCTTCCCGACAAGTAGCCCTGTGGAAAATATTATGTGCCAGATTCCATGACCATTGCTGCCATCTTGAGGAAACTTATCACCACTGCAGGAAACACTCACCTCCATGCTCCACTAACTTGGAACAGAGAGGCTGAAAAAGCATTCGTGTTAATAAAACAACTTTTGAATGAAGCCATTGAATTGCCTTCTCCAGATTTAGGCAGCATGTTTCACCTGGATGTAAAGGAGACAGAAGTATTTCTAAGCTCAGTTTTGTGGCAACCTGGGATGCTAGGGAGGAAGGTGTTGTATTATTTAAGTTCGAAATTAAATCCTGTAGAAAGAAGCCACCCAACATGCACCAAGGCGCTCTGTGCAATAGCTAAGGCCCTTAAAGGAACTTCCCACATTACTGGAGGACAAGATGTTACAGTACACACAACCCATGCTGTAACCAGCTATATCTCTAGCAAAAATTCAGCCTCGGTCAACAAAGAACTACTAGGTTTCAGGAAATCCTCCTTCAGCCCAATGTTCACTATAAAGCTTCTGATACAAATATGGCCTCCTCTGTCCCCAGTGGTGTTACTCGTCAATGTGAAGCTCTGACAAGGGAAGAAATGAATGTATTCCCCAATGTGTCAAAAGAACCCTTGCCAAATGCTGATGACATCTTTACAGATGGCCACAGTCATGCCACACCAGGAGGTGGCATTGTAGCATCATGTGCTGTTGTTGTTGCTGAGCTGAGTCCCAGGTGTGGTTTTATTTACAAGACTGTTAAGGCAGATCTCGTCCTCTTACCCATTTCAGCCCAACTGGCAGAAATCATAGCAGTCACCAGAGTATGTGACCTAAATGAAGGAAAATACATGTTTACACAGACTCTACTTATGGGATTAAGGCTGTTCATGTGGCTCTTGCTCATTGGATAAGAACTGATTTTCTCACTACCATAGGGAAACCTGTAAAACACATGACACAAATGCTAAAACTTAAAGAGGCCCTAAGAAAACCCAGAGGGATTGCTGTCATTAAGTGTGCAGGTCACCAAACAGGTTCAGGAAAAATAATTTTAGGAAATAAAGCCTTGGGTGTGGTGGCCAAGAAAAGAACCAGTTACCAAAACAAAGAGAAGGCTAAGCTTGGTAAGTGGCCTACGGTATGGTGGTACACTGGCCACTGGTGTCCTGGAAAACCAGAATCCAAGGCCACCCAGGAAATAGTAAGGAACATCACCCTAAGGAGGGGTAAATTGACTACCTCAAGTGGACATGAAAATGATAAAGTAAGCACCTTCTTATTGACACTTTCCCACCTCAAAACGGGTCCATTCACTGGACAATGACCAGTACCCCGTGAGATTTCGTGTTCCACAGAGCTTGATCCCAAGAAAACGTGGTACCTTATTATAGGAGTAGATGTGTCAGGGAAGGATTCCATTGGAATAAAAATTACTATGCATCCTCCAGTCAGAAAGGGCCCCATTCAGTCTCCTGGTGGACAACACAAGGAGGCTGAAGCCATTAGTAATGATAAAATTTCTCTAGACCAAAGGCTTTTCATAGAAACTCTCAAAAGAACACCTGGCTGGCACAGGACCAGGATGCTGCAAAAAAGCAAATGAAAATAACTGTATTGTGTGTGCCCAAGCCAGACCAAATCTCCTATTCAGAGAAACAGCATTTGAAAACTGTGAATGGAACTAAATCTAAAATCAGTCAAAGTGATGTGGCATGTTTGTTGCAAGTGATATCTAAGGATAATTTGGATCATAATTGTATTGGATGGGACAAAATTGTGTGGGGGCCTGTGGGATGGAGTGCTCTGAAGTGAAAGGGGTGGATGATGGCTGAGAGGTGTGAAGTCCTGAGAAAGAAAACTGGGAGTTGTTACAGATGAGGGGGTAACAGCAGGGAGGACAGGGCTGGGGGAGGGGTGGGAGAAAGAGAGAAAGAAACAAAGAATTAACTGTGTCTGATCATGCTGAACCCCCATCAGCTAAGCTATAAAGACAGCTGTAGAGTTCAGTTTCCCTTCAACTACATTTGGCTTCATGTAACACCTAAACCACGTTTTTTTTTTTTTTCTAGAAGCAGCTTTCTCTTTTATTTAACATTGTCAAACATTTTCCATTTATTCAGAAACCCAACATAGTGACCAAAGTTCCTGTATCTCCTCAAGTCATGTTTTTCTGCAATTTAAAACAACCATAAAGAGGCTCTTTAATTGTGACAAGAAAAAGCATGAACAGAATAAACCTCGAAGGAGACGAATACTGTGTCACATAGCTATAAGACTTTACCATTAATCAGGTCAACATTCTAAGTATTTTTTCAGCAAGTCAATAGTCAAATGTAAAATATATAATATAAATATATAATATCTGAATATACATCCTTTGAAGTTTTATGTGAAATTAGGGAGCTTCTAATCCAATGATTTCATTTTTAGTTGGAAAAAGTTAGTATTAAATTGTTGTATTCAACTTTCAGAAAATGTAGTTTATGTGTCAAAATAAGAAAAAAAGAGTGATTGAAGAAAGAAAGCCTTCTAGTTGGAGGCGGAACTTAAAACGCGTTGTCTATTTCCAGGGTAGCTCTCCGTGTGACACTTCCGGCGGAAGTAACAAACAAGGCGCTAGCAGTGTTAGCTTCCAGGCTCCATTGTGTTTAGCGGCGGTTCGAAGACGGTTTCTGCTGTGTGAGCTGAATACTTCAGTGTCTGCAGCAACAATATCTGCGGTTCCTCATCAGAGAGCGACGAACTGCTGCTGCTGGAGAAATATTCAACAACATCGACCATCAGGAGGAAGAGCTCGATCATCAGCTCAGGCTGCTGGAGACCAGCTGGAAAACCCAAACCGTCTCGGAACCTCCAGGTAGGGTTCGCTGATCCAGGCTCGATTCAAGCTGCGACACGTTGCTGAAGTTAGCTTTTGTTTCACATCTTGGTTTAAAGGACTATTCTGCTGTATTTAATGAATCTGCACTACTTCCGCTCTAGATCGAAATCTAACACACCGTAACGGTTTAAAGTTGAGCTTCATTGTTATATGTAAACAAAAGGTCAAAGAAATCAGTTTTTGATTCATGAAACCTTTGTTTTATCTGTGAAAGATAAAACAAAGGTTAAAAGTGCAATTTTTGTGATTTAATGGTGTAAAACCACATTAGAACAGATTCATAAAATCATCTAAAATTTACAATTGCAGCTAAAAAAAAGACACAGTGTTTCTCTCAATAAACTTAAATAATAAAAAGATGTTGAACTATTAAAGCCCACCATGTTTTAGTGAAACCCAGATCCCACTTATAACTATAATTGTCTTATATCCTGTTTTTCAAGTTAAAGTTGTTGCTGCTGTTATAAATCCCTTTAAACTAGAAATATTTTGCTGTTTCTTTAAAAGTTGTGTATGTTTATGTTTTATCACTTCACAGAATATTTTCAATTCAAACTTTGTTTATATATCACACATATCCCAGCCTTAGTTGAACAAAGTGCTTCACATTACAGCCTCTCTGATATTTCTAAGAATCCTTCCTATGCAGCGGTAGAAGGTATTGGAGAAGCAGATACTTTAGGTTTAAAGGTTTAAAAAATAATTTTTTCTTCTGTTTGCAGATGATACAAAGAATTTTATACAGAGACTGCAGGAATCAGTTCAGTTATATAAACTTAAAAAAATGGTTAGTATTAATAAATGATTAAATTTAGCTAAAACCAAGTTTATGTTGTTTGGGAATTGTGAAAGTAACAGAGATTTACAAACGATATAATGTGAATTCAGGTTTTGAGAGAGTTGCTTGATTACAACATCTGCTGGAAAGTGTCGCTGTTCTCAGCAATGCTAGACATTTTCTGAATTACAGAGCACTTCATATTCTGTATGTTCACCTATTTTGGCATAGTTAGGTTACTGTGTGGACGTTCAGCGCAACACCTACAAAACTTCACTCTGACTGTTAGGCACAAAAAAAAGAGACATCAGAATGGTTCACAAGGTAGGTTACTGTGATTATTCTGATCATTTGTGTCTGAAATGTGTGTTTATGGATATATATGTGAATATATAAAACTGCTTAGTTCATGCATACACAGACAACAGTATGTACGTAGACATATTGGTGTGTGTACACATTCAGTTCAACTCACTTCTATTTATTTAACATTCCAATTGATCCTAGACATCAAACAGTACAGTAAGCTCAATTAATTATTCAAAGTAGTTAAAAAAGTTTCTATCTAAGGAAACCTGGCAGATGGCATCGAGTCATTGACTTGCAGCGTTCACTCCTCCTGAACGAGCACGTAGCGACAGCAGACAGTCGCTTGCGTTGTGTTGTTGACTTTACAGCAATTTCTTATACTGCGCATGCATGTAGCGATAGTGGAGAGGAAAAATTCCCCTTTAACAGAAAGAAACTTCCAGCAGAACCAGAACTTGGCTCAGTACAAGTGGCCATCTGCCAACTGGAGGTTTGAGAAGACAGAGCAGAACGCACAAGAAGAAACAGGTGAAGTGATGTAGGATTATTTGCGATGTTCATGAAAGTAAAACGTTAATAGAAGGAGAACGATTAGTGTTCTGCTTCAAAGCACACAGCTCTGAAATAAACCAAGGAGCAAACCTGCTATGGACCATTACCTTCTTTTTAAAGGCTACATTGTCTAATGCCACATCCAATGAGGAAGTAACACTATGATCAACGACATCAATTTGAGAAGGCCTGGAGAAGGAATTGCTCCCTTCTGCTATGTTTCTCTGAGATTTGGAAGACATTAAACATGGAACAGATTCTTTTAAAGTTTTTACAGCATTGTCTCATAGAGATCTTCTATAATGAAATTTTATCTATCTCAAGTTTAGAATACTAAAATGTACTCAAAAGTTATTGAAAAATGGTCGTACAGCCAGGGTTATGGGGAAGTATTGATATTTCTTCACAGTCAATGCCATGTCAGCACAGGGTCTAAAGTATGACGACACGAATGGGTAGGACTGTGGATTCTTTGAATGATGCCATTTTAGTCTAAAATAGCATTAAAGGCTACATTTAGGTTGTCGACCTTAGTGTCAACATGAATGTTAAAGTGCCCCCATTATAATGATCTTATCGGTATTTAACACTCAGTCAGATAAAAAAAATCTGAGATATGATCTAAAAATAGAGAGTAAGGGCCTGGTGGAGGATACAAAGCAACAAACAAAAGCCAGTCGTCTCTCCCCACGGACAGTGTGCAGGGAGTCTGCGCAGTTCACAGAATACACACAGCAAGGGTCGCGTTAACAGAATATTTTCCGTCTTTGACAGGTTTTTTTAAATGGTGACAAAAACATCTGAAGCCCATCTGTGACGGATTACAGTTCACACAGGACCACTTGGTGCAGACGCAAGTTTACGCACAGAAACATCACAGAGGAAACTAAATCAAATAATAAAAAAAGAAATCCCATCTGATTATTGCCTCTGACCTGAGCATTGAACTAAATGCATCTCCCGCACTTAATGCACTAAATACATCTTCATCTCACTTCTTAAACTGTATGTATTTATATATTTATAATTATTTATTTATTAGGCTTCTTGAACTGTGACCTGAGTCAAAATTTCGTTCCATAAACATGCAGATGTGAACTGGTATGACAATAAAAATCCTTGAATATCGCAGTCTGGGAGCTGACAGCTCATTGAAGACTTATGGACTCGGAGGCTTTGGAGTGTGTCTGGTGCAGGAGTGCATTCTGGGAGATTTCCTCCTGCTACCCCTCATTTACAGAGTTATGCCGACTCCTGGTTGCTTCAAATGGAGAAAAGATTCCCTGATTTCGAAACTTTGTCTGAAGTGGTGCCTGTAATTCCAGTTTATAGAACGGCAGCAGAGCTCGGATTCAGCCTGCAGAACCCTGAGACATTTGATTACGTATAATCCGGTGCGCAATTCATGTCCATGTTCAGAAATAAGTGCGATATTTCATTGTTTATATGTAGTTACTGGTTCCACATTCAGTGGGTTTTGTCACTGTGGAGAAAAAGTTACATGTATTTATCTGCTTGATAATGTGATGGCACCATGTGGATTTTCCATTCAGCTTGTTGAATATTAATTTAACTGAATTAAACTTGAATACAATAGAATTTGTCATGATTATTATTTACAGTCTGATGGAAAAAATAGATTATGACGGGATTTTTTTTTTGACGCTGTCAGTCAAAATGACAGCCATCAAGAAAGTCTAGCGCAACCTCTGACACACAGTACGCCTGAGTATGTGGGAGCAGTTTATGCCCCATAACTGCTTAAAAATAAAAAATAATAGGATGGAGGGAAAGGAGAAAATGAGGGCAACAACTCAAGAAGACATTGTGAATAAGAGGAAAGGTCGTGTCACCAGTTTAGCAGTATTTTGGATATTAAAAAACCTAATCAGTAATTATTGATATCGACTGATGTTAAATGCTTATATCGTGATATGTTTTTTAGCCATATCACCCAACCCTAAAAGATAGATGGATGGATAGATAAATGCTGTCAATCGATTAAAAATTGTAATTAGATTAATCACACTAGTGCTGTGATTAATGACTGTACTCAACTGTGTAAACTTATAATGTAAAAACATTTTTAAATGTTTTATTGCCTCAAACCAAACATAAGTTTTCCAGGTTTCCATGTTTGGGAAGGTTTATAAGAAGTCATTTTGTTCCAAACATAACTTAGTAATGTTAACTATAAACTATGAGTAGGCTACATACTACATTGGTTTTATCCAAAAAAATGTTTTTCTAGATTTTTTTTTTTTTTTTTTTTTTTTTTTTTTTTTTTTTTTTTTTTTTTTTTTTTTTTTTTTTTTTTTGGCACTAGTGGCTTTTGACAGTAATCTGACAAGAAGGAGGCAGAGAAGAGGAGGGAAAGCAGCCAAGGACGGGAATCGTACTTGTGACAGCCGCATCGAGGTCTATATCCTCTGTATACAGGGCGCTTGCTCCAACTGCCGTGGGGTTTTTTTTAAAGTGAAATTTGCCACTGTGCACACCAGTCTCACCCTCCTCGCTCATCTTTTCACTCGTGTTTGCAAATGCGTTGTTGAACGCGATACAAGGCCGTGTAACATGCTGCTTTGAACTAAGTAACCCACCGTGGTCAAAATAGGTTAAGAATACTTTTTCAGAATCCATCCAAGAGAACCAAAAACAAACGACATACATGGAAAGACAAGTGCCTGAGGCTGCAGCCATCACAGAGAGGCACCACCCTTTCGTTAGATGAGAAGAAGGCTGCATTAGGTAAGAAGAGGGTAAAATATCGTATTTCACACTTTATCCCGACCGGATACAGCAAAAAAAAAAAAAAAATTCAGCACCCCACACCCCAAGCCATTGTCCTTGATAGAGCATATATCAGCCGGGGAAGGGAGGGTCAGAGGGAGCAGAACATCTTGTTCACATAACATCCAGGAGAAATTGAGATAGCCAGCCTTCCAAGGCCGACACAGGGGAGCCAGATTGAGATAACAGCAATTGTTTTGGGTCAGGCCAGCTCCATTAATTTTCCATCTGCCTTAAAGTCTCACTGGTACATCACAATGGCGAGTCCAAACAGCCAAATTCCTGGTCAATTCTGCCAAATCTGGGCAGCTTCTCCAAGATCTATCCCCTTTCACTTATTTGTCCTAATATATCTGATATATATTTCTCTCATATATCCATTCTCATGAATGCAATCAGGTAGATTACATGCATGTCTGAAAGGGCAACTCAAACTATTGCATCAAGCAGAAAAACATCACATAACGCATGGGTTTAGGATAAACAGAAGAGATCATAAGCAAAAAGACAAATATTGTAGCCAAGGAATGTTTAAGCATGCAAATATGCTTGTCTATATTGTGCATTTTATGTTGTTTCCATATTTTTTTGAGCTACTATGTAAGATGTAAAAATATTTCAGAATTTAAGATTTTTAGATGTTGACCCATTTGATGTAGTCCCCCCCCCCCCCTTCAACCAGGACAATCTCGTCTCCCAAAATTTTGAAAAGCTTGCTACACCACTGTATTCAAGGATCCTTGTCCATCTGATTCAGGTTGAGTATCAATAGTAGCCTTAATACTGTGTTCACTTTGACTGTTAAAAATGTGTGTAGAACCCTTGGTCTGCCTTTATGTTTGCATGTAAAAAGCTTATAACTGAACAGAGACCTCCCGTCCTTGTTTGTATCTTCAAAATGTCTTTCAGCTGAGAGACGTCTGGTTCAACAACTGGTCAATAGGAGATGTACAGAGAACCTGCTTTTGTTGGTATTGAACTAAAATTTTAATATTACATTTTGTTTTCTCTTTTTTTTTTCAGATTTGCCACAACGTTATGTCTGTCATTAAGCAAGATGTTCTTTCTCGTCATTTTAAAATCAAAGAAGAACCAGAGGAGGTAGAGCTGAAACAAATGCAGGAAGACGATTGTCAATCAGGATCTCAGCAAATGGTCAAGATTGATGCTGAAGGCATCAGTCAGAAGGAAAACCAGGCTGTTCCAAAGCAGGAGACTGACAGATTTGTGGTAACAGGTTCTGGAACACTTGAAATAAAAGCAGAACCAGTAGAACTAGAACTGCAACAAATGAAGGAAGATGATTGTAAATCAGAATCTCAGCAGATGGTAAAGATTGAGGTTGAAGACATCAGTCAGGATGAAGACCAGGGTGTGCTGAAGCAGGAGACTGATACCTTAATCCTAACTGCTGGTAAGGATGAAACACATCACCAACATCCAGAACTTGGTGGAAACCAAATCCTTTTTCAGAACTTTCCTAAAGCAGAGCATCATCAGGAAATAAAGGTTCATGAAGCCTCAGGATCCAGAAGAGATGAACAGCAACAGAAGAAAGCTCAGAAAACCAGAGATCAAAGTGACAATACAGCGAAATGGATGAAGGGCAAGGAAAAAAAATATAAGAAATGTGAAGTGTGTGGGAAAGGTTTCAAATTGAACACTGAGTTAACAACTCACATGAGAACTCACACTGGGGAGAAGCCTTTCTCATGTGTAACCTGTGGAAAATGTTTCAGTCAAAAATGTAATTTGAATAGCCACATGGGAATTCACACAGGTGAGAAGCCTTTCTCATGTGAAACCTGTGGAAAATGTTTTCGTCAAAAATATATTTTGATTAGCCACATGAAAACTCACTCTGAGGAGAGGCCTTTCTTATGTGTAACTTGTGGGAGAAGTTTCCGTCACAAATGTAGTTTGAACAATCACATGAGAACTCACACAGGTGAGAAGCATTTCTCATGTATAACCTGTGGAAAAAGTTTCAGTGAAAAAAATACTTTGATTAGGCACATCAGAACTCACACAGGTGAGAAGCCTTTCTCATGTAAATTCTGTGGAAAATGTTTCCGTCAAAGACATATTTTGAATACCCACCTGAGAGTTCACACAGAGGAGAGGCCTTTCTCATGTATAACCTGTGGAAAATGTTTCAATCAAAAATGTAATTTGAATAGCCACATGAGAACTCACACGGGTGTGAAGCCTTTCTCATGTATAACCTGTGGAAAAGGTTTCAATCAAAAAATCCATTTGAATAACCACATGAGTGTTCACACAGGTGAAAAACCTTTCTCATGTGAAATCTGTGGAAAAGGTTTCAGTGAAAAGCATGTTTTGAATACCCACATGAGAATTCACACAGATGAGAAGCCTTTCTTATGTGGAACATGTGGAAAAGGTTTCCGACATAAAAGTAGTTTGACTTGCCACGTCAGAACTCACAAAAGAGAAACCTTTCACACAACATACTTGTGGTAAAAGTGTCTGTTGTAACTAATTTCCCTTCTTTGACTTGTAATAGTTTGATTCAAAGAAGCAGTTTAACGTACCCCATAAGAACTCCATACAATTTAGAGATTTTGATTTGTATAAATGCCGCTATAAATTCAGTGACATTTCTCTTTATGATGTTGGAGGCTTTTGCTTTGAAGCCTTAATAAATGAAAATCTTTGAATAATTAAATCATCTTCCAATAAGTGTTACCTTTGGAGATCTGTGTTCTCATTTTCACACCTTTGCTATTTTGTAAAACTTTTCATAATCAGTTATTGTGTTCTGCTGTCTTTTACAAAAACTTTTTGTATCTCAGGTGGATTTTCAGTCTTAACCTTTATTATTCTTTTTTTTATTCTTGTCGGGATAATAGCTTAGTGGGAATATAAAAGAGAGAATATCAAAGTTATTTTTTTGTTCTTTTTAGAAGTTTGACCGGTTCTGTCAAGGTTGGGTGTTCAGGAAAAGACTCCATAAACATTAATGGTTGATTATTTGATAGTTTGTGAGTGATTTAAAAAAATTGCAATAAATTCTCACAATAAATGTTTCTTACTTGGTCTGGTTTTCCACAGATTGTGTTGAAATGATGGATGATGTCAAATCCATGATGTGGAATAATAATAGGACACATTTCTCTTTTTAATCAGTGACAACTATTGAAATGCATTAACACTGGGTGTTGTGGTGTGGATTTATGCTGGAGTAAATTATATTAATGTACATTAAAGCTGCAGTAATTTATATTAAACGTTTTTCTACATATTTGTTAAAACTGTCACTATATTGTGACAGACTGTTATGAGATGGATAAAATGTTTTAAAAAATGGAGCTCCACTGCCTGCTCCCAGTGCTATCTGGAAACGATCAGAGCCAGGAGGCGGGTCTTAGTGTTGCCAATCACCATCTGAGTGGCGCTGCTCACCCCCCACTGACTGTTCAGAATACTCAGGCTAGCGAGCATGACCATCGATGACGATGGATAAACGGTTTTCCTGTGACGGTAAGTTGTTTCTCCACCGTTAGCATGTTTAGCAGCCACTAAATAACGTTGACTGACAGCGCTAAGACCCTCCTCCTGGCTCTGATTGGTTGTTTTAGGTCGGGAGCGGTGCAAAGTTACATGCTGCGGCTTTAACGGATAAGTCTCCTACTCTATCAAATCACTACTACAGCCGAGTCAAAGTGTGTTAAAGCAGAGTTGCTTTAAAGTAGTGTTGTGGAAACAAAGTAACTGCAGAGCACTGTTAGGTGAAAATCATCAGGTTTATTTAATGCCATGCAAGGTATGAGAGCCAACAAGATCAGACACCTGTGAATTGGTCAAAGTAAAAGCTTTGAGTCAGGGGTCTGCTGATATTTAAATGCTATGATCATCACATGGTAATTTTACACACAGAAATGGAAAATACATCTGAATCTGCATGCCTTATTTTTACTTACCAGAACTTTATTAAGGGAATTTAATATATGAATTGCAATGTTACCCAGATCATTTGGCCTTATTTATGTATTTAAATGGCAGAGGTATTTTAATACAGAGGTAACTTGTCTACTGTATTTACAATAAAAGACATGAGTCAAATAGCAGTCATCAGGGACCATTATAGAAACTGTAATAAAATCTATGAAATACATTTGAATTTTTGTAGGTTTTTTTTCTAATTTAATCCAGGCAACATTCTCCAGGTAGTGCCAATAGAAGATGTAGTGGGGAAGGGTATGCGACTGTTTGGCAAAATCTGTTTTGACAAAATTGAAGCAAGTAAATCAACTTTTGCATTGGATGTTTAGGAATCAAATGCACTGATGTTATTTGTTACCTGAATGGCTAGCCAGCCCGTCACCAGGGCAGGGCTCTATGCAATGGAAGAGCAGAGTGGAGCACAGAGTTGTTCACTTGCTGCTTCAGTGAGCACACCACCTGTCATGTGTGCAGGGTAGATGGTGGCTGGGGGTGGGGGACTCTTGATGGGGAAAATTTACAAAAGTGTGGGGCACTGGTAATATTAAATTGGAACACACTATTACTAATAATACACACCATAGACTGTAAAAAGACAGAAAAAAATAAAGTATTTCAGAAGGGCACATTTTTTGTCCCGAGGAAAAGGGGCAGGTGCTCCAGCATCTCCTAGTGTCTTTCTGTGTACATCCTTGGTTATTTTACAGAGATGTAACAAGAGATGTTTTCTTAGTTGTAGTTTTTAAATTTCTTCAAAGATTTCTCTTAAAGCCACAAAGATTTCTCTTAAAGCCATCCTAAAGAATGAAGCGTTCACACAAACAAGGAGTTGGAAAATCCTGCTTTAGGCTAACCACAGAAAAGGTAAAAAAAAAACGATAGGAAGCAGAGATGAATCCAACAAAAAGAAGTCATTTGCAAAGAAAGTATCACCCAAAGACCATCCACAACCTTCAGCTTTCAGCCTGGACACAAGAGAACAAGCAGCGTTACACCTGAAGGAACAACAAACTAATAAACTGCATTTAAGTTACAGTTTGGCAGCATAACAATGACTCAAAACCAGAATAACCTTATCTACCTGAAAGTAACTTTACATGTACACAAAATCTGCTCTGAGTAATAAGGGGGAGAACCGGGAGAATTCAGGTTGGGCCTGGTGGGTTTTATTTATTTTTATGTAGGTATTATCAGTATGTCTGATTTTGTTGAACCTCCTTCAGCTCGGCCATCAAAGAGCTGTCGAGTTCAGTTTTCTTTCAACTGGTTTTGTGTGACTATAAAACCATGATTTTTGTCTAGAAGGAGCTTTCTTGTCTATTTAACACTTTTAAATATTTTCTATGTATTCAGAACCCAACACATTAACTAAAGTTCTTTTATCTCCTCAGATCATGTTTTTCTGCCATTTAAAAGAACCTTAAAGATGCTCTTTAATTGTGACAAGAAAAAGTATGAAGAGAATAAACCTTTGAGGGGACGAATACTGTGTCACAGCCCAGCCCCGTACACTTCAAATAGCCATGCAAGTATCTGACTGTCAATGACTCTGTTTCCCAGTAGCAGAGAATGAGAGCTGCAAGGCATTACCTTTCATCAAGTTCACATTCTAAGTATTTATAATCAATTCTATTGACAAATTTAAAATATATAATATAAATATATAATATCTTAATATAGCTGTTTATTAGTTAAACCATTTATAAATTACACATTAAATCTAATGATTTAAACTGAGCAAAGTAACTTGAAAACATTTATATATTTGTAAAATGAATGGAACATTGTAATATATAGCAAGTAAATATTTCAAATATAAATAGAAATTAATTTGAAATGTTGCACTTTAAAAGTTAAAGAACTTAGGTTTCCAGTAAGTTTGTTAATTTGACTACATTTAAGCACTTTTGTGTGTTAAGATTCAGTGTTCTGCTAAGTGTTATTTTCTTTGCAGTCTTAGGAAAAATAATCTATATAAAAAGTAAATAATACAGGTACATTAGCAATATGTATTTATTTTTCTTCTTTGGTGTTGTTTAAAGGTTTTTACCTGTTTCCAAACCTATTATAATGAAAACAAATTTCCTGACACTGATAAATAAATGGGAGATAAAAGAAGGTAATTGTTTGGTCTCTTAAGTGGAACCCATTTGTGAAAACTGCGTAGATGTATCCATCCCTTTCAAGTGAGGAAGCTGCTCAAATTAGCGGAGAAACTTGACAGTGCACTTTGCTGAAAAAGTTCTCAATGACCATTTCTAAGTGAGAGCTGTTAGGCTTTATCATTAAACAAGTCAACATTCTAAGCATTTGTAAACAAGTCTATTCTCAAGTGTAAAACGTAAAATAAATATATAATGTTTAAATATAGCTGTTTATATTGTCTTTTGAAGTTTTATAGAATAGAATAGAAATATCTTTTATTGTCTCACGATGGCAGTGACAGGCAATAACAAAAAAACAGACTGATACAAAGAATATAAACTAAATATTAAAAAAACAAAGAATAGAAAATAAATTATGTGATATCAGGCAGCTTCTAATCCAATGATTTAATTTTTAGTTGGACAAAGTTAGTATTAAATTGTTCAATCCAACTTTCAGAAAATGCAGTTTATGATTCAAAACAAGAAAAAAAGAGAGTTTGAAGAAAAATAAATATTTGCAGCTGGAGGCGGAACTTAAAACGCATTGTCTGATTCTGGCATAGATCTCCGTGTGACACTTCCGGCGGAAGTAACAAACAAGGCGCTAACAGCGTTAGCTTTCAGGCTTCTTTTTGTGTGTCGTCGATTAGAAGACGGTTTCTGCTGTGTGAGCTGAATACTTCAGTGTCTGCAGCAACAATATCTGCGGTTCGTCATCAGAGAGCGACGAACTGCTGCTGCTGCAGAAATATTCAACAACATCGACCATCAGGAGGAAGAGCTCGATCATCAGCTCAGACTGCTGGA
This sequence comes from Anableps anableps, assembly GCA_014839685.1. NCBI lineage: Eukaryota > Metazoa > Chordata > Actinopteri > Cyprinodontiformes > Anablepidae > Anableps > Anableps anableps. The sequence goes on along the minus strand of CM026070.1, from coordinate 39,685,994 downwards.
GACCAGCTGGAAAACCCAAACCATCTCGGAACCTCCAGGTAGGGTTCGCTGATCCAGGCTCGATTCAAGCTGCGACACGTTGCTGAAGTTAGCTTCCGATTCACGTCTTGGTTTAAAGGACTATTCTGCTGTATTTAATGAATCTGCACTACTTCCGCTCTAGATCGAAATCTAACACACCGTTGTTTAAAGTTGAGCTTCATCGTTATATGTCAACAAAAGGTCAAACAAAACAGTTTTTGATTCATGAAACCTTTATTGTATCTGGGAAAGATTTTTTAAAAAGTGCGATTTTTGTGATTTAATGGTGTAAAACCACATTAGAACAGATTCATCTTTAAGTCACATCAACACCTCAAACCTGGACAGGATTATTATATCGTTCAGAAACCTTTATTCAGTTTGTGAAAATACAGATTTAAAGGCCTTTTTAGTCCTGATAGCATCTTAGAAAAGGTTCAGCTTTAAAACTACATTCCATAGATAATTCAGACAGAATATTTACTAAGAACAAACTGTGAAATATTATATTTAGGTTTTTACTTCGTCTGAAACAACAACAATCAATTTATTTCCATCTAATTCATTTTTTATAGATAAGAGGATAAACTGGTCCCAGTGAACAGCTAAACTTCATTAAACAGGAAATGTCAGATTGAGTTGTGTTCATGTTTCAGTCAAACAGAAAGAAATCTGACATGTTTTATTAGGTTGTAACAAATAAAACAGAAAAAGACCTTTTAACACACTGATGGAAGCTTGACCTCATTTGAAGTAACAGGGTCAATTGTAATTTTTTTGTCTCCAGTGAGATAATATTTTTGCAACATGTTCACATATCAAACACCACATACATGCATCGCATACAAAACTGAGAAAAACGGAAGAGCACAGGTTTTCTTTGAGCATCAACAAAGTGCAGTGTGCAGCAGAATTAGCCGCAGGTAGAAAGAAAACTGTCTTGCTCTTCACTGCTGGGATTTTCTACTGGCAAATATTAACGATACAATATTAGCAGTTTTAGATCTCATCTCTGATAGGTTATTACATGATAAAAGTTTTGTAGCCAAGGCGAGAAAGTTTCAGGAGAAGCAGAAAATGTTTGTTCCAGCCTGTAAAGACCAGAAGTAGTTAAGATTAATATTTATACCCGCTGACAAATAATATTAATACCCCCAGAGTAACGATGATCAGGAGTCTTTTCAGACATACAGGTCTGGAGAAAAGTAGAGAGATGCATTTGTAAAAACTTTGTATCAGACTGCGATTTGGTTCTGTTAGGTGCTCCAAAAGTCCAAAGTTATCCAGAATAACCAAGAGTCCATAAATATGAATATAATCTGTAATCTGTCAATTAAAACTGGTACATTTCCATCAAAAAATGATAATTGCAAAAGTTATTCCACTATATAAATCTCGGGACAGACTTCATTTCACTAATTATTTGCCTGTTTCTTTACTTCCAAAAATGTTGAAAAATTATTTGCTGGAAGATATGATAGATTTATCAATAAACATCAACTACTCTCTGAGAGTTGATGTGGATTTAGGTAATTAAGATCCACAGCAATAGCAATTCTTGATTTATTAGAAGTCACAAGCTACTTAGACTAAAAGAAATTTGCACTTGGTGTATATATCAATTTTTAAAAATTCATACAAATAATCATAAATCATTAATGAAGAAATATAGCGCTATTGTATAGGAGAAGTAGATTACACTAGATGTAAAGGTATCTCAACAACAGGCAACAATTTATGCAAATGGGTTACTGTCAGTCTTCATGCTTGGACATTGTTTGTGGTGTCCCACAGAGGTCAGTATTGGGACCAAAGCTGTTTTATTTTATATAGAAATCATATATGTTAGGTTTAAAAAATACATGTTTTTTTCTGTTTGCAGATGAGTCTAATAATTTTTATACAGGTGAGAATTTACATAGACTGTAGAAATAAATTCAGTTATGTTAAATTTTATTTAGATTAAGCTAAGTTTATGTTGTTTGGGAATTGTGAAAGTAACAGAGATTTACAAATCATATAATGTGAATGTGGAGAGAGTTACTGAAATTCAGGTTTTGGGAGAGTTGATTGATTACGACATCTGCTGGAAAGTAGCGCTGTTCTCAGCAATGCTAGACATTTTCTGAGTTACAGTGCACTTCATATTCTATATGTTCACTTATTTTGCCATAGTTAGGTTACTGTGTGAACATTTGGGGCAACTCCTGCAAAACCTCAGTCTGACTATTAGAAGAATACCTTTAATAGTCCCCCAGGGGGGAAATTACATTCCAGTACAGCCTGCTTAAGAGAACAAAAAACAAATAACATAAGACATGGGTAGACAGGTGCCTGAGGCTGCAGCCATTTGGAGGTGCTGCGTTTTCGTTAGATGAGAAAAAACAACACTAGGAATGGGTGAGGGTGGAGTGGAGGGGGTCGCCACCACAAATCGCCCAAGTGACTCATTACCAGGGGGCAATACAAGGGGGGCCAGCGGAGGTGGTGATTTGGGGTGGGGTGGGGGGGTATCTGGGACAGTGTTCACAGATTTACTTACACCCCCTAACCCCCCAACTCACTGACTGAACATGGAGCATATAATGGAGCCTATATCAGCTGGCCTCAGTACAGTTCTGAGGTCAACACCCAGGAAAAATTGAGATAGCCAGCCTTCCAAGGGAAACCAGATTCAGATATGCACATTATTAGGCACATTTCAAAAAAGAGCCATCAAAATGGTTCACGAGGTAGGTTTCTATGACCATACTAATCATTTATGTATAGATTCCTGCCTCCTCAAACTCCCAGATTTGGTAGCCTCAACTTCAGAACCTTGATAGTTTGAACAATCATGAAGAAAATGTGCATTTCAGTCAGTGGTGTGAAGTTTGTAATATTCCCATATAATATAATACTCTCCATCTTTCAATGTTTATCAACTGTCTTTCTCCCTCAGTCTATCGTGTATGTATTTCCTTACCAAGCTCAGTCTTGTGTAGCAAGGGGGGAGCATGAATGTGTGGTGGCTTTTATTTTGCCATGGTGGCACACCACAATCAGTTACATGTAGTGGAAACTATAATAATAATAACAATAATAACAATAATAATAATAATAACCTTAACCGGGTATGTCCCATTGAGATCAAAAGATTTCTTTTACAACCCTGATCTTGTCATCTCACGTCCCCCTCAATTTTGAAAGGCTTGCTAGCTTCCACCCTTTTTTGTGTTTTCAAAATGTTGATGTCCATCAGGAGAGAGACTACTGATTCAGCAACTGGTCAATGGAAGATGAAACGAGAACCAACCTACTGTTGTTGGTTTTCAACTAAAAGTTTAATATTACATTTTGTGTTTGTCTTTTTTCAGATTTGCCACAACGTTATGTCTGTCATTAAGCAAGATATTCTTGCTCGTCATTTTATCCTCAACCAACAAGAGATCTCTGTTATGGATCTGAGGGAAACAGAATCTCTAAAAACCAAAGGAAGAGAAGAGGAACCAGAACTTATACAAGTAAAAGCAGAAGACTATGGATCAGAACCTCTTCAGATGGTAAAGAAAGGAGATCATATAATAGGAACAGATTGTGGATCTCTTGAAATCAAAGAAGAACCAGAGGAGGTAGAGCTGAAAAAAATGCAGGAAGACGATTGTCAATCAGGATCTCAGCAAATGGTCAAGACTGATGCTGAAGGCATCAGTCAGAAGGAAAACCAGGCTGTTCCAAAGCAGGAGACTGACAGATTTGTGGTAACAGGTTCTGGAACACTTGAAATAAAAGCAGAACCAGTAGAACTAGAACTGCAACAAATGAAGGAAGATGATTGTCAATCAGAATCTCAGCAGATGGTAAAGATTGAGGTTGAAGACATCAATCAGGATGAAGACCAGGATGTGCTGAAGCAGGAGACTGATACCTTAATCCTAACTGCTGGTAAGGATGAAACACATCACCAACATCCAGAACTTGGTGGAAACCAAATCCTTTTTCATAACGTTCCTAAAGCAGAGCATCATCAGGAAATAAAGGTTCATGAAGCCTCAGGATCCAGAAGAGATGAACAGCAACAGAAGAAAGCTCAGAAAACCAGAGATCAAAGTGACAATACAGTGAAATGGATGAAGGGCAAGGAAATTCACAAATATAAAAAATATCAACGGTGTAAAGTGTGTGGAAAAAGTTTCAAATTAAACACTAAGTTAACAATCCATATGAGAACTCACACTGGGGAGAAGCCTTTCTCATGTGTATCCTGTGGAAAATGTTTCAGTCAAAAATGTAATTTGAATAGCCACATGGGAATTCACACAGGTGAGAAGCCTTTCTCATGTGAAACCTGTGGAAAATGTTTTCGTCAAAAATATATTTTGATTAGCCACGTGAGAATTCATACAGAGGAGAGGCCTTTCTCATGTGCAACTTGTGGGAGAAGTTTCAGTCACAAATGTAATTTGAATAATCACATGAGAACTCACACAGGTGAGAAGCCTTTCGCATGTATAAACTGTGGAAAAAGTTTCAGTGAAAAAAATACTTTGATTAGGCACATGAGAACTCACACAGGTGAGAAGCCTTTCTCATGTAAAACCTGTGGAAAATGTTTCCGTCAAAGACATATTTTGAACAGTCACATGAGAGTTCACACAGAGGAGAGGCCTTTCTCATGTATAACCTGTGGAAAAGGTTTTAATCAAAAAATCAATTTGATTAGTCACATGAACACTCACACAGGTGTGAAGCCTTTCTCATGTATAACCTGTGGAAAATGTTTCAATCAAAAACTCTATTTGAATAACCACATGAGAACTCATACAACTGAGAAGCCTTTCTCGTGTATAACTTGTGGAAAACGTTTTAAACAAAAATCTAGTGTGATTAAACACATGAGAATTCACACAGGGGAAAAGCCTTTCTCATGTGAAACCTGCGGAAAAGGTTTCCGTGAAAAGCATGTTTTGAAGAGCCACATGAGAGTTCACACAGGTGAGAAGCCTTTCTTATGTGGAACCTGTGGAAAAAGTTTCAGTCATAAAAGTAGTTTGACTTACCATTTCAGAACTCACAAAATAGAAACCTTTCATACATCATACTTGTGGTAAAGGTTTCTGTTCTCACTGTAATTTCCCTTCTGTGATTTGTAATATGTTTCTTCAAAGAAGCGGTTTAATGTACCCCATAAGAACTCCACACAAGTGAGAGATTTTAATTGGCATAAACGTTGCTATGAATTCAGTGACATTTAAGTTCTCTTAATGACGTTAGAGGCCTTTGCTTTAGGTAAACAACTGCTTAACGAAGGAAAGTCTTTGAATAATTGAATGTTTTCTGCAGATATACGTCCTACCATTGGAGATCTGTGTTCTCGTTCTCAGGCCTTTGATATTTTGTAAAACTTCAAAATCAGATGTAGTAGCCCCAGAGTGTTCTGCAGTTTGACAAAAACATTTTATCTCAGGTGGATTTTCATTCTTAACTTTAGTCTTATTCTTGTAGACATGTAGGGATAATAGCTTAATTGGAATATAAATGAGAGAATGGATAATCAGTTTTTTTTTTTTTTTTTTGTTCTTTTTAGCAGTTTGTCGGGGGATGTACATGAAAAAATGATTCCGTTACCAATAATGGCTTATTATTTGATGGTTTGTGAGTGATGAAAAACTAAAAAATTCTCACAAATGTTTTTTGCTTGATTCGGTTTCCCAGAGATTATGTTGAAATGATGGATGATGTCAAAGTCATGATGTGAGATAATAAAAGGACACATTTCTTTGTATTTTTTCATTGACAGTTATTAAAATGCATTAACACTGGGTGGTGTGGTGTGGTTTAACGCAGCAGTAAATTATATTAATGTACATAAACGGATCAGTCCCATACTCTATCAAATCACTGCCACTGCTGAGTCAACATGTATTAAATCAGGTTTCTTTAAAGTAGTGTTGTGGAAACAAAGTAACTGCAAAGCACTGTTTGATGAAAATCAGGTTTATGAAATACCATGCATGGTATGAGAGCCAATTTTATATTAATCACATCAAATTTTATTCCATCCCCACTGACTTTAAAGGAAATAATTATAAATATTTTGGGATGAGAATGAAAAAAAATATTCTCATACATTTTTAGCCATTATATTATTCATAACTAAGCAAATTTCACTGTAAGTGTCATTCAAAAGTTACTCGGAAAACCTCATGAAAGTCAGAGTCCAGTAATAAATTATAAAAACATTGTTCTTGAAGAGATAAACTAAACCTTTGCATGAGAAAGGAGAAAACCTGTGGCATCCATCCATCCAACCAGTAATATGTAATAATTATTATGCTCTGTCAGGGAGGAACAACTCTCTCATTACCTGTCTTTGCCAGAGAGTAAGTAAAATTTTAAAGTAAAAGTAATTTCATTCTTTTATGAAAACCCTATAAAATTTAATTTAGTCTCAACCTCTGATTTGTTTTGGGGGGGAATTATGTGGAATCAGCTCTGCAACTCTTGAGATGTTATTCCTTAATCAAAAAGAGGATTGCTTTGGTTCTTTCATGCATGCTTGAGGAATCCTTGAGTCTCCCATGGCAGCCTTTCGGGGTTCCCAAACACTTGCTTATACAAAGCGCAGCCTTTTTATCCAAAGCTCCTCCTTGGAGCTACAGTCTCCAGCCAAGCTCCCGCCCCACAAAGCACCCCTCTCCCTGTGCCTCCCCCACTCAGCTCCTCCAGACCAGCGGCAGCAGGAACTGGCAAACACCTGGTGGAACTGTGTGCCTGCTTAGCTTGAATACAAACTACTTCTCAGCCCTACGCTCCTAAGAAGGGTTGTAAACGACATAATGGAGGAGCATTGTGAGTGCTGAAAAGAGTAGGAGCTTCTTAAAGAGACAGAGGCCAATTTCAAGGCATCAAATTTCTTTTAAGGTTCGGTATATACAGAATATATACCAAATTTTTATAACTGAAGGTAACATAGTTATGTGATTGTGCAATAAAATGGCTCTATGTGTTTGGAAAATACATGATACCCCTTCCCCTTTAATATAACCCATGTTATTCTATAATCAAGTAACATTTTAATATAAATGCCACCTGGAATTATACTCCAGGAAATCTGAATAATGAAAAGGACACACAGGCTCGTTCTACTGGAAAAAGAAGACAGATTCAAATAAATTCTTCCAAATTTATTGTAGGGCACAAGTATCAAAAAAATACATGTAAAAGGATTTAATTTTAATTTACAAAATTCTAGAATAGAAATAGTTGACAGAATTTGTATTAATAAAATTTTTTAAACAGGACTATGGCTAAGGGTAAAATATACTTTATATCAGGAGAAACTGAGGGTTACCAGTGGGGGAAGTTGTGAGGACGAGGGGAGAACATCCAGTGAGGAAAAAAGAGTCACCCTAGACACTACAAAAACACAACAAACAAAAGAAAAAGGGGTGGTCCAAACAAAACAAAACAGAAGACGAGACACACCGCCACCAGCAGGGCCAGCTGATGGCTTAGGCAGTATAGGCAAATACTAAGGGCACCAAGAGTCCAAGGGGCGCCACAAAAAGGGGCAAGAAAAAAAATAACTTTCACTGTTTAAAAAAAAAAAAAAATGAAACTAATAGGTAATAATATAACTTCCTAATATGAAAATTTCTGCACTAATTTAGCTGAATAACAAAAAAAAAATTAAATACTACATCTAAAAATAATACTTTGCTTAAACTCACAGACTGAACCTATTCTGTCCTTTCACACATGAAAAGTAACATAAGTTGTATGCATCGATACAGCAGCATCACGTATCTGTCTACTCTAAAGCAACATGACTCACTCAAATGGAAAATGTGCCCTCTTGTGCCTAATCACTTCAAGTAACCAAACAGTACAATGACTAACAATAGTCTATCTTTTTTCACTGCCAAAACTGGTTCATTTGTAGTCTTTTTGACATTATTCTTCCAAAATTCACAAGATTACACAAATTGTAAAATCTCTTCTGAAGTGCAGCAAAATTAATTTCTTTCTAGCAAGCCAAACTTGTCTCGTCCATCAAGTCAAGCTTATTTGTATCACACATTTCAGCAGCAAGGCAGTTCAAAGTGCTTCACATCATAAAAACAAGCAAAACCATCAAAATAATCAAGCAAGTATCAATGCATCAAAATCAATGATCATCAAGCAAATATAATTCTAAAAAATGTGCTCAATGTTCTGCTTACTACTGATCAAAGGCAGCTCTAAACAGGTAGGTTTTCAGCCTTGATTTAAATTAACTCAGTGTTTTGACTGTTTTGCAGTTTTCTGGAAGTTTGTTCCAGATGAGAGGAGCATAAAAACTGAAAGCTGCTTCTCCATGTTTGGTTCTGGTTCTGGGGATGCAGAGCAGACCAGAGTGGTCTGGAAGGTTGATACGACAACAGGTCTTTAATGTATTTTGGTGCTAAGCCGTTCAGTGACTTATAAACTATCAGAAGTATTTTAAAGTCTATTCTCTGAGCTCCAGGGATCCAGTGGAAGGACTTTAGAACTGGGGTGATGTGCTCTATCTTCCTGGTCTTAGTGGGAACGCCAGCAGCAGCGTTCTGGATCAGTTGCAGCTGTCTGGTTGACTCTTTAGGCAGACCTGTGAAGACACTGTTGCAGTAATCAATGTCACTAAAGATAAACGCATGGATGAGTTTCTCTAGATCTTGTTGAGACATTAGTTCTTTTAATCCTGGAAATGTTCTTCAGGTGACAGAAGGCTGACTTTGTAACTGTCTTTATGTGTCTCTGAAGGTTCAGGTCTGAGTCCATCACTACACCCAGATTTCAGGCCTGATCACTAGTTTCTAGCTGTAATAGCTGAAGCTGTGCGCTGACTCTAGATCGTTCCTCTTTGGGTCTAAATATAATAACTTCAGTTTTGTTTCTACTCAGCTGAAGATAGTTATGGCACATCCACGCATTGATTTGTTCTAAGCATCTGTTCAGTGCTTGGATGGGTTCAGAGTCATCTGGTGACATCGTAATATAGAGCTGCGTATCATCTGCATAGTTGTGGTAACTAATCTTATTACTTGTTATAATCTGAGCCAGTGGGAGCATGTAGATATTAAATAGGAGGGGCTCCAGGATTGAACCTTGGGGTACTCTACATGTGACTTCTGTCTGCTCCAATGAGAAGTTGAATAGTGACACAAAGAAATCCCTGTTCTTTAGGTAGGATTCGAACCAGTTCAGTACCGTATCAGAGAGTCCGACCCAGTTCTCTATTCGCTTCAATAATATCTTCTTGTTAACAGTGGCAAATGCTGCGCTGAGGTCCCACAGAACCAACTCTGTGGTTCTTCCACAGTCTGGATTTGTGTGGATATCATTGAACACTTTGACGAGGGCAGTCTCAGTGCTGTGGTAACCATGGAAATTGGACTGAAAGACATCAAAGCAGTTTGTCATCGTTAAGAAGTTGTTTAACTGTTGAAACGCAGCTTATTCAATAATTTTGCTGATGAATGGAAGGTTAGAGATTGGCCTGTAATTCTGCAGTAGTGATTTATCCAGATTGTTATTTTTTAACAGCGGTTTGATAACTGCTGTTTTTAGAGCCTGGGGGAAAACACCTGATGAGAGGGATGAGTTTACTATTTGAATCAGATCAGATGCAATGACAGGCAGAACTTTCTTAAGGAAGGTTGTAGGTAGGATATCAAGACAGCAGGAGGAGGAGCTTAATTGATTTATCATTTCTTCTAAGTTTTCATAGTTGAGTAGTTGAAATGTAGTCATTTACTTGTTTCTTATGTTTGAGCATAGCATTGGTACTGGGTTTAATGTTGATGTGCAGATGTGCAGATGTGATGTCCTCTAATTTTCTTTTAATTTTCTCTGCAAAGAAGTTGGCAAATTCATTGCAGGCCCCAAAGAACATTTCCCTTCCATGTTTTAGTGATGACTGACAGTTTTGAAGCCTCTCTTTGTAGATTTCATAATAAACGTAAAGTCGAGTTTTACATCATTTATGTCCAGCCCTACGACAAAGTTTTCTTTCACAACTCACTACTGGGGCATTTCTCCATAGAGATTTTTTCCTACCAGACATGACCTTCACTTTAATAGGAGCAATGGAATCGATGATGACAGAAATCTTAGAATGGAAATGATCCACTAAGCTTTTTTGCGGCTCTGTCTTTGGGCTTGTCAACGTGGATATTGAAATCTCCCACAGTTACTGAACAATCATAAATGCATATAACAGATAAAAGCTCATTAGAGTCAAAGAAAAAATTCTCTACATATTTTGGGGTTTTGTATAGAGTTAGTGTCAAAACTCGTTTATGGCATTTTATCTTAATTCCAAAATATTCAAAAGAGTAAAATTTGCCAAGGAAAACATTTTTACCCATCCAGCCATCCAGCCACTGTTTTACAGTTTAGTGAATATGAAATATTGTAACAAATATTGTAGTCATGTCAAGTCTGTATAGCACATTTTAGCAACAAGGTAGTTCAAAGTGCTTTACATCATGAAAACATTGATATTAACATATTTTATGTATATTGATGTTTTTAATGATGGGACTTGATAAAATCTAATGTTTATTTCTGGTTTCACTACTGGTGACTGTTTGATGTGTTTATGATGTTTTAATGTTTTAAAGGACTAAAGTGTTTCAGCTGTTTTGCAGTTTTTTGGAAGTTTGTTCCAGATTTGTGGAGCAAAAAAACTGAATGCTGCTTCTCCATGTTTGGTTCTGGTTCTGGGGATGCAGAGCAGACCAGAACCAGAAGACCTGAGTGGTCTGGAAGGTTGGTACAACAATAACAAGTTGTCTTTAATGTAATTTGGTGCTTGTATTCCTTGTATTCACACTGTGTGACTTTTAAGCAGCGTAAAAAACACATTACAGCCTTATGCACAGTGGTCAGAATACTAATAATTCTGAATATAATGATTAGATATCACTTGTAATCTGGGAGTGTATTTTTGCTTTTCATTTGGAGGCAGATGTTGAAATGAAAATCATGGGAAAGATCCAGGCCTGGTGTGCTCCTGCCTGTTGGCAAGTATCCAGTTCATGCTGGATGGTTTAGCTTTTTGTTTTTGTTGGATTTTGCATGTTAGATATATTTCCACACATCCAAAATTCGTTTTATGACTGATGATTTAATCAGGGGTTTTTATCGCTTTTCAGCTTGAGACCCCAAACTGATGGAGAGACAGAGCAAGGACCCCCAACTAGGCTTAGTACTACATAAAACATGCCTTACTACTGTGCCTTCAGTACAAATATTACACAGCTTTTTTGTTTAATATTTTATTTTAAACATAAGTTGATGGTGTATTAATCCTACTACCATGAACGTATTTTATTTTGCATAAAATGTAGCACTTTTACATTATGAACAGATTTTTACCTATTAACTGTGCATTTCTGACTGAAATGCATTATTTTATGAATATTTTCATTATTTTTATGTGTTCTCTTTATGTTAATGTGTATTTAAAATAAATGTGTATTTAAAAAAAAAATGCAAAAAATGCCAACTTAATTAGAAATTTCACAACTCCCATGTTCAAAACCTCTGATTTAATGATTTTTTTTCCTTTTTTAGATATACAACGTCTTTTTTTGCAGTAATTAACTCAGATTGCAACAAATTACTGATTGATAAATATCTAATATGTGTCATTGTGAAGATACATGTTATTTATATTTTATTAGAGTTGTGTGTGATATCAAGCAGCTTCTAATCCAGTGTTTTCATTTTTAGTTGGACGGGACTGTAGTTTAATTAGTTTATTTAGATGCTAAAGTCAGTATTAAAGTTACTCAACTTGCAGAAAATATATTTCATGTGTCAAAACAAGCAAAAAAGAGCAAATGAAATGGAAATATTTGCATCTGGAGGCGGAACTTAAAGCGCCTCGTCTGTTTCTGGTGTAGAGCTCAGTCTGACACTTCCGGCGGAAGTAACCAACAACAAGGCGCTAGCAGCGTTAGCTTGCAGGCTCCATTGTGCTTATCGACGATTAGAAGACGGTTTCTGCTGTGTGAGCCGAATACTTCAGTGTCTGCAGCAACAATATCTGCGGTTCGTCATCAGAGAGCGACGAACTGCTGCTGCTGCAGAAATATTCAACAACATCGACCATCAGGAGGAAGAGCTCGATCATCAGCTCAGACTGCTGGAGACCAGCTGGAAAACCCAAACCATCTCGGAACCTCCAGGTAGGGTTCGCTGATCCAGGCTCGATTCAAGCTGCGACACGTTGCTGAAGTTAGCTTTTGTTTCACATCTTGATAAAATGGCTGTTCTGCTGCATTAATGAATCTGGATTATTCATAACCCGCACTAGATCAAAATCTGAAACAATTTGAATATTTAGACCAGAGCTTCATTATTTTATGCAAACTAAAGATAAAAGAAAACAGTTTGTGATTTTTGAATCCAAATTAAGTTTATTTATAAAGTACATGTAAAACACAGAGGATTGCCTAAAGTGCTGAACAAAAACAAGATACAGAATATAAGTCAAGACTTTTAACAAGTATTAGAAACATTTACGTTAAAACACGAGTGCAAAATGGAAAAAGACGATGAAGAGACGACATCCACTTACACAGGACAAAATGCTATTGCAAAATAATACAGCAGGATGAGGAGCTTAATTGACAATGATAAAGTTTTTATGTTTGAGTTGGTGAAATTTAGCCATTTTCTCAACATTTGTTCTGTTTGGTCATTGCAGTGGTTCTGCTTTTGATATTAATGTGCAGATTTCTCAACATTTGTTCTGTTTGGTCATTGCAGTGGTTCTGCATTTGATATTAATGTGCAGATTACCCCTCTGGCAGGATTTCCTGTCGGATTTTTAAAAAACAGAGAGTAGAATAGAGACAGCTTTTATTGTCCCACAAAGGAATAATAAAAGCAGAGCCGTTTCAGTGCTAGGATGAGCTCTGGAACCTGACTGAACCTCTTCAAACAGGTCATCAGCTTTTAGACGCTCACACACTTGATCAGCAACTATTTTCTGAAGGATTTTAGATCAGGAAGGAGGATTAGATATGGGTCTGTAATTTATAAAGTCATCTTGATTGAGAGAAGGTTTCTGAAGTAAAGGTTTAATGACAGCTGCCTCAGAAGCTCGTGGAACATGTCCATTCATTAAAGACAGATTAATCACATCTAAAATGAAGGCATTAATCAAAGGGAACACCTCTTTATATAATATGGTTGGGACGAAGTCCAACATGCAAGTCGAAGGTTTGGAAGAAGCTAATAATTTTGATAACTCAGAAAGCTCAATTGAGTCAAAACAGTCCAAACACACATCAGGTTCCAGAGTTACATTCAGTGCTGCCTCTCCTACTGAGGATGAACTAATCACGTCTGGGACGATGCCAACTATTTTATTTCTAAAAGAATCAATTTTATTTAAGAAGAATCCCATAAAGTCATTACTGCTGAGAACTGGGGGATTGATTGCTCAACAGAGCAGCTGGACTAAAAATGATTTTAAAAAATGCGATGTTCCAGCTTGCCGAAGGGTCTTTTCGTACAGCTGGAGACTGTTTTTCCAAGTTATGTAGTACTCCTCTAGAAATGAAGAGCACCATTTTCTCTCAGATTTCCTAGTGTTCTGTTTCAAAGTACGCAGCCGTGAATTGAACCGAGCAGCCAACCTCCTATGAATAATTGCCTTCTTTTTTAAGGAGGCTACATTGTCTAATGCCACACATGACGAGGAAGTAACACTGAACAAAAACAGCACATTGAGAAGAGCTGGAGATTAAATTGGTGCCCTCTACTGTGTTTATCTGAGATTTTGAGGAAATTAAACATGAAGCAGATTCTTCAAATGTTTACAGCTTTGTCTGATAAAGATCTATACTGAAAGTTCAGGTTTGCAGTACTCGGGTAAAGCAAGCTCAATGGTTATTAAAAATGGTCAGACAGAACGGGGTTATTTGGAAGTCCTGTTTAGTGCTTCACACTCAGTGTCATATGTCAGCACAAGGTCTAAAGTATGACAAGAAGCGTGGGTAGGACAGTGAATTCTTTGAGTACAGCCAATTGAGTCTAAGATAGCATTAAATGATACATTTAGGCTATCACCCTCAGTGTCAACATGAATGTTAAAATTGCCCACTATGATGATCTTATCAGTATTTTACGCTTATATGAAAAACTCGGATGAGGAAAACTGAGGATTAGATGTTGAAAAGAAGTGTAGCTATTAATAGGCGTAGGATTAAATAATAAATCTGAATGAGAAGTAGTTGCTTCTCCTCCTCACCCTGTACTTCAAGGAATGTGAAAATTTAAGTGATTAGGAGTTGACTCATTACCATACCTGCAACATCTTGCTGCAGGCAGGTTTCTGTGAGACGGAACAAATCAATCTGATTATCACAAATCAAGTCATCAACTAGCAAAATCTTTTAAGAGAGAGATCTGATGTTCAATAAACCACATTTCAAGCTGCAGTATATAACTTTTATGAAAAATATATATTTTTTACATGTTAAAATTATCATTATGTTGTGATAGTATAAGACAGATGATCTGAAAAAAATCATCTCCTCTGCCTTCTCCCAGTGCTCCCAGTACTAACTGCAGAAATACACCACTCAGAAACAATCAATCAGAGCCAGGAGGAGGGTCTTTGCGCTGTCAGTCACCCTCGTGTATGTGCTGCTCACACACTCCCCCTGCTCTCTGCTGTTACAGCTGGTTCACCACAACATAGCCTGCTGCTAATGCTAAGGCTAGTTAGCATGGACCCCGGTGACAGCAGATAAACAGTTTTCCTGGAACAACAAGTTGTTTTTTTCACCATTATCACTTTTAGCTGCCCAAACACAAGGTTGATTGGCAGCACTAAGACCCTCCTCCTGGCTCTGATTGGCTGTTTTAGGTCAGGAGTGGTGCTTTTTTCAGACTGCAATAGTAGCTCAGGCAGGAGGTGGAGTTACATACTGCGGCTTTCATTGTTTTATTTTTCTGTTCAGTTAGCAGTATTAATCTTTGAGATTTTCATGATTTGTTCTTTTTTGGTTAGTCTTTAATCCAGTTTATTTTGGCCGTGGGCACAACACTGTCTTAATGGGGTAATGGGCGGGTAACAGTCCAGAATCTGCAGAGCGGTGTGTTAAACTGCGACTCTGCTTCCTGGTTGGGACCCTGGGTTGTCTGTGTTTTGGAGGACTAATAAGTTTGGCCAGATTCGTAGAAAAAGAGCCGCTCTGTCCAAAGTGGGATGGATGCCGTCTCTCCGGATCAGACCGGGTTTTCCCCATAATGTTCGCCACTTATCAGTGTAGCCCACAAAGTTTTCAGGACAACACCTCGACAACCAGTGGTTGAATGACAGCATGCGGCTAATCATGTCGTCACTGGTCTGATCGGGCAGGGGGGCAGAGAAAACTATGGAGTCTGACGTTGTTATGGCAAACTTGTGTTTGTTTCCTCTGGATATTAGCCAGCTACACTCGTCAACTCTCGATGCTTAGTAGTAAAGGTTACTCATCTTCATGGGATGCAATGAAAACTTCTCTTCACTGTTTAATCACTTTTGTCTTTATACCTTTGAATCCAACAATATCCAACCATCATGGTTCTCTTATGTGCAACCAATGACGTGAAAATCTGCTGCTGTGCTACCAAAATGGTGACAGAATACTCGAATATACAAAGTATGATGTCATGTGGGAGCTATCTACTGAACCTTTGTCCTGGACTGGTCTCTTGACATCATCTTGAATGTGAGTGAGCTTGATCAACTCACAGTGAGGTCAGAGTTTCGTTTGTGTCTGGGCTGGATAAGGTAGTTAAATAAGACTATTTTGTTGTTTGTCTTTTATATGTTTATTGAATGCCTCTTGCTGAAGAGTTGCTAATTATATGCTTTATTGAATATTATTGTCTTTGTCACTCATGATGCTGTAAAGCTACGATCCGTTTGAAGTGCTTTTTGTCTAAAGCAGAGTTTAAAGCAGCATTCATATCGGCACTCCTCTCTTCCTTGCTTTCAATCTCTCTTTCGTTTTTTCCGGCCTTTGTTTTACACACACATTCATTTAGTTATCATATAGCGCAGAGTTCCAAGGCCACCATCCTTTGTCTAGCGTAAGGTTAGGCCCCAGCACATGGTCAAGTTTTATGACTCTTTATTCCACAGTGGTGGGCAGTACTGCATCTGAACAGGCTCTTCAGATCTGACATCAGCCCCTCTCAACCCGCTTGGCCCCCTCCACCTCATCCCCCTCACCGCAGTGGAGCCACCCTGATTTGTGATATTGTGTTTAGCTGTATTTGTGGTTCATTCTAATCTTTCTTTTGTCTTGTTTTAATTAGTTAATTCGTTTTTAGTTATTTTTCAGTATTCCATTTTATTTATTATAGTTTGTTCATTTATTTAATTTGATCCTTTTATCATTCAGTATATATATTCCTTTTGTCACACAGATATGTGATTATTTTTAGCAGCATTGTAATTCTTGCTGATCTTGTTTTCCTTGTTTACTTAATTTTGTTTCAGCATTCCATTTCATTTGATCATAGTGTGTTCATTAATTTGATCCTTCATTTATCATTCCATATATATATTTTATTTTTGTCTTTTCCATCAGCAGCTAGATTGCATGTTGGTAGTTAGAAAAAATGTTATTTATGGAACAGTTCAGCTGTAATGTTGGGCTAATTTTTAAATAAATTCTCAGACTTAATTATAAATAAGCATGTCAGTGATCATTCCTTGTGTGAAGACTTTCTCCTGTCGGTAGTTTTGAATTCATTATTTCACGAGAGACTGTCAAGTTTGACTTATGATTCCAGAGATACTAGAATTGGTTCCCCGATTCAACTAAAGAAACGTTCACTTTATTAATAATTTCATGAATAATGAGGTCTTATTCATAATTAAAAATAATTACAAAAGCCAAATTTTGATTCCCAAAAGGAATATTGAACATCTTGGAATCAGGATTACAAATAAGGAAATACTTAATCTTTTAACACACCAGCTTCAAAATATTATCAGTCGCAGAACGATTGTGCAAATTATGAATTTAATGTTTGCACAAAAAAAGCTTACAGTTGAACAGTGAGCCCCAAGAAGTCGGTTGTATCCTCAAAATGTTGATGTCCTTCAGCTGTGAGGCTCCTGGTTTGGCAACTTCTCCATGGAAAATGAACACAAACAATAAAACTAAAATTAATATTACATTTTCTGTTTATCATTTTTTTTTCAGATTGGCCTCAACGTTATGTCTGTTACTAAGCAAGAGGTTCTTGCTCATCATTTTGTCCTCAACCAACAAGAGATCTCTGTTCTGGACCAGAGGGAAACAGAATCTCTAAAAACCAAGGGTAGAGCAGAGGAACCAGAACCGAGACAAGTAAAAGAAGAAGAGTATGGATCTGAACCTCTGCTGAATGTGAAAGAGGAAGACCACATTGTTCTAAAGCAAGAGACTGATACCTTAATAGGAACAGATTCTGGATCTCTTGAAAGAAAAGAAAAACCAGAGGAAGTAGAACTGCAACAAATGAATGAAGATGACTGTCAGTCAGGATTTCAACAGATGGTAAAAATTAAGGTTGAAGACATCTGTCAGGATGAAAACCAGGAAGTACCGAAGCAAGAGACTGATACCTTGATGGAAACCAATTCTGGATCTCTTGAAATCAAAGAGGAACTAGTAGAACTAGAACTGACGCAAGTGAAGGACGATGACAATGGATCAGGACCTCATCAGATTGTAGGGAAAATATCTGAAGGGAAAAATCTCAATGAAAACCAGGGTGTAACGAAGCAGGAGACAGATAGCTTAATCCTAAAGGCTTCAGATGATGAAATAGATGAACAATCTGAACTTAATGGAAACCAAATTCTCTTTCAAAACTTCCCTAAAGCAGAGCAGCATCAGGAACTGAAGACTCACGAAGCCTCAGGATCCAGAAGAGATGAACAGCAACAGAATAGAGTTCAGAAAATCAGAGGTCAATGTGACAATGTAGGGAAAGGGATGAAGGGCAAGAAAATTCAGAATGGTAAAAAATGTAAAGTGTGTGGAAAAAGTTTCAAATGCAATAGAGATTTAACAATTCACATGAGAAATCACACAGGTGAGAAGCCTTTCTCGTGTATAACTTGTGGGAAGGGTTTCATTAGGAAAGGTCCTTTAAATTACCACATGAGAATTCATACAGGTGAGAAGCCTTTCTCATGTCTAACCTGTGGAAAATGTTTCAGTCATAAACATAATTTGAATAGCCACACAAGGACTCACACAGGAGAGAAGCCTTTCTCATGTAGATCCTGTGGAAAATGTTTCAGTGAAAAAAGTAGTTTGACTGGCCACATGAGAACTCACACAGGTGAGAAGCCTTTCTCATGTACAACCTGTGGAAAATGTTTCAGTCACAGACATAATTTGAATACCCACATGAGGACTCACACAGGAGAAAAGCCTTTCTCATGTCAAACCTGTGGAAAAGATTTTATTCACAAAGATGGTTTGAATAGCCACATGAGAATTCACACAGGTGAGAAGCCTTTCTCATGTTTGACTTGTGGAAAAGGTTTCACTCACAAATATTGTTTGAATATCCACATGAGTAGTCACACAAGTGAGAAGCCTTTTTCATGTATAACCTGTGGAAAGGGTTTCATTCAAAAACGTACTTTGACTAGCCACATGATGACTCACACAGGTGAGAAGCCTTTTTCATGTGTTATCTGTGGAAAAGGTTTTTTTGAAAAACGTATTTTGACGAGCCACATGATAACTCACACTGGTGAGAAGCCTTTCTCATGTATAATTTGTGGAAAGGGTTTCAATAAAAAATCACATTTTACCTACCACATGAGAAATCATTCAGGTGAGAAGCCTTTCTCGTGTATAACCTGTGGAAAAGGTTTTAATCAAAACAGTTGTTTGATTAGGCATGTGAGAATTCACACAGGTGAGAAGCCTTTCTCATGTAAAATCTGTGGAAAAGGGTTCAGTCAAAAAAGTTTTTTGACTGGCCACATGAGAACTCACACAGGTGAGAAGCCTTTCTCATGTATAACCTGTGGAAAAGGTTTTAATCAAAACAGTTGTTTGAAAAGGCACATGAGAACTCACACAGGTGAGAAGCCTTTCTCATGTGAAATCTGTGGAAAAGGTTTCAATCAAAGAAGCTTTTTGAATGGCCACATGACAACTCACACAGGTGAGAAGCCTTTCTCGTGTATAACCTGTGGAAAAGGGTTCAGTTATAAAAATAGTCTGTCTAAACATGTTAGAACTCACATAAAATAAAAACTTTTCCCCTGTCATACTTGTAAAGGTCTCTCTGGCTGTATTTTACCTTATGAAATTTAGAGGGTTTCATTGTTATGAATGTTGCTGCCATATATTCAAAGACATTGAAATTATCTTTTGATATTAGGGGAACTCTTTGAATAATTGTATCTACCTTTGCATCTTAGTGTGCTAACTTATCCAATCTGTGCTCTCATTTCAGACCCTTCATGCTCACCTTGTTCATTGAACATTTACATGTTCATGCTAATTTAGTCAAATCTTTTAGCATTACACATTATTAAAAACAATAATTTATATTAGATAACTTTTGAAATGTTAGATGTTTAGCAGGGTGATAGTGATTAAAATCACCAAATATTGCCACAAATGCATCAGGCTGTTGTCTGTAGCTTAGAATAAATAGATGTTGACAGAAGCAGTGTGAGCAACAGCTGATAATTGAATGTTTATGGGTTTCAAAATGACACTGGTGAACTCTCATGGTAAATGAAATGGATGAAAACTTACTCCCAACAGTATGCCTTATTGGCTGCAGAGACAATATTTAACAGGAAGTTGTTTTGGATTTCAGAATCTGTTGTCCAAGTTATGCTAATTGATCTCCTTTGTTTATGTGCTCCTTTTAAAATCGGTCTATTTGTATTGTCAGACAGCCTGTCTGAGATACGCTGGAGTTGGGGATACTGTATGATCCTGCAGCCATGATACATTAAAATACATGATAAACATACTCTTGTTTGGTCCTTTTTAAGGCTTGAAGTTTATCCAGCTTGTTTGCCAAAGATCTCCCATTGGCTATTAGGATTGATGGAAGAGACCGTTTCATCTTCACCCTTCTCTCTCTTCTTTTTGCTCTTACTCTACATCTACAAAGCCTCCTTTCCAACTCCTCAGGGATTTAAGACTAGTTGAGGTATTGTTTGAGCTTTTAAGATTTTAATCAGCTGCTCCCAGTTTAAAAAAAACCATGTAGCTGCGCTAGTTTCACATCATAATTGTCCAAAAGTAAAATAATTTTGGCAAGAATCCTTTCAGCTTTACAGCATCCCACACCAGAGGGGAAGGTTGTTCAAATTAGAAAGATTAAAAACAGAGGAATGAAATTGTTTATAAATTAAACAGACTGAATGTAACAGAGCTACTCCAACATGCTACCACCTTGAGGCGAGCAATTCCAGTATCCCAAAGAATCAGGAAGTTATGGATTTCTAAATAAAGGTTTCACCATACTCTGGTCAGCTTAAATAGGTCAAATATATACAAAAAGTTTCTGTTAATCCTACATGTCGTGTGTATTACAAAATATGTTCAAATGTCTGGAACCCATTTGCATAAATTAAATGTTTTATATATTTAAATGTGATGTTAAAAACACATTGTGCAGTAAACTCTGTCTCAGACATTTCATTTATCAGTCCTTTAGTAAAACCACATAGTTTATTTAAAAGCAGAAATATCAGTCATGTCAGAGCTGTTCTTGCATCTCTGTCCATGTCAGTAAGCCTATTCATTTTGGGAATATCAACAGTAAACAGTATTAAAGTCTGTTTTATACATCTTCATAAAGAGCTGCCAAAATTAGTTCATCAGTCTGTATCTTTGCTTCAGTTCATGCATTAAATGTCCTACTTATTTGAACAAATTTCCATGCAGACAGATGTTTATAGTTGTCCCAATATGCCAGGTCTGAACAGGATCTCTGAGGTTTGAGAAAAGCAGAATTTAAACTGCAGTCTGAACACAACAGTGGGATGTTTGTCTGGAAGGCAAAGCCAAGTTTAAACTTTTGCTGTCAAATGCTTTCCTTTTTTCTTTGTTTTTGACATTTTGTAAAAGTTTTAAATCAGACGTGGAACCCT
This sequence comes from Anableps anableps, assembly GCA_014839685.1. NCBI lineage: Eukaryota > Metazoa > Chordata > Actinopteri > Cyprinodontiformes > Anablepidae > Anableps > Anableps anableps. Next base: position 39,664,825 of record CM026070.1, on the reverse strand, counting down.
AATGTGTTTGACAAAAACTATTCTCAGGTGAATTTTGGGCCTTAAAAAATCCAACCAGACCCGGACCGAGCACCTTGGACGTGTACGGGGGTCCCTCAGGGAACCGTGTTGGCACCATTCCTCTTCACCCTCGACACTGCAGACTTCTCCATCTACTCCCCACACTGCCGTCTGCAAAAGTTCTCTGATGACTCTGCCGTAGTTGGCCTCATCACAGGTGAGGACGACTCTGAGGACAGACAGTGGACTCAGGACTTTGTGGACATTGAGATCGTGTTCACCTGAACAGTAAACTGGACTCACAACACTGATGCTCTTTACAGGAAGGGTCAGAGCAGACTCTATCAGCTGAGGAGGCTGAGGTCTTCTGGACTGCAGGGGGCACTGCTGAAGACCTCTGAATGTTCTCTGATTTGGTGGCATCAGCCATCTTCTATGGCACAGGTGTCAAACTCCAGTCCTTGAGGGCCAATGTCCTGCAACTTTTAGATGTGTTTCTGCAACAACACACCTGAATCCTATAATTAAGTCATTAGCAGGACTCTGTAGAACTTGAGTGCATGAGAAGGTGATTCAGTCATTTGATTCAGTTGCTTTGGACTTGAGACACATCCAAAAGTTGATGGACACTGGCCCTGAAGGACTGGAGTTGACACCCCTGTTCTATGGGACTGTATGTTGGAGCAGCAGCTTCTCAACAGCTGAGAGGACACGGTTAGATTAGCTCATCAGGAAGGGCAGCTCTGCACTGAAATGACCTTTGACACAGTACAGGTGGACACAGTCCCCACACCCCCCCATGCATGAAGCTGTTGCTGAGCTGGAGAGCTCCTTCACTGACAGACTGCCACATCCTAAATGCATAAAGGAGCATGATCATAGATCCTTCCTCCCAGCAACTGTTAGCATCTATAACCATCACTGCTTCCAATATAATCATCCTAATTTTAGATACATTTCTGCTGTTATTGCACATCTGCTTTTCTGCACTGCTATACTGTATTGCAAATAGTCTGTTGTGTTTTTTTTAAAGTTCAATACATATGTACATTATGTACATTTTAAAATAGTCATTCCACTCAGTGGGATATCCCTTGGATTGCGAGTATGATATTTCTCCTGTTATTGTTAATGTTGTTAGTTATATATACAGCTTGTTGTCTCCTCTTTTTTTGCAGAAATTGATTCAGATTGTAATACATTTACTAATAAATATCATATATGAATATATGAATATATCATAATGAATACAGACATTTTTATATCATATAGAGCTTTGTGTGCTATCAAGGAGGTTCTAATTCAGTGTTTTCATTTTTAGTTGGACATCACTGAAGTTTAAAGAAGTCTATTCAGATACTCTACTCAGTATTAAAGTTGCTTAACTTGGAGAGTATATATTTTATGTGTCAAAACAAGAAAAAAGGAGTATTTGAAGAAAAATAAATATTTGTTGTTGGAAGCGGAACTTTAAGCACTTTGTCTGTTTCTGGGGTAGATCTCTGCGTAGGACTTGCGGCGGAAGGAGCCACCAGGACGTTAGCAGCGTTAGCTTCCAGGCTCCATTGTGCTTATCGACGATTAGAAGACGGTTTCTGCTGTGTGAGCTGAATACTTCAGTGTCTGCAGCAACAATATATCCGGTTCCTCATCAGAGAGAGACGAACTGCTGCTGCTGCTGCAGAAATATTCAACAACATCGTCCATCAGGAGGAAGAGCTCGATCATCAGCTCAGACTGCTGGAGACCAGCTGGAAAACCCAAACCATCTCGGAACCTCCAGGTAGGGTTCGCTGATCCAGGCTCGATTCAAGCTGCGACACGTTGCTGAAGTTAGCTTCCGATTCACATCTTGGTTTAAAGGACTATTCTGCTGCATTAATGGATCTGGATTACACATAACCCGCACTAGATCAAAATCTAAAGCAATATGAATGTTTAAACAAGAGATTTATGATTTTATTCAAATAAAAATGAAAGAAAAAAGTTTTATTTATGAAGCCAAATCCATTTAAGGAACATTTAATAAAATACAGGATTGCCTAAAGAGCTGAACAAAAACAAGAAAAATCGAAGAATAAAAATCAAGACACAAAGCAAATCTCAAAAATGCTTACATTAAAACACAAACATAAAATCGAACAAAGAACAAAGAGAATGAAAGGAAGAAAACTTACACACAACCAAATATACTGAAAAACGATGTGTTTTTAAAAGAGACCTAAAAACAGGAAGCGAAGATGTCTGTCTCATATTTTCCAAAGCTTAGGAGCCACAACAGAAAAAGCTTGATCTCCTCTCAGTTTCTGCCTGAGAAGCAGCTGATCACATGATTTCAGTTGTTTTTCGAACAACTAAATTCAGGTGGTCATCTGATCTGAGGGGAAGCAGAAGAAGATAATCTGAAAAAAATCTGAAAGTGATGGAGGAGCAAGACCATTCAGGCATTTATAAAACAACATAAGGAGTTTGAAATGAATTCTGTAACTTACAGAAAGCCAGTGAAGGGAGGGGAGGATGTGTGAGATCTGCTCATGTCTGCCTCCTCCTTGCTCTGATTGGTTGTTGCAGACTGAGTGGTGGATTTCTGCAGTTAGTACTGGGAGCACTGGGAGAAGGCAGAGGAGCTTGATTTTTTTTTTTTTTTTTTTTTTTTTTTTTTTTTTTTTTTTTTGAAGATTATCTGTCGTATACTGTCATGGCATAATGATAATTTTAACAACTACGTAAAAAAACCATTTTTCATAAAAGTATCATACTGCAGCTTTAAAAGATGGGCAGCAGCATTTTGAACACTTAAGACATGAAAGGGATGCGAAGCTGATACTGGCTAAAATCCATTGCAATAGTAAAGCCAGCTTGAAATAAAGGCATGTATTATTTTTCCAAGTCCTGCCTCGAGAAAACTGGTATAGCTTTGCTATTTGCCTGAATTGGAAGAAGCTTTCTTTTGCAACACAAAGTTGATCTGTTTGTTACATTTAAAATTAGAGTCTATAATGACACCCAAATTTGTGACATGCTGTTTGATGAATGACTCAAGATGACCAAAGTTAATAAGTGGGTTGCATGAGGTATTATTAGGCCTGAATAAAATGACCTATGTTTTGCTTTCATTGAAGCACAAAAAAAAAAAAATAATAAAATAAAATCAGAACCACCCAGGCCTTGACATCTCAGAGACAATTTAAGAGTTTTGATGGAGCATGAATTATGAGGGGTTAAAGACGGGTAAATTTGCTAGCCGTCTACATTGTAGTGAAAGGAAACCCTGTGTCTTCTAAAAATCTAGTGCAAAGGGAGCAGGTACAATGAGAAAGAAAGAGAACCAAGAATACAGCCTTGAGGAATCCCGCATGAAAAAGGGATATTCAATATTCACACTAAATGTTCTGTCACTCAACGAAGGAACAAAGTCAATGCAAGGCTATTCCTTTAATACCAACCCCGTGTTCCAAGCGAGATAAGAATACTGTGCTCTACGCTATCAAACGCTGCAGTAAGATCTAAAAGCACAATAATCACTGAGCTTCAGGAACCATTTACCAAAATGATATCATTACAAACCCTTAAATGTGCTGTTTCAGTGCAATGTTAATGTTTAAAACCAGATTGGAAAACCTCCACAATGCCATTAGTGTTAAAAAATACAGTCAATTGGGTCAAAATTTTTTCCAATATCTTTGAAAGAAATGGGAGTTTTGAGATCAGTAAATTGAGGTGTCAAGGCCAGGTTTTTTTTTTTTTTTTTTTTAAATAATGGATTTACAATTGCATGTTTAAAACCATAAGGAACCACAGTGAAAGTAATATTTCTACTTATAGCAAGAACTGAGGTTCCACTTGAGGGCAAAATCTCTTTGGATGGCATTCACAGGGGAATCCGAGGATTTTATTTACTTAACCACGTCTTTCAGAACTGTAAATGAAACAGGCTCAAGTAAGACAGTCAAGCGGGGATGGACAGGTCATATATAGGAAGTATTATTGGTGACCAGATAGATTCTAATCAAGTTTATTTGTATAGCACATTTCAGCAATAAGGCAGTTCAAAGTGCTTTAGTTCATAAATAAATGATTTCAATGTATATTAGCTTGATGATTTTGATGTATGCTTGCTTGATGTTTTTACGTTGTAAAGCACTTTGAACAGCCTTGCTGCTGAAATGTGTGATACAAATAAACTTGACTTAAAAACATCATGCAGTCACCAATTATGAAACAAGCAATAAACATTACATTTTGTCAAATGCAACTGTCAAAATTATCAAGCAAATACACATCAAATATATTGATCAATGTTCTACTTACTACTAATCAACTCTACTAAGCAACTCTAAAATGGGTGGATTTTAAGCCTTGATTTAAAGGAACTCAGTGTTTCGGCTGTTTTGCAGTTTTCTGGAAGTTTGTTCCAGATGAGAGGAGCATAAAAACTGAAAGCTGCTTCTCCATGTTTGGTTCTGGTTCTGGGGATGCAGAGCAGACCAGAACCAGAAGACCTGAGTGGTCTGGAAGGTTGATACAATGACAACAGGTCTTTAATGTATTTTGGTGCTAAGCCGTTCAGTGATTCATAAACTAACAGAAGTATTTTAAAGTCTATTCTCTGAGCTCCAGGGAGCCAGTGGAAGGACTTTAGAACTGGGATGATAACTGGGATGATGTGCTCTACCTTCCTGGTTTTAGTGGGAACGCCAGCAGAAGCGTTCTGGATCAGGTGCAGCTGTCTGGTTGACTCTTTAGGCAGACCTGTGAAGACACTGTTGCAGTAATCAATGCGACTAAAGATAAACGCATGGATGAGTTTCTCTAGATCTTGTTGAGACATCAGTCCTTTGATCCTGGAAATGTTCTTCAGGTGACAGAAGGCTGACTTTGTAACTGTCTTTATGTGTCTTTGAAGGTTCAGGTCTGAGTCCATCACTACACCCAGATTTCAGGCCTGTTCACTAGTTTCTAGCTGTAATAAATGAAGCTGCGCGCTGACTCTAGATCATTCCTCTTTGGGTCCAAAGATAATAACTTCAGTTTTGTTTCTGTTCAGCTGGAGAAAGTTTTGGCACCTCCATGCACTGATATGTTCTAAGCATCTGTTCAGTGCTTGGATGGGTTCAGAGTCACCTGGTGACATCGTAACGTAGAGCTGTGTATCATCTGTGTAGTTATGGTAGCTAATCTTATTACTTGTTATAATCTGAGCCAGTGGGAGCATGTAGATATTAAATAAGAGGGGCTCCATGGGGCACCCCATGTGACTTCTGTCTGCTCTGGTGAAAAGTACACTACTGACAAAGAAGTCCTTGTTCTTTAGGTAGGATTCAAACCAATTTAGGTTTGGGTTTTATCCCTTTTAGACGTCGTGGTGCCTCCAACGTTGTTGTTCTGCTGTCTTTGCTGGGATGGAGATATCATTGTCTACATTGTCCTGTGTCCTGCTTTTGACAGAAGAGCTTTTCTGAGTCACAGCACAAAAAATGTGTGAACAGTTTTGTTCCAGATTTATTGAGACAGAATCCATGTTTTGTAGAGATGATTATGCTGCCAGAAGATTCTGTGATTGTCAACAAAGTTCACTGAGCTGGGGGAACTTCTTTTTAAGCCATTCATTAATCATAAGCAGTCTGTGTATCTCTTATCTCCACATCAAACCGTCAGTAGTGGTCCGCTGATAAACACCTCAATTTTGAGATTTCCTATTGCGTTCAGCAGGTGATTGAAGTCATTTTTCAGAATTTCTGATTTTAGTGTGCCAGTATAACTGCTTGCTGGGGTGCCCAGTGGCTGCCTGCTAGTCTGTCCGTTGTTTTTGAGTCATCAGTAAGGTCGTTACATTTCCAAATTCTGTGTTGACCTCGACATTCACCTCCAGTCGATGAATCTTCATTTCTATCAGTTCTCAGTAGAAGTTCACTGCGGGATTGCGGGTATTGTGCAATATAAAAAAATTCCCTCAAATCTAGTTTTTATAATGCGGGAAATTCACGCATGAACTAAAACGAAGAGCACTTCTAGCACCAACTCCCTCTGTCTTTAAGTATGAGCGCCCTCTGCTGTCCCAGTACAGCAGTGGTCGGATTCATCGCTTTTAACTGTTAGGTAATGAAAACATGGAGCGCTCAGTAAAACGTAAGCTTATCAGCTGAAGGCATGGGGGGGCACTTTAAGCAAGCTCCGAGTTAAGTGGAAGAGCTAGCCAATTATGAGGGTAGAAAGTGTAACTACAAAAACTGGGTATGCTAAATAACTTTAAAAGGCAAAAACTCTGAAAATGCGGACGAGTGAGAGCAGGATTAGCTCTGCCTCCTTCAGCGGTCAGATAACTGACTGCCGGACTCGTAGTTTGAGCTGCTGGGCTGACAAACACCTGCCCCTTCCATGGAGAGTCACTGGAGGCCAACAAGTCGCTAGAAGCTTTCAATGATGTTGTCTGTGGACATGTGAAAGGTTTATTATACCAGGATATGAACCCCGCCAGCCCGGTGTGCTTTATTACAGCTCAGGTCAAGCTGCAGGATTGTGGTCACAGTGTCAACAAAATGCACCTGCATGGCTGGTAAGTCAAATATTAGTTATATTTTGTCCAATTTCATAATGAAATATAAAGTGTTTTACTTGTGTCTTGTATTTAACCATTTGTGAGCAATTTATAGCCTATAAAATTTTAGAATTTTGTATGGATTTGTATATCTGTGTAAGAAGGTGCAGGTGTATGTATAACGGTAGGATTGCATATATGGACCAGAAAAACAGGAGAGTTATTTCTACAAAGTAATAAATCAATAGCATAGTAATAGTATTAATTGTTGTTGTGCAATTTCTGTAGAATAGCAGATAAATTGATTATTGTTTATGTCTTATTGAAATCATTACTGTGTAATTTAGAACAAGGAAACAGAAGAACTTGTTATAAGTAGTTTTGGAGAAGAGTGGGACTAAAGTGTTGCACTTCTTCCCACTCCTCTATTAAACGTGTTTCATTTTGTTGTTACATTGTTTTATATGTTTGACAAACTTAAACTACTGCTACTATCTAGTGTCTTAATAAAGGTATGTGCTTTGCAGCCTGACGTGACTACTTTGGGGCTGATAGATTTTAACCCTTTAACTCCTAAGGGAGCGCCTGTCATCCTGTTTTCTCTCATTTGATCCCAATGGAAGGACATAAAGAGCAAAAAATTTTTTGAAGTCAAAAGCACCACTTTCTCCATCTAACCCAAATAAATATAATAGTAATGGTCATAATAATATTAATAAACCTAATAGTCATTCTAGTGAATCTGTTCATTCAGAGCATGGTGTGTAATTTAATTTATGGAAACATGTAATGAATAAATTCTTTATTTTATGTGTCTTTCAGGCTCAGGCAGGCAGGTAGTCGGAGCAAGAGCTGCATGAGAAGAGCTAACTCGCTTTTGCCCCTCTGCTGTCTGCATTACAAAATCTGACAGTGACACAGTTCCAGCCTCAGAAGACGAGCACTCAGACACTGATCTGTACCCACCGTTGCTCAGCAGAATGAAAGATGGTGCTCCTTTTTCAACAACTGACAGCTCATGAGCACTTCTGTTGGGTATCCCTGCAGCCAACCTCTCAGCAGCTGCACAACTTGTCTAGAAGTACTTCTGATCAGCACAAGTCTCCTTTATGGCAACAGCAGTGTGTTGGGCGTATGACCTCCTGCATCATGCCAGGAACCCAGCGGCCACTCTGCGAAGTGCTTCCATGACAGTTGTTTCAGCATTTATAGCAAACCTAGTTAGGTGGTTTAGCAAAAATGTTATGGTGCCTCTATGTTGAAGATTCATTTCATATAGAAATAAAAGTTGCTTCTGAAAAATATCTTTCGTTTCAAAATTTATTTCATTCATTTTTCTGTCATGATCTCTTAACTATTTCAGATCGTAAATTTCTTTGTTTAGCAACCCATCTATGCATGGATTCATCTATGCATGGATTCATCTATGCATGGATTCATCTATGCATGGATTCATCTATGCATGGATTCATCTATGCATGGATTCATCTATGCATGGATTCATCTATGCATGGATTCATCAACTACAACAGGTGTTGTCCCTGTTTGCCATTTTCATCTCATCCAAGACTCTTCTTCCTTTGGCCATCTGCAAGTATCGACTTCTCTGTGATGAACACTGTCTGGTGTTGGAGTGTGTGGGATATCAAAGATGGTTGGCATGTAGTCAGGGCCTTCAGGATCATCTGATTTTGAACCTGAACCTGTAAGAAATTAAGAAACGATTAATACACTGAACAAAAATGTAAACGCAACACTTTTGTTTTTACTCCCATTTTTCATGAGCTGAACTCAAAGATCTAGAACATTTTCTAAATACACAAAATAACCATTTCTCTCTAATATTGTTCACAAATCTGTCCAAATCTGTGATAGTGAGCTCTTCTCCTTTGCAGAGATAATCCCTCCCACATCGCAGGTGTGGCATATCAAGATTCTGATTAGACAGCATGATTATTGCACAGGTGGGCCTCAGGCTGGTCTCAAAAATGGGAGTAAAAACAAAAGTATTGCGTTTATATTTTTGTCCAGTGTATGTCATCGATTATGGACAGTGGCACAAAAAGTGGGTCTGCAGTATATGCAACGAATAGGGGAGCTGCACTAAAGGGGCCGCCAAAGCAACGGCAGAAAAAATATTTCTAGTCAGTATTTTCTGTGTTTACCAGCTTTGTGTATGTGTACATGATGTGATCAGTAGGAGTCAAAGCACTAATTAGGCACCTCTCTGCTCCTTCATCCCCCTCCCCCTGTCGATCTCCATATTTGAGTCTGAGTTATAGTCGCGCTTTCAGAGGTTTGTGTTGAACCGAGAACCGAGCAAGTTGTGTGGCTTTTATACTTGGTGCATATGTTGGTGCTCAAGCGTGCACATCTTTGATAATGCGCTGGGACACAAATTTTTTCACATGAATCATGTCATCTGATGACAGGGAGCTAAAGATGTGGAGGCAGAAAAGACATCTCTCGGGGGCACCAAACAAAATACGGAAGAGGAAGAAGGATAAAAATGTGGCAGAGATAAAAAAAAAAAAAAAAAAGCTTTTCAAAGTGGTTGAGAGGCAGTCGGTATGTTACGTCAGTGTATCAAGACGATACACTTGGATTAACTTGATGGTTGCAGAGGATGTCATGCAATCATTTGAATCAAGTGTGCTGGAACAGAGACGCATCTGAAACATGCAGGGCAGGGTTACTTGAGTACCAGGGTGGGAACCACTGTCATATTACCAGAAAATAGTGACAGTTTTAACAAATGTGTAAAAAGCATATTTTTATAAGTTACCTACTGCAGCTTTAAATCATCATCTTATAGTTGCATGATGTAAGGCCCTGACTCTAAACTAAATTGTCTTGACATGCCTTGCTATGTCCATCTTTGTTTTTCTGTCAAACAGGCAGAGAGAGTCGGCATTAACTGCAGCTCAAGTGGTTGGATGAAGAGATGGCTGTGGTTTGTTGGCTGATGATGTGTTTATGATTTCAGTTCTGGCACTTATCGTGTTTAGAAGTCTATATTATAACTGGATCGAAACTGAACCTTACACCTCAAAGGTCATAATTTTCACCAGAGCATTTTATACTTTAGTAAGATAGATTTTTATTATTTTAAGATGTTTAAATAGAGGTTCTTGACAAAGTCAACAAGTCTTGATGCAACGCAGCAGTTTATTGGGGAGGGTCTGAACCGGTTCAGCAGATGGACATCCCACTGACGCCTTCCGTTCTTTTTTTCCCGATATGGACAGTAAAATGAGATGGTGCAGCTCATTGTTAATTATTTCCTCCTCCTCTGAAGTTGTGAACTCTTAATAGTTGGTCCTCTGTATCATGATCGCTATTTACTATACTGTTGTAAACCAAACACCATAATGGATACTGCAGTGGAAGGGGTTTCACAGGAGCTCGGCACGGTGTGTCAGGTTGACCATTATTGGTGTTTGCAAAAACGAATTTCCTGAAACCATGTGACCGCGTGTTGACAGTTGGGCTTTGTTCCGACAATGCAGGGCCCTTTAGGCTTCATCATCTGTTCAAGTTTCCTTGCCCATCTGTTTCAGGTTGTATATCAGTAGTTGCCTTAAGGCTGTTCACGTTGACTCTGAAGAGTGCTTGTACAAACCTTGGTCTGCCTTAATGTTTTCACAAAAAAGCATACAGTGAGCTCCAGCTGTCGTTTGTATCTTCAGCTATGAAGCCTACTGTTGTAGGCAATAAGTTAATGACATTTTCTGTTTTTCTTTTTTTCAGGTGTGCCACAACATTATGTCTGTAATTAAGCTAGATGTTCTTGATTATTATTTTGTCCTCAACCAACAAGAGATCTCTGTTCCGGACCAGAGGGAAACAGGATCTCTAAAAACAGAGGGAAGAGCAGAGGAACCAGAACTCAGACAAATAAAGGAAGAAGAGTATGGATCAGAACCACTGCTGAATGTGAAGAATGAAGACCAAATTGTACTAAAGCAAGAGACGGATACCTTAGCAGAAACTGATTCTGGATCTCTTGAAATTAAAGAAGAACCACAGGAACTAGAACTGCAACAAATGAAAGAAGATGACTGTCAGTTTGTATTTCAGCAGATGGTAAAAACTGAGGTTGGAGGCATCAGTCAGGATGAAAAGAAGGATGTACCAAAGCAGGAGATTTGTATCTTGATGGTAACCAATTCTGAATCTCTTGAAATTAAACAGGAACCAGTAGAACTGAAACCTAAACAAGTGAAGGAAGAGGAGCATGGATCAGGACCTCAGCAGATGGTAAAGAAAGAGGCTGAAAGCATCAGCCACAATGAAAACCATGATGTACTGAAGCAGGAGACTGATACCTCAATCCTAAAGGCTTCTGATGGTGAAACAGACCACCAACAACCTGAACCTAATGGAAACAAAGTCCTCTCTCAGAATTTTCCTGAAGCAGAGCATCATCAGGAAATAAAGATTTTTAGAGCCTCAGCATCCAGCAGAGATGAGCAGCAAAAGAAGAGAGCTCAGAAAATCAGAGGTAAAAGTGACAATGTAGAGAAAGGGATGAAGGTGAGGGAAATTCAGAAAGGTAAAAAGTGTAAACAATGTAAATTGTGTGGAAAAGGTTTCAAATGGAGTAGTGATTTAACCATTCACTTGAGAACTCACACCGGTGAGAAGCCTTTCTCATGTCTCACCTGTGGAAAATGTTTCAATCACAAACATAATTTGAATAGACACATGAAAATTCACACGGATGAGAAGCCTTTCTTATGTATGACCTGTGGAAAAGGTTTCAATCAAAAAATTAGCTGGACTTGCCACATGAGAACTCACACAGGTGAGAAGCCTTTCTCATGTCCAACTTGTGGAAAATGTTTCAATTTCAAACATAATTTGACTAGCCACATGAGTAGTCACACAGGTGAGAAGCCTTTCTCATGTATAACCTGCGGAAAAGGTTTTATTCAAAAATTTAGTTTGACGATCCACATGAGAACTCATACGGGTGAGAAGCCTTTCTCATGTGTAACCTGTGGAAAATGTTTCAGTCACAAACATGATTTGAATCGCCACATGAGTAATCACAAAGGTCAGAAGCCTTTCCCATGTAAAATTTGTGGAAAAGGTTTGATTCAGAAACGTAGTTTGACTGTCCACATGAGAATTCACACAGGTGAGAAGCCTTTCTCATGTATAACCTGTGGAAAAGGTTTCATTCAAAAACGTAGTTTGAATAGCCACATGATGACTCACACAAGCGAGAAACCTTTCTCATGTATAATCTGTGGAAGGGGTTTCAATAAAAAATCTAATTTTACTTACCACATGAGGATTCATACAGGTGAGAAGCTTTTCTCATGTAAAACCTGTGGAAAAGGTTTTAATCAAAAAAGGTTTTTGATTAGCCACATGACAGCTCACACAGGCGAGAAGCCTTTCTCATGTATAACCTGTGGAAAAGGTTTCATGAAAAAAAGTAGTTTGGCTAGCCACATAAAAACTCACACAGGTGAGAAGCCTTTCTCATGTGTCACCTGTGGCAAATGTTTCATTCAAAAACGTAGTTTGACTAGCCACATGAGAACACACACAGGTGAGAAGCCTTTCTCATGTGGAACCTGTGGAAAAGGTTTTAATCAAAACAGTCATTTGAAGGGCCACATGAGAACTCACACAGGTGAGAAGCCTTTCTCATGTGGAACCTGTGGGAAAGGTTATAGTCATAAAAATAGTTTGATTAAGCATGTTGGAACTCACCAAGTAGAATCCTTTCCCATCTCATATTTGTAGATACGGTCTCTGTAGGTGTATTTTACCTTCTGAAATTTGTTGTGAAAATGCAACACAATTATCTGTAACCTTTTTTTGTGACTGTACATTTTAGTTTCATCTACTTAACTGTATCTTTATTTTTCTTACCCTGATTGTTTTGAAATCCTCTGTGTGTGGGGCAGAGGGTCGCCAAGGGTTGGGGTGGACTTGGGAGCCTTTAATATATGTTTATATGTTCTATTTCTCCTCTTCACATTGTGCTGTTTTTAGTTTTGAAACTACACAAAAACAAAAATAATTGATCACAAAAAAAAAAGAAAAAATCAGAATCTCTACTATGTTGGATTTTTGGTAAAGCTGTGTGTCACTGTATATTCTCTTCTGAAACTTGAAATATTTTGATTATAAGAACCTATTTTAAATAACCCATTAGAACTTCATACAAGTCAGGGTTTGATTGTTATAAATGCTATTACTATGAATTCAAATCCATTAAAGCTATCATGTAATTGTAAAATAAATCTTAAAATAATCTACCTTTCCAGATCAGTGTGTTAACTTATTGGACTTGTGCTCTCATTTTCAGACCTGGTGCTCTCACCCTGTTCAGACCTGTCATTTATATGTTCTGGGTAATTTAGTCAAAACTTTTAGCATTACATACATGGCATCGATGTGAGTTTACAGCTACACATGATGACACATTAACCTCACAATATGTGAAATAAGAAGGAGTGGGTCTATGGACACCCACATGCTTTGATGCAGCAAAAAGCTTTTGATAACTTTTCATCGCCAATGCCTTAAGACTGTTCTGAGTGATTCAGAAGTCTGCATGTCAAAAGCTGTAGGAGGAGTTCGCTCAGATATGTGCATGAAAGAGACAAAATGGTGGCTTTGATCCAAAATTAGCGAATTTCTGTGGAATTTGTGCCATAGCTCCGAGACTTTTTGTAGCTCCTAAGAAGTTACACATGCATACTGAATTTCATGATTGTCAACTAAAGCATGGCTGGGGCTACATATGCTTGGGGATGCTGTGGAGGAATTTGTCTATGCCTACCAATTATTGGACTGCATATCTTTTGGGGGGGGAGGGGTCTGTTGAATTTAGAGCCAAACATATGGGAACAGCGTGACGTCTGATTTCGCCATGTCACCATGGCCATGACCTCCAGCGAGAAGCATTTGTGCTTTAAAGCGAGTGAGACCAACTATATCTGTTTTCTGCCACAAGATCATGTTGATTAGATCAAGAGGGTCAGAGATGGAGCTTTCCAAGAAAAAATGACTTAGTGTTCTGAGGTGGCGGAGCTTTGATTATGTTAGCATATGACCACATGCTATTCTTGGGCATCCAATATGGATGACTCATTTTAAGTTTGTTGAAATTTGGCCTTTGTATGTGAAAGTTATAGCATTTCGTTTGCTTTGACGAGTATGCCAAGTTCGCTGTTTGGTCATGCCCCCTGAACGTGCTGAAAAACTCAAGATTTTGATACATTTTAATCCCCCATCCCTTAACTGCATATTAACTAAAGTTGAAGTCGATAGCTTAAAATCCCTTGGAGGAGTTTGTTAAAGTTTGAGTTGAGTAAATGTGAAAGATAACAAAAAATTACTCTTTGTCCCCCAATAGCTGCCTCCCTGATTATGTTAGGACATATCCCCAAGAGACTTTTTTTCTTTTTTGATATGGGGGGGATCTACCTAAAAACCAAGTTTCAGATATCTATGATGTATCCTTTGGCCAAACTCAGTTTAGGGGGTGCTATGGAGTGTTTTGCCCACACCAACTTTTGATTCCATTGAAATCCAAAAATTTCTCGTGGAGGGACAATTTTCAGTAAAGTTTGTTTAGTTTTTGAATATGTTAAGGCTTCTAAAAAGCAAAGTTAAGTGGCAGAATAATAAGAAACTCAGCAATTTTGCTCCTCAGTCATTAAAACAAGTAAAACAAGATCAGCATGAACCACACTGCTGCTAATAACACAGTCAGTTACAGATCCATGTGACCCCCTGCAGTGAGAGAGATGAGGTAGAGGAGACAAAAAAAAAGGGGGAAGGGGGTAAGGCAGGCTGTCCAGGTCCAGAATGCCTGCCACTTTAGAACAAGGAATCATAAAACTTGTACATACGTACGGGCCTAGCTGCGAAACTAGACAAAGGCAAACGTAGCTTAAGGGCTCTGTACTACATGACCACAAACTAAGAGAGAGATGCCCAACATATTAACCAAATATGATTTAAGTACAGTCTACCACAATTTGTAATTTAGAATCATATTTCATGTCAAAATAAATTCAAGGTGCACTTTCAATAACTTTATTAATCATCAAAAATTCAACATTTCACGCCCAAGTCTTTCAAACAACTCAAGCAGAGTAAAAACATAGATGTTGCTCAATATTTATTCGTTTAAAAAATTATGTAACTACGTTCCTTTCAATTGATTTCAACTGCATACAAAACTTCATAGCCATTTTAGTGTAAATACAAAAAGTGCCGAAAATACACACAAAACGCAACTAATGCACCGAATACCAAACAGATGCATATATTAAACCTTTGTCCCCAATTCAACTTGCATATTTTATACAAACTTTTAAAAAAAAAACTTTTTTAGTGGTGTGTGGATGGTTTAGCCTCTATGTGTGGCCTGGTGGCTATTCAGTGGCAGAATCCGAGTGGAGTTCTGAATTAGCACCACCAGCTCTGGTAAAAACTCGTCAGTTGTGAAAGTGCAATTCTACAACCTGCTAAAATCACAGCGCCAATTACTGCACTGGTATGACAACTACAGCAGATTGAAGGTGTCTTTGCAGTCTTGTCTAAATGTGGAACTTTTCCTCAACCAACATTCGAAAAACCAGCAGTTTCCAGACGTCGGTCTTATGGAAACTTAGCTTTAGACATGAAAGACTTCTGCTAAAAGATAAAACAGTCAAGGTGAAGTTTATTTTCATAGTATCCTTCTTACTTTTCATTCCTGTTCCTTTGTCAATCAAAGGAACAGATCAAAATGTTCAGAAAAAACACAACAAAAAGATAATATCACATGAGGAAACTTTAAAATTCTAATTTAAGCATATGCATCGCTTGTATAGGAATGCAATACTTATAAGAGTAATGTTTTATCTGAGAAATCTCCAGTGAACCATAATGGTTGAAGTCCTGATTTAATGGAGCAAACAGTTTCTGTTCATCTTAGGTTTTTAAACTAAATGCTGTCTTTCTGGTTTTTGGTTTTAGTCCTGGGACCAACAAGTTTAGCAGGTCTTTGATGACTTGAGAGTGTGCATGGTTCATATGCTATGAAATATTTTGGAAATGTGTTTAGGTCTAAGGCCATTTTTTTTTTTTTTGCTTTAAAGAACATTAAAAAGAACTTCAGTGATGTTTGTTTGCACACCAGTGATGATTTGTGGCTACCTGATAGATTTATTCTCAGTGTGTGAATGTGTATGTGAATGGCTGAATGACTGAATGTCGTGTAAAGTGCTTAGGGATCTTTAGGACTTGATAAAGTGCTATGCAAGTACAGGCGATTTACCGGTATTTTAATTATTACATTTTTTTTTACAAGCACCATATCTAACCTGCTGAAAATAAATGCTTTTTTTCTCTATAATGTTAAGACTTAAACCCATTTATTCTAGCAAAATTTTAAGGTGGTAGTTGGCTTTTTTTATTAATGGACTTTTTGTAATTGTTAAAATTGAGGTCAGTTACCAATGACATCCAAGTTTTTTTGTATGCTGTTTTAACTTTATTATCATTGAGTTTACTAGAGTTCTTATTACGAGCCTTATATTTATGTGACCAAGAACAATGGCTTCGATTTTCCATTACACTGGAGGATAGCCTGACTCATTTTGTCAAGTCTTTCCGAATCTCTGACTCATTAAATTTAGACACAGAAATATAAAGCTGTGTATATTTAGCATCTATGTTGTAAGCAATGTTGCCATCCTCTATAAACCGAGCTCGTTGGATAATGTCGATTCTGAATCGGCCAAAAATGGAGCCTTGAGGAACCCTTTGTGTTATTTCTGCTCAGATTTATTTTCACTAAATAGCACAAAGTTGTCCTAGTCTGACACAAAAGATCTAAATCAGTTTAGCTTAACTGTCAAAACCAATCATTTATCTAATCTGTCAGTCATGAGATGATCAACTATGTTGACTAGGCTCTAAGATCCAGTAGAACCAAGACAGAAATTGAACCTATGAAGGAATCTGTTCAGTTTGTTGGGTCTGTCCAGACTTTGATCAGCGATTCTCGTCCTGTAATTGGCTTCAACCACGTTACATCACATCTCTCACTTTCTTTTGTCGGAGGTTGCTCTCCAGCTTCTTCCTGTACGTCTCCTTGCAATCTGTAATCTTGACTTTAAGTTGATTTTGTAAACTCCTCCATAGTTCCCTGTCTCCCTTCCTGAAGGCTCTTCATTTCCTGTGTGACAGTTTCTTCAGGTGATCATACAGATTTGTTATTGAGAAAGTATCTCACAGTTCTGGTGGGGATGGTGTTTCCACACAGGTTTATAGAGTCATTCATGCATTGATCATCTTTTCATGTACCTGGTACAGTGCATCCCAGTCTATAGCCTCAAAACAAACCTACAGGGGTTCTTCAGGTTCCTTGCACAATCTTATCACATGTATGCATCCCTGACATTTGCATAAAACAAATCCAGCATTTGAGTTTCTCTGGTGGAGCATGACAAACTTCTGAAATGTAGCAGGGTGATAAGTAATTAAAATCACCAAATATCACCACAAATGCATTGGGGTTTTGTGTCTATCTTAGAAAAAACTGTGATGTTGACATCAGCAGTGACCAACAGTTGATGGTGGAATGTATATGGTTTTCAAAATTACACTGGTGAGCTCTCATGGTAAATAGAGGAAAGCTTAGTGCTCAAAGTATGCCATATGGGCTGCAGAGACGATATTTTACAGTAAGTTGTTCTGGATTGCACCATCTATTGTCAAGCACTGCTAATCGACATCCATTGTTTATGTGCTCATTTTAAAATCTTTCTACTTGTATCATCAGAAAGCCTGTCAGAGAGATGCTGGAGTTGGGAATACTGTATGATCCTGCAGCCATGTAGCATTAAAACACTTGATATTCATAATACTCTTGTTCTGTCCTTTTTAAAGCTTGAAGTTTATCCAGATTGTTTGCCAAAGATCTCTCATTGGCTGGGCTATCAGGAAGTTGTAGATCCATAAATAAAGGTTCCACCATACTCTGGTCAGTTTAAATAGGTCAAATATATTTTTAAAAAGTTAGGTTAATGCGACATGTATATATTACAAAATATATTCAAATGTGTCTGGAACCCATTTGCAAATTAATCAAATAGTTTGTAATTCAAACATAAAACACATTGTGCAGTAAAATCTGTCTCAAATATTTAATTTATTAGTCCTTTAATAAAGCCGCATAGTTTCTTTAAAAGCATTAACATCAGTCTGACAGTATAGATCTTTATGAAGAGCTGCCAAAAATAATGGTTTTTGCATCTTGTTTTAGTTCATTCACAAAACATTTTTTCCTACATATTTGACCAAATTTCCATGCAGACAAATGTTAAATCTTCCCAATATGCCAGGTTTGAACAGGACCTTTGTTTCTTTAGAAGATGTCTGAGAAGAGCAGAATTTTCAGGATAAACCTGAATAAACTGTGGTCTGAACTCAACAGTGGGATGTTTATCTAGAAGGCAAAGCAAAGTAAAAACTGTTGCTGTCCAGTGATTTCCTTTTTTTTCTTTGTTTTTGACATTTTGTAAAAGTTTTCTAATGATGATGTGGAACCCTGATGTGTTTTGTTGTTTTTCAAAAACTTTATTCTCAGGTGAATTTTTGGTCTTAACCTTAGCTTTATTTTTGAGGGGACATGTATCTTAATAAGAAAATGAATCGGGAGAAAATAGGAAATATCAAAGTTTGTTGCTTTTATTCTTTGTCTGGTTTTCCACAGATTGTACTGAAATGAAATAATAAAAGACACATTTCTCTGTATATATTCAGTGACAACTATTAAAATGCATTTACTGTCTGGGTGTTGTGTGGATTAATGTTGCAGTAAATTATTTTAATGTATCAACAGATCAGTTTGATTCTCTATCAAATCACTACAACTGAGTTAAACGTTGTTAAACCATGGCTGCATTACAGCAGACGGACTGTATTAAAATAATGTAAATCTGTCTGTATGATCTACGACCATCTGGATTATTTGCTGGGAATCCAAAAGACCACAAAAGGGGAGGGCATTGTGCTGTCCTATCCAATTGGACACCCCCAGGGTAGTCAAGTCAGTGGCAACCCCAACAAGGCCTAGCTAAATCCCTGTGAACCAAAGGCTACCAGTCAGGAACCCAGCACATGCTGCAATGTAGCATGGGCTCCCTCACAAACACCACCAGACCAGCAGGGTGCCCCCCCAGTACTCACCACTGTACCTGCCCACACCAACAGCCACTTGGGGGTTTTGGATATTAAATTCAATTTTGCTTTTGTAACTCATAATTAGCATTTTATTTGTACATAAAAATGTTGTTAATAAAGCCCCCCTAGGAGTTTCACCTCAGAAAATAAATCACACCATTAATTCACACAGGGTGTTATTTCACAGAGAAGAGACAAGAGATGTGTCCACAGTTGGAGTTCTACATTTCTTTTGTTTTCAAAAGCAGTCCTAAAATGACGGTTCTGCTTTATGGATACTAGAGAAGTACCTAGCGATACATGGTGGTCCATTTTCTCAGTGAAGAAACATCATCCTAGGTGATGAAACTTCTGAACTGTCCTGGCCCTGAGAAGACAGGTCCTCTGATAAGCATTCTTGGCTCCGAGTAGGTGTTGATGGGGTGGAGCCGAGGAGGGTGAGTGGCGGGGATCCCTCCCCTCTCAGCTCCATTTCCAGCTGGTATTCTGGGAGATGGCTGCCTATCGGCTTGTTTTGGAACATTGTGCACCTGCTGGGTTTGTGCTTGTCCTTCTACAATCTTTGCTGGGGCAGTGATGTCATTGTTCACATTGTCCTGTGTTTGGAGAGATGACCTGTTGTTAACAGCATTGAAAATATTGGCAGTGAAAAGTTTTTTTCCCCTCTTTATTTAGGCCGACTCCATCTTGTCTGAAGAGATGATAGCGCTCCCAGAAAATCTTGTGATTGTCAAAGTTCACGGACTTTGACAATCCGTGAACAATGGCTTATTAATCATCATTAATAGATGATTAATTATAAGCTATTAATCATAAGCTGCTGTAATTCTCATCTCCACGTCCAGCTTTCAGTATTGGTCCACTGGTAAACACCTTCATTTTCAGATTTCCAACTGTGCTTAAAAGATGACTAAAGTCATTTTTCAGAAATTCAGATTTTTGCTTGGCGAGATCATTAGCTCCAATATGAATGATTAGATTCTCAAAGCTCGGCTGATCAGTGGTTAATGGGAGTGTTTTCTCTGTTATATTAATCACTGTGGAAATCAGATTACATTTGTTCTCTTTGTGCTACAAAGATGATAAATTCCAAGAAGGTAGCTGAACTGAAAGCATGACAAACAGCACAAAATGTCACTCTTACTACTGATTGTTGGACTGCTGGGATTACAATCTAAATGTGTGTCCATGCTGACCCTAAGACTAGAGGAAGGTTAGTGTTGAGTTATTTTCTCTTTGCCTGAACTCGAGTTGGCACAGCACCCAACAGAGGACACTGTAAAACTCCACTCATTTTGTCTTTTTATTTTCTCTGGTTGCTCGATAAGTCAAAAGTTGATAACGTTAAACATTAAACAAACATACATCAATTACATGCAAATCCTTGCTTCAATCAACAAATGTAATAACCTTTACAAAAGTTGTTAAATACTTACATTAATTTAGGATTTTAACTAAACATTTTCAAAGGGATCTATTTTGTTTCCTTGAACAAATTCAGATAGGGTAGGTCTATGGGCTATACAATACATGTTCATTACATTTTTTTGCACAAAATTATCATATAATGAGATTATTATGATTTTGTTTGGTATGTTTGCAATGTTTTCTTTTGAAATTGTCTTTGTGTTTAATAAAAATTTGAAGTTTGATTATAATATTACACTTAATGCAAAAGGATTTTTCAATATACAAAACATTCATGTTTGCCAGATTAAGCTAAAATATGAGGCTACAGATCATAATAAATTAAGAGCTACTTGGGAGCCAAGCCAAACTTCCCATCACTCCCAAATATATTGTCACTGGCCACACACCCCCAGCTCAACATTTACACTCACTTTATGCATGTGAAAATACTATAATTGTACAAGGATACATCTTTAACCTGCAGTCAGACCCAGAAGAAGAAGAAGTGTAGCCTCCTGGACACAGCAAGCAGTTTCTGGGTGGTAAGTCAACAACAAAACACTGGTCTTTTCTAGCAGCCATTGTATAGCGCATACAGTGGTAAAAACAGCTGACCAAATGAGTTCAAGCTTCACTTGGGTTGCTCGGAGAGGGGCTTGGCTTGGCTAAGTTGCTAGGTAATGGGGCAGTACCTGCTGATTTGTGATGCTACATTCGAAAGGTTTTTGAAACGCCTCGTTTACCAGGCACCAAAAAACATTAACCCATTGCAAGAAAACAGCTGGGTGGTTTTTTTTAGGTGCTTGGACTGTTTTTTTAGAAGCAGTAGAAACCCAAATGGAAGAACAGAAATTAGGAAAAATTGAATTTTGCATAATAGGTTCCCTTTAAATCCATCTTAATGTTACAAATATTTATTGCATAATCTTTTTGGATTAAAAATATAAAATCAAACAATATCACTTTTGTTAATTTACAAAAACTGTAAGTAAAACAGTTGTACCAAAAGCGTCTCTGTGGTTGCCGATCACTTAGCAAACTAACTGAGGCTAACAAAAGCAAATTAATGTCTGGCTGACACTATTAAAACTTTGCTCTCTACCTGAAGGCCAGGTAACCAATGATTCTGCCACTACACTGCCCTCTTGTGTGCAAATAATCAAACTACCAAATGAAATCACACTGAATGAAAATACAGTGTCTTTTCGCCAACATAACAGTTAGCTTTCATCATCTTTTCAAGTATCCTTTCCATCTTTTTTAGGTTGTGTATCAATAGTTGCATCAACGCTTTGTTCACTTTGGCTCTAAAGAATGTGTATTTAGAAACCTTGGTCTGCCTAAATGTTTGCACAAAAAAGCTTACAGTTGAACAGTAAGCTCAGTGAAACAGTGAAAATATTGATGTCCTTTAGCTGTGAGGCTCCCAGTTTAGCAACTGGTCGATAGAAGATGAACAGAGAATCTGCTGTTGTAGGTATTAAACTAAAATTTTAATTTCACATTTTGTGTTTTGTTGTTTTTTCAGATTTGACATATTATGTCTATTATCAAGCCAGATGTTCTTGCTCATCATTTTATCCTCAAGAGAGAAAGAACTCTTTTCTGAATCAGAGGGAAACATAATCTCTAAAAACAGAGGGGAGAGCAGAGGAACCAGAACCAAGACAAGTAAAAGAAGAAGAGAATGAATCAGAACCTCTGGTGATTGGGAAGAAGGAATACTTCATGTACCAAAGCAAGAGATGGATACCTTAATAGGAAAAGATTCTGGGTCTCTTGAAATCAAAGAAGAACCAGAGCAACTAGAACTGCAACAAATGAAGGAACATGATTCTCAATCAGGATCTCAGCAGATAGCAAAGATTGAAGTTGAAGGCATCAGACAGGATGAAAACCAGAATGTACAGAAGGAGATTGATACAATAATGGGAACAGACTCTGGATCTCTTAAGATCAAAGAGGAAGCAGTTGAACTAGAAACTAAACTAGTGAAGGAAGAGGAGCATGGATCAGGACCTCACCAGATGGTAGAGGAGGCTGAAGGCATCAGTCACAATGAAAACCAGGATGTGCTGAAGCAGGAGATGGATATCTTAATCCTAAAGGTTTCTGATGATGATGAAACAGACCAACAACAACCTGAATTTGATGGAAACCAAATCCTCTTTCAGAACTTCCCTAAAGCAGATCATCATCAGGAAATAAACACTCACAGAGCCTCAGGATCCAGCAGAGATGAACAGCAACAGGAGAGAGGTCAGAAAAATAGAGCTCAAATTGACAATGTAGAGAAAGGGATGAAGGGCAAGGAAATTCAGAAAGGTAAAAGATATATACAGTGTAAAGTTTGTCAAAAAGGTTTCAGTTTCAACTGTGGTTTAATAGTTCACATGAGAACTCACATAGGTGAGAAGCCTTTTTCATGTGTAACATGTGGAAAAAGTTTCAGTACAAAACATTACTTAAATCAACACATGATAGTTCATTCAGAAGATAAACCTTTCTCATGTCTAACCTGTGGAAAAGGTTTCAATCACAAGAATGTTTTGAATACCCACATGAGAATTCACACAGGTGAGAAGCCTTTCTCATGTATAACCTGTGGAAAGTGTTTCAATCAAAAAGGTATTTTGATTAGCCACATGAGAATTCATACAGGTGAGAAGCCTTTCTCATGTCTAACCTGTGGAAAATGTTTTAATCAAAAACATACTTTGAATGGGCACATAAGAACCCACACCGGTGAGAAGCCTTTCTCGTGTATAACCTGTGGGAAATGTTTCAAAATGAAAGGTATTTTGACTAGCCACATGAGAACTCACACGGGTGAGAAGCCCTTCTCATGTAAAATCTGTGGGAAATGTTTCAGGCATAAAAATGATTTGAATAGCCACATTAGAATTCACACAAGTGAGAAGCCTTTCATATGTGAAACCTGTGGAAAGGGTTTCAATACGAAACGGAATTTGATTAACCACATGAGGAATCATACAGGTGAGAAACCTTTCACTTGTATAATCTGTGGAAAAAGTTTCAATCAAAAATGTCATTTGAATAGGCACATGAAAACTCACACAGGTGAGAGGCCTTTCCCATGTATAACCTGTGGAAAAAGTTTCAATCAAAAAGGAAGTTTGACTAGCCACATGAGAACTCACACAGGTGAGAAGCCTTTTTCATGTTTAACCTGTGGAAAAGGTTTCAATACAAAACGTAATTTGACTAACCACACGAGGAATCATACAGGTGAAAAGCCTTTCTCATGTGGAACCTGTGGAAAAGGTTTCAGTCATAAAAAAAGTTTGACTAACCATGTTAGAACTCACAAAATAGAAACCCTCTGAGTTATGCAAAGTAACGTGACCAGGGTGAGGGATGTAGGAGCTCGTGACCGTATCATGCATTCAAGCAGAATCGTTTGGCAGGCAGATTAATAAGTCCAACTAATTGAACTTCTGAGAACCAGAACCAGTTCTCTACAAGAACTGGTTCTTGATTTTCATTCTTACTGGATTGTTTTAATTTATTTATTTTATTTATTGAAATTAGGCCAATGCATACTAATCAACATGTCAGCAGTAAGCATCAATGTAAATATACCAGAATTAGCACAACAGCTCATTTTCATCCGTTGTCCTAGGCAGGAAAGAACAAGAAGCATCCCACTAAGCAAACAACAGAGAGTACTACACACATCGCCGGTATAACACATAGCACAAACCACCCGAAGTTACAATAAACAAAGAAAGCCCTAGCAAAATAGGCAAAGTAATCTACATATGAGTGGACCTCTGGTTAGTTTTCAACCTATGTTTCAGAGTGTTTTTAAGGCTAAAAACACTGTCAGTGTGTTCCATGACTCTGTGCCTCTGATGGACACCACCATTTGGCCAAATTTAGTCCTGCACTGGTGTACATTATTGTGTTTACTCAATTACTTGTTTTCTTTGCTTATAAAATTGTGGGGTGGGTGTGCAGCTAAGAAGATGGCGGGACTGGGATGGCAGCCACTACATATATTGCTGTGGCAACAATAAACCAACTCTTTCCTTGATTATGTTATGATCATTAGCCAGAATCCATGCAGCCAGCCTGAAAACGATGAGAGCATGGGATGCAGCTTTGGTTAAAAAAAGTCCAACACAATTCTCTATAACCTCCTTTTTTGTGACTGTACATTTTATTTTCATCTACTTAACAGTATCTTTATTTTTCTTACTCTGTTTTGAGATCCTTAGTCGGTGGGGCAGAGGATTGCCAAGGGGTTGGAGGGATGCGTTAATTTATGTTTATATGTTCTATTTCACCTCTTCACATGGTTATGTTGTATTGTTTTTATTTTTGAAAATGCACAATAATAAAAATATTTGATCACAAAAAAATTAAAATCTTTGCCATGTCAAATTTTTGGTAAAGGTGTCTGTCGCTGTGTTTTCCCTTCTGAAACTTCTAGGAAAATTTTGATTAGAAGAAACTGTTAAAAATAACCCATTAGAATGCCACACATCAGAGGGTTTCATTGTTATAAATGTTGTTGCTATGAATTCAAAGATTTTAAAGTTCTCTTATGATATTAGAGGAAATCTTTGCAGATGAGTGTGTTAACTTCTGAGATCTATGCTCTCATTTCAGTCCTTCTGGCACCCTCACCTTGTTCAGACCTGGCATTCACATGTTCTGGCTTATATAGTTAGAGCTTCTAATATTTCACACCTGGCATACATATGAGTTAATAGATATACATGATAATAATTACACATAAACCTCACAATATGAACTCTGTCAAGTAAGAAAGAGTGGGTCTACTGCCAGTAAAAAAATTCTTAGGGTGTAACTCATTTGGGGTAAAAGTTGACTATGACTACAAACATCTAACCCTTAGTTTTCCTCATCCTAGTTGCAAAACACAAAAACAACCTTTGTTTGTTGTTTTATATCGTCCACCAGGCCCCTACTCTCAATTTTTAGATCGTATCTCAGATTTTTTAAAATTGGATTTAGTGTTAAATACTGATGTTATCATTATAGTGGGGGACTTTAACATTCATGGTAATACTGAGTGTGATAGCCTAAATATACCTTTTAATGCTATGTTAGACTCAATTGGCTTTACTAAAAGAATCAGCAGTCCTACCCACTCGTGTCATCATACTTTAGACCTTGTGCTGACATATGGCATTGAGTGTAAAGAAATAACGGTACTTCCCCATAAACCTCTAGTGTCTGACAATTTTTAATAACCTTTGAGTTTATTTTAACTGAGTATTCCAAATCTGAGAGAAAATTTCATTATAGAAGATGTTTATCAATGTGGTAAAAGCTTTTAAAGAATCTGTTCCATGTTAAATGAAACTGATGTTGTTGTTCATAGTGTTACTTCCTCATTGTATGTGGCATTAGACAATGTAGCCCCCTTTAAAAGGACAGAAGTTATCCAATAGGGGATTGACTCCCCAGTTTAATTCAGAGCTTCATACTTTAAAGCAGAACACTAGGAAATTTGAGAGAAAATAGTGCTTTACATACCTAGAAGAGTCCTACTTAAATGCTGTGTGAACATAGCCTAAGGGAGCAACTCATGTGTGTTAAAGCAAACTGAGGCCTCACAGCCAGTAGCAGAGGTATTGGTCGAAGAATAGGTAAAGAGAGATGCAGTAAAAGAGGTCAATATGCAACAACTCTTGGAATTTTAGACTCGCATGAGAAAGGTGTCAAATAAAACAGGTTTATGATCAGAAGAAACTGCATCTCCAGTTTCTATGCAGCGCCAGGACAGGTGCTGAGTCAGATGATGATCAGCCAAAAGAGACACTGCAAAAAGTGCATGGTTGACTTTAACCTTCACCAGTTCCCCAGCTTGTTTTCCCAGATGTCTGAAGTATTGTCTCCGCATAGGCAGTTCTGCACCACAGAGCAGGTATACAGGTATGTCAGCCAAGAGAGGATGATGTCCATTGCTCTGTTCATTGTTGACAAAATAGATGACCTTGGTGGCATACAATTGAAGATCAAAACGCGACTGACATTCATATGCCCGTACAGAATTTATGTCACCAATAAAAAGTGAGAGAAATAGAACAAACACAAATACAGCTGAGAGAGGCAGCCAGCAAGCCATGAACATTGGTGAGAAGTAGGAAAATGCAGCAGAGTGAGGAGAAGTGGTCAGTTTGACCACCAGCAGTCTAAGCCTACAGCAACATAACTACAGGATAACATCTGGCAGTCTATCAGCTTTATCAAACAGTAAGGTTTCAACCCTAGTCTATAAAGTAGACACGGATAAAGTAGAGTATAAAGTAGAGTCTGCCTCGTGGAATAAAACTGGGAGCTGGTTCCACTGGAGGAGCCTGGAGGCTGGAGCCTCCCAGGTGTGTTGTCCTTAAATTGAAGCTGAAGCAACTTGATGTTTCTGTTCACATGATGAGCTTTCAGCCTGATGTTGAAGTCACTGAGAAGCAGGTGATCCATGCTCACTTTTTAAACAAATACATCCTGTCAAGGCTATTAACTAATGATATTTTACTTTGAAAGATGACTTTTGCATTTTCTGGGGCTTTTATTTAGTCATTTCCTGTAGACCCGGATGTACCTTATTTTAAAGGTCATTTATGTCTGTAATTGTTTGCAGTTTGACAGTAGGGTAGTTAAGACACCAGCAAATGGAATGGAGTGTTGTACAAAGTTAAATTAAGGACCAATAATTAAGCTAAATGTTTGCAACCAGTTGAAAGGAGTAAGAAGGTAAATGTTTCTTTTTTGACAGAATGTATTTCATGACATTAGTCTCAGTAGAGCGCATAATAATGATTGTCATTTTAGTAACACTGGAGACCATGAAGAGTGGTATATGTTGGAGAAAAGAATCTTTAACCGGACCTTGGACTGGGAAGCTTGATCAATGAAGCCGAGCTCGGCTGCTTCCCTCGGATAAAGAGGCTCCTTTCCCCCCCAGAGACGGAAGCAGCAGTGTTCAAGAGCCGTATTCATACCACTTGAGACTTTTCAATTCGCAGACTTCAGTGTATTTAATTGCAAATTCATCTGATAGATCAGTGAAAGGAAATTATAAGGTATTATTTTAAAAATGTTTCACAAATTTAAATCTGAAACTGGTATGCAAAGTCAATACTGTTCATGCTGGAAGATGGAACACACCAGGCAGCAATCCAGTACTGTAACTGATGCTCAGCGTAAGTGTGACTTTATGAACAAACTGGAAAATGAAATGTCATAATTTTACTGTTGATTTTTGGAGGAAGACCCAGATGAAAACACAGCTACACTCTCTTCACCTGAAGACTATTTTCTCTCATATTTCCACTGTTTCCATCTTTTTATAGCTTTTTCCAAGATTTCACTTCCAGAACTCTTTATTTGTTGAAATAAAGATATGTGAGAACAAAGGAAGAGCTGTGATTTTAAGTTTTGGTGAACAAAAAAACAAACTTTCAGAGTTAAAGTTTCCCTTTAATATGACACTGTTAAAGTTTTGAATCAATTCAGATGGTTTGATAATGCAAATAACACTGGCTTTTAAAACTGCCTAATACTGATATAAAAATTCAGAATCTTGTTTCAAAACTATAAACTAAAATGTAAAATATTAAAAGAAAACAGGAAAAACATGTTCCTTTGTGGAAAAAAACAAGGAGATTATTACATAAAATCTGAAAATACAGAAAATAGTTGAAAGATGAGAGAAAAATAGTCTTCAGATTTCATCTGGATCTCCAAAAATCTACTGTAAAATAAAAAATTGTCACTTAAGAAAGATACAAATAAAAGTTGGATTGCTTAACTAAATATTATCAGGCTACAAATTTGGCTACAGACCCATCCAAACACTGAACAGATGCTTAGAACAAATCAATGCGTGGATGTACCATAACTATCTTCAGCTGAGTAGAAACAAAACTGAAGTTATTATCTTTAGACCCAAAGAGGAACGATCTAGAGTCAGCGCACAGCTTCAGTTATTGCAGCTAGAAACTAGTGATCAGGCCTGAAATCTGGGTGTAGCAATGGACTCAGACCTGAACCTTCAGTGACACATAAAGATAGTTACAAAGTTGGCCTTCTATCACCTGAAGAACATTTCCAGGATTAAAGGACTGATGTCCCTGCAAGATCAGGAGAAACTCATCCATGTATTTATCTTTAGTCACATTGATTACTGCAAGTGTCTTCACAGGTTTGCCTAAAAAATCAGACAGAACGCTGCTGCTGGTGTTCTCACTAAGACCAGGAAGATAGAGCACATCACCCCAGTTCTAAAGTCCTTCCGCTGGCTCCTTGTAGCTCAGAGAATTACTACTACAACTGAGTTGAACTTTATTAAACCGAAGCCAAAAGACCAAAAAGGGAGAGGGCACCATGCTATCCCACCCAACTGGACACCCCCAGGGGTTAAAGCCATGCCCCTTTTCCAGTCTGGTACCTGCTTTTCTGGTCCCTGCTCTGGAGTAGGGTTGGTCAGGTCTGAATAGATACGTTATGTGAAGTAAACATTCTACTGTTCACTGATTAGCTGTGGGTTTAGTTAGACACAGGAGTAAAGAGAAAAAAAACAATAACTGCCATTTTCCAAACTCGCTACAACATGGAAGCGATGGAGTCCTCCCAAGCTACATTGAGGTGCAGGCTGCTCTGTGCACTGGACTGCAATATTTAGCGGCAGCTTGATGGAGAAATGAGGAATGAGAAGTTTTTGTCAACAAAGTGGAGAGAATGGCAAGCCTTGGAACACCATGCTGGAGTCCTGCACCCTGACACAGACCCACATGAACACCACTGCCATCCAGCCAGTGTTCAGGTAAGCAGTGTGCCGGTATATCTGTCTGGTGTATACTATATTTCACGGTTGGCTCCATACATTCATGGAAATCATGGAATGTGTTGGATGGGGGTTATACTCAAATACACAATCCAGTTGTTTTTTAATACATATCTTAATCCTTATGATCAGAGTTTATTTATAAATTATGCCGCAGGATTTTTTATAACCTGGAAACTTTTTATAAGTTTGCTTTTATTATACAGCATGTTTTTCTAAACTTGGTTTTTATATATCATATCTTTGTGTGAATTTACATGCTTTGATTACTTGTCACTCCTGCTGTTGCACCGGAGTTTCCCCACTGTGAGACAGCAAATTATATTTTGATTAATTTCTATTCTTCTAAAATGGCTCGGTATCAGCTCTTTAATTAAACTGTTATGAACTATTTTGATTATCATTGTATTAGTTGTACCAGACATTAAAACGACCTGAAATGAAGAAACGTTTAAGATAATAAAAGTAGTATAATTTTTTCCTTAATTGTGTCTGTGTAGGTCTAATACTTATAAGTCAAGTAATTATTTATGTTTTTGTTTTTAATTTACATATAACTATTCCAATTATTTATAATTGTGTATGTCTGTCAATAATAATCATTTGTTTGAGTTCATATGAAGTAATTTGTCATTTTAAATAATTCTTTGTGTGTATATAACTCGTCCACATTAGTATTTCTGTTTTGGTCTACATATGCTAGAATAGAATATAATATCCTTTAATCTGTCATGATGGGGAAATTTCTGTGCAACAGCAGCAAGTGGCAATGCAATAACAGAAAAACGGACTCACACAAAGAATATAAAAAATGTATAAAAATACAGAATAGATACTAAAAAATATACTGTACATTAAGGCAAAATGAGTACTGTGTAGTTGTGAAAAAAATACTCCAGTCCAGAGGAATGTGCAACTGAGTTGGTTAATTAAAAATGTACAATATGTGTGTCTCTGAGCATTAAAAATACAAACCACTCACAGTTCGTAACAACAGAAAAATGGTCAAGTTGGACAGATACCAGCATGGATATAAACACTTATTGATTTCGTTGGGAGCTGTGATGGTTCTAGAGTCTAACAGAACCAGGAGGAAGTATCTCCTATGATGCTCCTTTGTGCACCAAGTATACACAAAGGAGCGTGTATAACATTCATTTGATTATTCTTCCCAGGTAACAGAAGATGGAGTGACATGGCTGACATGATGGTGAACAATGAGGAGGAGAACCATTGACATTGTGAACAGCACCACAACTCCTGGATGAATCTCCTTCAGGAGGAAGCAGCCACCAGCAGAGAGATGGCAGAGCTCTGCAGAGAAGAGTTGAGGCAAACATCAGAGGATAAATAAATGCTTTATTTGAGAGCACAGCAGTGCTCTCAAATAAAGTGATCTCTTTTCTTATACCCATACCACATGATTGTTGTTTCCATGGTGTCATGGTCCTAATAAAATACTGCCAAGTTAATGCATTGAAATAGAACATCCCAAAATGAGAGAAACTTCACACAGTGACAATAACAATTTGATGCAAACTTTTATTCATTGTCTGTGTTGTTTTTATTAGGTTTTCTCTACATTACAAAGGGCACAACAACTTAAAGCTACTGTATGTTTTTTACATATTTGTTAAAATTATGTTGTGACAGTACAAGACAGATAATCTGTGAAAAAAATCAAGCTCCTCTGCCTTCTCCCAGTGCTCCCAGTGCTAACTGCAGAAAAATGCCACTCAGTCAGAAACTACCAATCAGAGCCAGGAGGCGGGTCTTAGCGCTGTCAGTCACTCTCATGTTCACGCCACTCACACACTCCCCCTGCTCTCTGCTACACTACAGCTGGTTCACCACAACCTAGCCTGATGCTACTGCTAAGGCTAGTTAGCATGGCCATCGATGACAACAGATTAACAGTTTTCCTTGAACGGCAAGTTGTTTCTCCACCATCAGCACATTTAGCAAAGCATACACGAGGGTGACTGACAGCGCTAAGACCCTCCTCCTGGCTCTGATTGGTTGTTTTAGCGGAGCATTTATTTAGACAACAATAGCAGCTCAGGGAGGAGGTGGAGGAGCTCCATCTTTTCACAGATTATCTGTTTCATACCAAACTGTCACGGCATGGTGACAGTTTCAACAAATAAGTAAGAAATATATTTTTGTAAAAGTTACATACTGCAGTTTTAATGGTTTAAAGTATTTTGACACTTTCACATTGTGAATTTCCACTGTAGATGTCTAAAAGTGAACATATGCATTACTCAGCACACCAAACATTTTGAAATGACTGTTGGGGCTGCTATTAATAGGAACCCAAAAATACAACTCATGGCTAGTAATTTCTACTTTGTACTACATAATTCTATCCACTCACGGTTTAAATGTGTTCTTGGAGAATCTGGAATGTAAGAAAGTGAGAAAATATGTCCAAAACATTCCACCATTACTGGATTCTGTTTTGTTATCGTTGTTCTATGAAGATTATGAGTTTAAATGGTGTCCAATCATTTGTTAGAGAATTTGAGATGTGAAAACATGTGAGATTTGATCAAAACTAGAACTAAACAGATTAGAAGGAACACAGCTTTATTCTTTTTTCACTATAACCTGAAGGTGAATCATAATCAAACCTGTTTAGTAAATTCAAACAAATAATAAACAGATTGTTATTGCAATTGGATACTGTGACATCCCACCACTCCAAGACCTGCAGTGGCCACAATGATGATCTGCAGTGACAGTTTACCAGCTGCTGTCCTTTTAGCCACATTAACTGCATCTGTAGCATTCCTCACATTGCCCTTCTCTTCTTGGAATCGCAGAAAAATCCCAGTCAGGCTGAAAAACAAAAGCAGCAACACCCCAGCTCTGTTGCCTTCTGTTGTCTGTAAAAATGACAACTCACTTTTCGGTCTCACAGTTATGAAACAACACATGGCATAAATATCTGGAGGTGTGACTCAAAGCTGCCAGCAACAGGAGGTGTTCTCCACGAACCTGGTCTTGCAGGGTCCATGGAAACGCAATAACTTTAGAGTAGAGCAGAGTAGAGCCAAAGTAGAGCCATTGGAGAAAGGGCATGAGTTATATTAACTTCATCTTTAAAGAGCCTCAGTGAAAACGTGTTTATTTATTCTTAACTATTTTATGGAGAAATTGGTTGAAAATGAATGTTAACTGGATTTTCATGTTTCTTTCAGTGGACATTAAACTAATAGCAGGAGATGGGACTGCACATGAAAATGGATCCTTTATTAAACAGTCAAGAACCAACACAAAGAAGACTTAACAACCAAAACTGCCAGCAGATGGCGCTATTACCCATGAAAATAACTCCAAATACTTTGGACGTTGCTTTTCTTTTTCCTTCTTATTGAAAGTACAGCTTCTACTTAGACATCTATTTCTAGTTCCAGGTCTTTTGCACAACTGTGGAGCCCCCCCCCCCCCATAGGGATAACAACTGTGGCGCCCCCCCCTATGGGGATAACAACTGTGGCGCCCCCCTATAGGGATATCAGACAGTGGGATGTAATGCACTGAACATCCCAGCTGCAGAAATTAAAAAGCCAAAAAACAACAAACGAATGTGTCTCATTAGTTTTAGATGGTAAAATATTACGACAGAAAATGTAACTATTCATAAATATTAGTACTTAGATATTGCTCTGACTGCTGCTGTTGATTGGAATGAACCATTTTGGTACAACGGACCCTTCTCCTTAAAACATGGCAGCCTGTTGTAGCAATATTACTACAGTCAACTCATACAGAATACCTTGAAAAACCAAGAATTTCATTAATAAAATACAGTTAGGGTATTTCAAAGGAACTCAAGGACATTTTCTCAATATTTTCTATCTGCCATTGTTTAATTTTATTTCAGTATATTCAAACAAACCTGTTTTCTAAATCGTCTTGTGAAATATCAAAACATTTCATTAAAGTATCAGCAAGAATCAGATAACGTACATATTTTTACACATTTCATTTTTATTACAAGTGAGGATGAAATATGTAAACGTACAATCAATTAACAAACAATAGAAAGGTTGACATTCTGGTCAAACAACAAACAGAAATGATTACTGGAGCTAAAACCAACAATAACACTGAAAATGAAAAAATAACATCATTCATTGGCAGAGAGGCGGAGTACTCTAAACAGGTCCCAACTAACATGAAAATACAAATAATTATTACAGTATAAGAACCGACTTGTCCACAGTACTACAAGTTAGTCGGTTCCCAACCCTCAGCTTCAAAGAAGCAGAATAATCCTTTGATTTAATCTGACCGATCACAGTCGAGTCTGACAGACTAAGATAACAGTGTTCAGGGGGGATTTTGTTCAAACCTCACTTCAGGTTTCTTTCTCTGGTCGAGGAGCAGAAAATCATCTCATTGTAGCCCTGTTGCCATAGCAACTGGTACCAGCTGCTGACGTGAGATATATATATATATATATATATATATATATATATATATATATATATATATATATATATATATATATATATATATACATACATACATACACACACACACATTTTATCCATCCCAAAATGTATGAAAGCTGCTCCTGTCTCTGGGAACCTAAATTGCAAACTTAATAATGGAGGAGGTGTTTATGAACATATTTTAAATCTAAGAACTATCTGATAAAAATCACACTTGTTTAATTCATGGATTAATTAAGTAAAGAAACAAGAAAAAACATCAAATCCAACTCAAACTCTGTGGGAAACAGAACGACAGGAACTCCAACTGAAAGGAGACCTCAAGGTTTTTAGGAATCATCTGGGTGATTCCTAAAAACTACGTCAGGCCCAAAACTACAGTCCCTCAGGAGTTTAGTTTTGGTGTCAGTTCAGACACAGAGCTGCCAAAGGGAATACGGACACCCCACCCAGAAAGATCACCCTCACACCGGCTGCTGGTCGCACTGGTTTCCTGACTATCACCAGTTAGACAAACTATCATTTTGTTATGTTTGCTCCAATCGGCCACATGCAGGAAAATTGATTTTAAAATCTTTTGTTTACATCCCAGTGGAGAGAGCTCCACAACAAGCTGTCCTCCTTCAGCATCCAACAGGAGAAAGATTAATGTGACATCTAAATATTCATAACAGCTTAATAATTATAAATGCTGCACTTAGAGAAACTCAGGACAGTCTCTGAAACATAAAGGTATTAAGTTCAATTCTTTAAAAGATTTTTTTGGCTCTCGTGGCCTTTATTGAACAGTTGACAAGAAACAGGATGGAGAGAGAAGAGAGAATGTTCGATTCCTGAATCAAACCCAGGACAACTACGGTGAGGACTAAAGTCTCTGCACTCTACCAATCCCGCGCTCCGTTTCTTTGCATTCTCTAGACTGAATTGACTTTGTGCTGTTATTAACAAGAAATAGTCTTGATCTTAAAGTTTCCATCTCTTTCCAAATTTCTTCATGCATTGCACTGCAAAAACACAAGATCTTACCAAGTATTTTTGGTCCAGTTTCTGGTGCAAATATTGTGAATACACTTGAAATGAGACAAAAATAACTTACAGTAACTTTTCAGCAGATAAAGGAGCTTGTTTTAAGGCAATAATTCCTTAACATTAATGAAAATGTTCTAGTTATAAGTGAAATAATCTGCCAGTGGGACAACATATTTTTCCCATATTATAAATTAAAATGTCTTGTCCCACTGGCAGATTATTTCACTTATAACTAGAACTTTTTCATTAATATTAAGGAATTACTGTCTTAAAACAAGCTCCTATATCTGCTGAAAAATTACTAAGTTAGTTTTGTCTCATTTCAAATGTATTCAAGATATTTGCACTAGAAATTAGACCGACAATACTTGGTAAGGTTTCATGTTTTTGCAGCGTGGTCCACCTTAATCTGACTGATTAACCTCACAGCTCAGATCCTCATCTAAGTGAGTCTTCATATGACGAGCCAAGTCATTACTTTGTCTGAAAGGTTTATCACATAATCCACAGCTGTACGGTTTCTCACCTGTGTGGGTTCTAATGTGACGGGTTAGATCGTTTCTCTGTCTAAAGGATTTACTGCATAACTGACAGGGGTAAGGCTTCTCGCCGGTGTGGGTCATCATATGATACCTCAGGGTTGTTTTCTGGACAAAACCTTTACCACAAGCCAGACACTGGAAAGGTTTCTCTCCTGTGTGAGTTCTACGGTGACGGGTCAAATCATTTCTCTGCCTGAAAGACTTATCACACACTTCACAAGCATACGACTTCTCCCCTGTGTGAGTCCTCATGTGTCTGGCCATACTGCTGCAGTCACTGAAAGATTTACCACACACCTTACAGGAACACGGCTTCTCACCTGTGTGGGTTCTCAAATGAACAGTCAAGTGACCGCCAAAGCGGAAAAGTTTCCCACACACCTTGCAGATATACGGTTTCTCCCCAGTGTGAGTCCTCATATGTCTAAGCATGCTGCTATATTCACTGAAGCTTTTACCACACACTGAACACGAAGACGGCTTCTCACCTGTGTGTGTTCTCATATGACGGGTCAGGTCACCATTTTGTCTGAAAGATTTCTCACACAATTCACAATTAAACGGTTTCTCACCTGTGTGAGTTCTCAGGTGACGTGCAATGTCACAACTTCGCCTGAAAGATTTATCACACGACTCACAGGAATACATCTTACCGCCTACGTGAACTCTCATGTGGCGACTCAGCTTACACTGTTTATTAAAAGCTCTCCCACAGGTCGGACATGAGAAAGGTTTCTCAGCCGTGTGAGTCCTCCTGTGGCGAGTGAAATCGCTGCTGTGTCCGAAACATTTCTGACACACCTCACACTTATACGGTTTTTCACCTGTGTGAGTCCTAAGGTGGCAAGTCAAATCACTCCTCTGTATGAAAGATTTCCCACAGAATTCACAGCTGTGCGGTCTCTCCCCCGTGTGCGTTCTCATGTGGTAACTCAAGGTAGTTTTCTGGATGAAACCTTTTCCACAAATCACACACTGGAATGGCTTCTCGCCTGTGTGGGTTTTCATGTGCAGAGTCAGATCTGGTTGCCTGAGGAAACTTTTCCCACATGCCTGACATGAAAAAGGCTTCTCACCTGTGTGAGTCCTCAGGTGAGCAACCAAGTACCTGTGCTGTCTGAAACATTTACCACACACCTCACAGGACACATCTGTCTTACGTCTCTTAGGCTTTGAATTGTCCACACTGTCCTCATGACTCCTGGACCTCTGACGTCTCTTGTCTGGGTTCTGGTCTGCCTGGGTTCTTCCTCGCAGATGTTGGTTCTGAGCTTCAGGAAAGTGGTTTGGTTCTAGGTTTATGTTGTCATCTATTGGTATCATGAAGGTTTCAGTCTCCTCCTTCACTACCACCTGTTCGTAGCAGCAGATATCCTCCAGCTCCTCTTTCACCTCATCAGGTTCAACTTCCTCCTTTGTCTCCATTATCTGGTCCTGTTCTGGATCAACATGGACTATTTCCAGATCAGCAGGAGTCACCATGGAGCTGCTGCTCTCCTGCTTCACCACAAGTAACCCTTCATCCTGTTCTTCCTCCCTTAGTTGAGGTTCTGGTTCCTCGTTGGTCTCTCTCATCTGCTGTGGTTCTGGTTCCTCCTCTTCCTTATTCATCTCCAGGTCATCTGGTATCTCGGGGTCAATGGTGGAGCTCCTCTTTCCTCCCCAGAAAGAAGCAGAGCTGAATCTCAGGAAGGCCTGATCAAATTAAAACTAGAATAATGTTAATAATATTTTATTCATACAGATCAGAGAAAAACTAAATTGCTCACCTATAAACTGCTGTTATATACAAAAGAGGATTGGGCCTCAGAAAATAGAAAGAATTCAAACTTTTTCTCCGAATTCTGATGTTAATTTCAGAATTTAGACTTTAATCTCAGAACATCAGATTTCAGTATTTTGCGCACGTGGCCGATTAAAGTCAGAACTGAGGAAAATGTCAATTCTGGGAAAAATTTTGAATTCTGAGATTAAAGTAAAAATACCGAGATTAAAGTCAGAATTCCTTTTCTTCAGTTGCCTTAATTCTCTTCTGTCGTCTCTAATTCTGAGCATTTAAGTGCGTTTGGTGAACATAAACACCTGAGACGTGACCTTTCCTTCTCAGATCATTTTAAAACGTCAGCACCGGATGTCGAGATTTAGACGCAGGAAGTTCTTCTCCTCGCCGACAGGATCCTGAGGTTGGGAAACACAAGTCAAAGGGTCAATAAACTGGCCAGATTAAAATATTTAGAAGGAAAATGTTTTAATGTGATCAAGGTGAACCGGTTTTATCACAAGTGGCCACAATATGCTTGAACATCACGCAACACCCCGTGTTTTCGATCCCCTCAACCAGCCCACATGGCAGTTACAAACCAATCAGTCATGAAGTCGTCTTTATGCTCGTTGCTTTCATTTCTGAAAACCATGCTTTTATTTTGAAGGCTCTGTAGGAGTGAGAGTGTCTCATTTTTGGAACATGTAGGACAATGTACTCGCATGCTGAAGATTTATATCCATGTAATCGTGGGTATCACAGTGTCTCCTAATATTTACATATTTTACACGGTACTTTAAACATGGTACATGAGTACTGAGTTATTCTAATACATAAGCACGTTGCTCTAAAGTCAACGACACAACGCCATGCGGTCGCCCCCTGCTGGTCAGGAGGAGTGAACGCCGCAGATCACCAACTCGATGCTCTGCTGGGTTTCCTGAGAAACTTTCTGAACTACTTTGAATAATTAATTGAGCTGCTGAACTGGTTGATAACTGGGATCAACTGGAATGTATGGATGATTGATTTTTTTTTTCTTTTTTTGTAAAGTGCCTCGAAATGACATTTGTTGTGAATTGACGCTACAGAGATAAACTGAATTGAACTGAACCAATCAGAGATAGTGAAGGGCGGGATCCTCTCTCTGATTGGCCATGGTGCAGCGATCCCTGTACGTATCTATGTCTGTATCGTGCAGTCAGAGGTGAGCAGGCGAGGCCAGGCTAGTCAGGTAAACAGAGTGGATGTAGCGCAGCTGAGGAGAGAAAATATACAAACGTTAAGGTCTGAACTCGGGCTGCACTAGAAAATCTTGTGATGGTGATAATATTTGTAAATATTGCGTTATATACCTGTTTTCTTCTTTCTTCTCTTTCTGATCTGTGCTTCCTGCACTGTGACCTTTAGCATTTTTGGTGACGTCATTTGTGTCTCGTGTGAGCTTTTGCTGCTGTGAGACTTTATCCTGCTGGCTAAATATTGCATTAGCATGAAAAACACAGCTTCAGAACTCGTGAAACACATTGGCCAACAATTATTGGACTCAAAA
The DNA here is from genome assembly GCA_014839685.1 of Anableps anableps. NCBI lineage: Eukaryota > Metazoa > Chordata > Actinopteri > Cyprinodontiformes > Anablepidae > Anableps > Anableps anableps. Next base: position 39,626,483 of record CM026070.1, on the reverse strand, counting down.
CAGCCCTTTGTGATGTGAAAATTGCGCACACTGATATAGCGATGATTACATATTTGGGATATATTGTGCAGCCCTTGTCTGAACCGTCCAAAAAAATCATCACCAAAGCTCTACGACGGAGTTATCAACCTCCCAGGTTATGTCAAGCTGTGGTTCAGGAACGGTACCAGATAACGATGGCCATACGATCGACGCCAAGCCAGAGCCTCTGGAATTAAACAGAGGAAGTGTTTACGTTTCAAAAACAGCAGCTTGACCAGTTTCCCTGGCTGAGATGCAGTAAAGCCCAAAATATACGCTGCCTCTACGGTAAACAGTGTCGTGCTGAGGTCATTATTAGCTTCTCCTGTGTCGGGATTGGGCGCGCACACTGGTCAAACAGCGCGGGTCCAGTTGACTTCACCTCCAACCAACTAGACGTGAAAATGGTGATGTTTTAACCAACAAACCAAGAATATCTGCCAAACAACCACATCTCTGTAAACTTGATTTATAAATATTTATGTTCAATATATGTCGTTCACAACAAGTAGACGGCTCTGTGTTCATTCCAAGATGTCCTACAAAAGTCCTGTTGGCTCCGATTGTTTCATGTTGTCAGAAGTTTTATCTGCTGGAAGCAAAAAGACACCTTCCTGAGTTCATCACTGACAACGGCTGTCGACTATTTCTATAAAACAGTTTTGGAGCTAGGAAACCACTTGAATGAATTATATTAAACACAAAATGCAGTTAGATAAAAACTGAATAAAGTTGCACCCAATATTATTCCTACTTCTGGCAGATCTAGATTTAAAGTCATTCCATCAATAAGTAGGAAGGAAATGAGGCGGGTCCTGTGTCTTTGCTCCTGACGCAGGGAAACAACTTCTGTCATGGAAAGCTACTTTGGAGCGACACCTGGCAATAGTTCATCTGTGACTGGTTCCAATACAGTTTGCATCGAAACACTGAACAAGCACAAAGCATCTATAAAACATATTACATGGCAGCAAACAGATCATCAGTAGAGGCTGAAATAATAATTTGGTTTAATGCTGCAAAACAAAAACTGCCCTTCACTAAGTTCCAGTCTGAAATAAATTTTTCATAAGAAACATGGCTCGAATGTAATAAAATGTTTAGTTTGAGATGTTCATCTAATTTAGATTTTCTTTTATTTAATTTATCTTGTGATGTTTAAATTTCAGCTCAGAAGTTCTTTAAACACAGTAAAGCTGCTTCAAATAAAGAGCTTTATGTTTCCTAGAGTGTTCATTTACAGGTCAATATTACCTTAATTTGACAGTGATTTTAAAAAAAAACGTAACCTGTCAAACTACGATGTTACATCATGCGATGCGGTCGAACATTTGCGTGCACCTAAGAAAAAAAGTTTGGCGCACCAGTGCAACAAGTTGGTCTGGAGCCCTGATCTGGGAAAAAATCAAACATAGGCCCCTGTAAGAAATGGGACTTTCTGTGTTTTATGCTGAACAGAGAGATGCTACTAAAACTGAGATTTCAGGAGTTACAAACTCCTGAATATTTGTAATGTGGTGAAGATTACAGTCAATTATGACATGCAGGAGAAATAAACTTTGTTGAGATATAATATTTTTTAATAGAAATCTTTAAAAAAAAAAAAAAAACCCACTTATTTCTGTCCAAGTGATACAACATGAAGGGCCTTTTATAATTAAATTAAGTTATACCAAAATGATTTTGGTGATTCTAACTGACCTAAAGAGAAAAGAAATTAGGTCTGATTTAACTTCAGACGGAGAAAAAAAAAGGTGGACGTGTCATTTTATTTGGTGTTTGCAAACTTCTGGTATCAGCTGTAGATATCTATATGATCTAATTATAAAATCTCTGTGGTAAAATGTGACCTCAGTATTATAAGTCACATTTTATTATTTTGTGTAAAACTTGTTTTTGAAGCTTATTTTCAACTATATATTTGAAAACTAATTTATAATAAAGCTGTTACTTCAAAGGCCACAACTGGTTATTAGGTTTATGGGTAGCTGGGTTTGGATAGACGCTTCCCCACATAATTCATAAAACCACCTGGTTGTCTTTTTCTATTATTACAATTTGTTAAAGATCAGAAACTTGCAAATTACAGAAATCAGCTAAAAAATAAAAAACAAATATATCTGTTCACAGCAATACACAACTGAATTAGTCATAAAATGTATTATCCCATGTAAATACCATGTAAATAACACAGTCTCAAATTTGATAAAGCGTTTGTCATAAGTTCAGTCACTATCCTTGTGTTTTAATCAGGCATCTTCACAGCTTCTATAAACAGCGGCCTCACGCGGAGATGCTCACCAGTAGATCTCAATCACTTCCTCCTCAGGTTGAAGCTAAAATATTCCTTTTTCGAGTTTAATTTCGTGGTTTCTGCTTTAAAATACACTAAATTATTAAATATTCCGATTGTCTATCTAAGAAAGACCCAAACAGTGATAAACACGAACACCTTCTGTTTCCTCCGCGGCACCAACTAGATCCCTGATCGCGTTCTCTGCTCTGCTAGCTCATCGGAGCCACACGCAGTTAACCTACCTTCAACTTCTGGACCGGGCTCGGTTCTCCAGCTGATCCCCAACAGTCCAGTAAACGGACTAGATTCAGCTCAAACAGCAAGAAACGACGATAAACAGAGGCTAAAGCTGCTAACGGTCTGTTGTTTATTTCCGCCGGATGTACCACACGGAGAGTTCCACCAGGAACAGTGACCGCCGCTTGAGTTCCACCAACCAACGTTTCTCCAGATGGCTTTTGCTTCTGTTTTAGACATATCTGATTTAAACGGTTTTATTTACAAAAAGTGAAACTTTGCTACTACAGTAGGAAATTTGTTTTAAAAGTTAAAAAAAACATGTTACCAAAGAACGTACCAGAGAGACACACATCTTCAGTTAATGTTAAAGTGAGACCTCTTGTTTCTACACCAGTTTTGTTGAGATGTTATTTTCTGTCTGCTGAGTCTGATGTGACGTTTAGAGAGATACAGTATATACCATATATAGCAACTGGGAGTACTTTAACATATTTAAACATATATGTACAGTATTCACTGTAAGTATTAGTTTAAAAGATTTTATGTTGTGGAAAACTCAAATTTAGAAATGTGTATTTCTTCTGCCTGAATATGTTGTTTTATAATGTGTGATTTATTTTCATTCATTTTTAATTTATTATTTTGAGAACCAGAACCTGGAAAATATTTATATTTATAAATATTTATTTATTTTTACTTTTACTTGAGTAATTTCTTGGATGGCTACTTTTTACTCCTACTGGCATAAAAATATGTTGTAGTGTGACTCCTACTGGAGTACAATCTGGCTGCTCTACCCACCTCTGCACATAATAATAAAAGAAAGGTTTAAACTTTTTTAAATTACTGACTCTAATTTCTATATCTTAATGATCATTTAGATCTATTCTTACATCATTTATTATTTTCAGTTTGTTTTTTTTCTAGAGTCGCTCAAAACAAGAGAAGGTAACAGCTGTGGTAAATTACATGCAACATGAAGAACATTTCATGACCACCAGAGGGAGCCCTCCTCTGCTCAGAGACCTCAGACCCTGATTGCAAAAGTCTCATCATAGTCATCACTAAAATTATTTCTAATCTAAATTATATAATGTCACAGTGAAGCCGTGGTTTAGTGTTTAATATTCCATTAGAGTTTGATTGTTTTCTGGATTTTATCTTTAATCTATTTTTATCCCCCTGTTCTATAATTTGACTCATTCTTGCTTGTTTTGATCATTTTATATGGTGCTTTTTTTCCTGTCTTACTGTGAAGTACTTTCTGATTATCAGCTGTTAAAAGTAAAGGTCACTTAGAGTGTTCAGTAGTTCAACATGCTGATGGTTTGTGAGTTCAAACTGTTCCAGAGTTTGCTGGTGGAGCTGAACGCTGAGCTCCAGATGGACTGCAGGGAGGAGTTCCTCCTTCCTGGGAGACAAACAGATCAATTTCATCTCCGAAGAGACAGAAATGTATCATAAATAAAAATTCAAAGCATTAGAACCCAGTCAGAGTGCACTCTGATTCCTAAATGCTATAGAGGAGAGAGTGATTAAGTTCATAATGCCAAAAGGTCAAAGGTTATCCATGTAGGGATGCCCTGTGGATTACAATCCCTCCTACTGAGCATGTATGTGGTGACAGTGGACACATAATTGATGCTTTAACTAAACTGCAGGTCAAAATTCATTTTCTGAAAGTGGCCCAAAAACCCAGTATTCATTTAAAACCTGCAGTTCTGCTGTGAACCGGGTCCGTGTCAACGTTCTGTTTAACGTCAGGCAAAGAGGAAACCAGATAACAGTTCTGGAAGATTTCAAAATAAAAGGCAGATCTTCGTTACGATCATTTAATCCTCAGAGGGAAAGAAATCGGATTAGTGAGGATCTGACCTGCTGATCCCAGATCAGAGCGGATCAGTGGAAAACCGCCTGATTCCAGGGTCCGATGGCCGGATCAGAGCATCTGGAGGAAACAGAAACACCAGAGGGCGATGTGGTTCCGTGGAGGAAATCACCACCTGAGATGTTCTTGGTCATCCATTAGAGAAGTGACTGGTTGAACAGAAACTCAAAGGTGCTGCTGTGCATCCATGGCTGACCTCAGACCAGGGTGGATCAGGCTGGTTCTGTCAGAACGTCCTGTTATCGATAGTTTCCTATATATAAAATCAACCCTCCTGTCCACCAGGTAGTCTGATCTTCTTGATGCTTGTGAGTCTTTCTGTGGATTTGCATTGATGAAGCCGAGCTGTCAGCCTGGTTCGTTTCTGATCTGGTTCAATAAACACTAATAAAGTTTAATGACACCATGATGCTGCTTGCAAACTCGCTGTACAGGTTCTGGACCTGTCCATGTAAAAATGCAAGATATTAATATCCTCTGACCCAGTTATTTCATACCTGCCCACTATTAAATAGATATCAAGTGGTTCTCCTCATATTTAATCCAGTTTTTAATTTAAAGAAAGAGAAAAATGTTTAATTATTCCTGATTTATGCTTCAAATCGTCCACAAAGCTGAGGTTAGCATCCGATTCACAGCATCCGCTTCAGCGCTAAAGGGCTATTCCACTACTTTTACCTTTCAATATATTATAAGAGAATAGAATAAAATAAAACAGAGTAGAATAGAATAGAATAGAATAAAACAATACAGAATTGAGTAAAACAGGACAGAATAACATGAAGTAGAATCAAATAGAATAGAACAAATTAAAAGAAAAAACAGAATAGAACAGAATAAAATAGAATAGAATAAAGTAGAATAAAATAAAAGAATGGAATAAAACAGAATAGAATAAAATAGAGTATAACATCATAAAATAAAACAGAATATATTAGAATAGAATAAAATAAAATAAAAGAGAATAAAATATAACAGAACAATAATAATAATAACAAAACAGAATATAATAGATTAGACTAGAATGAAATAAAATAGACTAGAATAGAATAAAGTCAGATTATAAAACACGATTTGTTGAAAACTGTTATTTTTAAATTGAGAACTCTGCAGCGGACCCATGCAGCCTGCAGGGGGCGCCATGCAGGGCTGGCGCAGCAGGTGCGATAGTTCTTGGCTGCAGCAGCAGAGGAGGAGGAGGGGGCACACAGCTGGAATGCTCCTGCAGGCCGCCACATGCCTTCCAGCAGATAACGAAGCTGACAGAATGTTCCTGACAGAACAGCAGAGACCATGAGAGGATACCGAGGCATCAAGTACACCCTGTTCATCTTCTGCTACTGCTTCTGGGTGAGTCTGAGCTGCAGCTTTCATCTGATGTCTTACCCTGCAGGGACTTCATGGTCCAAACTTCAGCTGTTAATAGGAAGGAGGAGATGATTTAAACGGGAGAATCTGCTGCTGCTGGAGATTTCATTTGTTCTGGTTGAGAAAAGTGGAACCAAAGAACCTTCAGAACATGTTTCAGAACCAGATTAAATGTTATTGCTGTTAAAAGTTGTTCAGCTGATTTGCTTCCCTGTGGTTTGGGTGTGGCAGCGGTTCTGCTGAGGAAATAAACTCAGAATATCAGTTCTGGTAAACTCAAGTTCTGCTTCCTGTCCGGTCCTTGTGAATTTTTCCTCCGACTCCGTCTCTGCTCACCTACAACCACCAACCAGAACCACTCAGACAGTCTCAGTCCGGACCCGTGAGTGTGTCAGGTTTAGGGTTGTACAAACAGAACACCTTACAGTATTGGTATTAATTAACAACTCCCTGAACCAAGAGTGTCCCATCATATTTCAAAACGGCAGATGTGACCCTTCTCTTAAAGAAACCCAACTCAGATCCTGGGTGTGCCAGTTACAGATCTCAAGTAAATCAGTCTGGCTTTCTAGAGCAACATTCCACTGAAACTGCTTCAGTAAAAGTCCACAACAATCCGGTAATGGCTGCTGATGAGGATAAATATTCTGTGTCAGTCCTATTGGATCTCAGTTGGTACTGTCGACCATGCAACCTTGTTAAACAGGCTGAAGGTTCTGGCAGGTGTTTCTGGTTCACCTTTGGACTGGCTCACTTCATACCTATCTCACAGGACATTCAGCATCAAGACAGACAGGTTCTTTTATGATTATGCTCCCTTAACTTCGGGGGGTTCCACAAGGCTCAGTTCTGGACCCATTATTATTTTCCTTTTACATTATTCCATTTGCTGGCATTATCCAGTCCTTTTCTGATATTTCCTATGAGATATATGCCAATGACATACAACTGTATCTCTTTCTGAACCACACCCACTGGACAGGTTGTCCATTTTTGTTCAAAGTTTATCTCAGATCAGTGATTGGACCTCCAGTAACTTTCTGGTTTAAACACCAGTAAGACTTTGATTACAGCTTCCAATCACCTGCATCCTAAAATCAGTGAGATAATTGCCTCTTTCTGTCCAGCAGCCGAATCCAAGGTAAAAAAATCTGAGAGTCACATTTGACTCCTCATTAGGCTTCAAGTCAAATATCAGAGCTATTTCCCATTCTTGTTTCTTTCATTTAAGAAACATTTCCAAAATACGACATATGGTCTCCAGAGCTGATCTGGAGAAAATTATCCACGCTTCCGTGTCATTGCGGCTGAAATACTGTAATGCTCTTTCTACCATGCTGGACAAGTCATCAGTCTCCCGCCTGCAAGCCGTAAAGAACTCAGCAGCCAGACTTCTCACCAGCAATCCAGCAAATCCAGTCAAATCACCCTGATCCTGTTGTACAGCGCTTTGTGATTTTTAGTCTTTGAAAAGCTCTTTATAACTGACTTAGTCCAGTTTCTCCAGAACCAAAGCTGGAGGTGACCAGAACCTCTCTGTGTGACTCTGCAGGTTGTCAGCGCTGTCCTGATCGCAGTGGGGATCTACGCCAAGGTTGCCAAGGAGAAAGGTCAGTGGAGGATGTTCCAGCAGCTGATTTCTTGGTTCTGTTCCCATCATTCCAGAACACGACCCAGTTAGATCTGGGTCCAAAGCTCGAAGGTTTCCTCCAGAAGGAGGAAACTTCTTTCAGTTCTGGGGTTTAGCTTCAGGAGGGGATGCGGCAGCACTACAGATCCTGTCATTACCTGTAGACTAAAGGTGTTAAACCCATTAAATGGTTCATGTCCTGTTTCCATAGCAACGGTTTATGGCTTGAAAACTGAAGGATGAAGAAATGAGTTAAGTCTATTTCCAGAAAAGGCTGCAGATCACATTCCTGAAGATGAGCCACCAGAGGCTCTTCAGACATGTTACAACATCACCTCCAGTCAGGTGTTTATTTCTCAATAATCTGCTGAGTTTTCCATCTCTATTGCGACAATGATCAGGATTTAGCTTTCGATGCAGGATTAGCTTCTAGAAATGAATAGAAGTCTACGCAAAGTCCTTGTAAAGAGAAAGACGTACTATGTGTGTGTGTGTGTGTGTGTGTGTGTGTGTGTGTGTGTGTGTGCCTAGATGTAGTCGACACTCTAACCGTGGATCCAGCGCTGTTGCTGATCGTCGTCGGGTCCCTGATGTTTCTCATCACCTTCCTGGGGTGTTTTGGAGCGCTGCGTAACGCCACCTGCCTGCTGAAGATGGTATGACTTTAATCCTCTTGCTCATAATTAACCTGTTTTATCCATAACAACTGAGAGTCAGCAGATGAAAACCTTTAGAATCCAATAGGAGGACTCTGTGTTCATGACAGAACAGCTCTGGTCTAGAGTTGAGGATCCTAAGAGTTTGACCGAAGGTGCCTGAACTTTGTCTTTGTTCTGAAGGATTTTTTTTAAAATCCAAAATGGTTCTGGAGAACTGAGAACTTTTGGACTGACCTGAAAGCCTGAGAATTGACACTCCAGTTCTAAAAGGATTCTGTAGCTCCTTCTATATTGTTGAGAATAGTGGTGGGCACGGCGAGCTAAGAAGTTAGTTGCGGTCATCCAAAGCACTAATCATCAACATTAGTTCCAGTAATGCTAAAGCACTAAATCAAATGTGAGGAGAGGAAAAGAAACTGCTACATAAGCAGTCTTCACCCACTTCATAATAAGAGCATGAATATAAACATTTAACTACTTGAAGGATTCTTAACAAAACTTCTACACAGATGTTGAACTCTATTCAACTGAAAGTTTACAAAACACCCAAGTAAATTAGTGTTTTAGAATCCAACAGTGCAAAAATAATTTAAGGGAACCTTAAATGATTTCAAAGCTAGCAAAAACTCTAAAGCACTACATGAAAAAATAGCTTCGCTATGAGCACATTAGCAGAAGTGTACCCACCACTCATTGGGAACGTCTGGACTGAGGTTGCCTTGTAACAACGTTCCTGAGAGGAACACAGGGGTCAGAAGGAGTATGGTCGAGGATTACAGAGCTTAAAGATCTCCTCCAGAACCAGACATCTCTCTGCAGCAAACATCAGGGACTCAAGCATCCACCAGCAGTTAGAGGGGGTCATGTGGAGTAGATGGACATCATGGATGTTTCAGACTAGTGTGTTAGGATTCCAAGGTCTGTACCATGTTATGGATGTATGATCTTGTGGCCTGTTCTAATGATCTCTTTGCTGCCTTAATTAAACATGTATGCCCTACTTCATTTCTTATCTGCCATACCGTTCACTGCTGCATGCTTACATAACCATAACCGCTGATACCACATAAGGTGCACACATAGTCAAAGATAAGCTGTTACAGTAGGATGACACCCCTTCGTGCTCCATTCTTTGCTCCTCTCGGTTCAACTGTAAGATGGGCTGATGGGAGCCTGGTACCGAAGGTGAATGTCTCTCTGTATCTGTCCCATCTGTATAATCTATACACTGATCATTTTTGGCATTAAATCTCGATTTTATACTTAACCAATTCACATTATGTCACAAGGTAAATACTGTACTGATTTTATTTGTTGGGTTTTGGAACTGGAGATAAACCAACCCGGTGGTGCACAGAGAGGGAAAAAGGATGCACCGCCTTAATGCAATAACCAAGAGTCAGACATCAACCAAGAGTCAGAATCAGCCTGATGGTTGTGTTGATCTAAAGTACATATAGAACATTATTACTTCAGTCCAAAACATGTTTATTTAAGAAATCTCAGAGAACCTTGTAGTTTTGACCGGTACAGCTGAGTATCAGCAGCATAGAGAGAGAAAGTCATCTAAGTTGAGGTCATGAAGGGAAGGGGTCCCTGCAGTGTACTTTGGGTCATCCCTGAGGACAGATCAGTGGATGTTAATAGATAAATGTTGCCAGTACTGCCTGAACCAAGAGTCAGTGAGACCAGTCTGTGAACTTCCACCTATCAACAATGCTGTTGGTTTTCTGTTGATGCATTGTCTTTTCTGCTTCCTCCTGCAGTTCTTGGTGATCCTGGGTGTGGTCTTCCTCCTGCAGATCGCAGCTGGAGCAGTAGGATACGTCTTTACTGACATGGTAGCAGAAACACACAAACAGAATCCAGAACATCAAACAGAGATCAGATATGACCGAGCTGTTGTTCAGGTGATGGAAAGGACGGAGAAGCTGATGATGAAGGCCGTTGTCCGCTACAGGGAGGATCAGGACCTGGAGAACGCCATTGACTTCATCCAGAGGAAGGTGAGTGAGCAAGAAGGTCAGCACAGTGTAAATCAAACCAGCCTTAAATCTAGCTAGGAGACTGAGAGTTGCTGTGTTCCAGTTCCAGTGCTGTGGTGTAGAAGAGTACAAGGACTGGTCCCATAATGTTTACTTTGAGTGTTCGGAGAGCAACCCCAGTCTGGAAGTCTGTGGCGTTCCCTTCTCCTGCTGCATTCATCTGGAGAACCAGGTCAGACTGGTTGGATCCAAATTTCATCATGAACGCTGGACAGATTCAGGTTGTTTCTGCAGGAGACCAGAGCAAACATGAAGAAAGCTTCTCAGAGTTTACACCTGCCAGTCCTGGACAGGAGAAATGAAATTAAAGCTGAAACAAAATGCTTCTACATGCAGAAATTAAACCACTGCATCATCAGCATATAAGAAGAGACTGAAATCTAGATTTAGCTCCTGTTGCTTGGTAGGAATTATGGAGAGATGTTTGGATGTGTGGTTAAAAGAATAATAATAACAATAAAAAAAGCTTTCTGGTTGTTTTTAGCAGCACTTTTTAGAAATTTTTTCCTTATTTCTCTTAATTTTTTGTATTTAATTTTCTTGTATTTTATTTATTTTTTTAATCATTTTTGTTCAAGTCTGTGCTGGTGGTGTTACGGCATGTGTTCCTTCTTTATGTATTTTTTTTTTCATTTTATTTTATATTTTTTGTTTTTATTTAATTTTATATATTTAATTTAATTTTTATTATTTGTTCCACAGTGCTCATGGTGTTACTGCATGTTCCTTTTATATTTTTTTTAATTCAATTTTTAATATTTATTTCATTGTTTTTATTTTATTTTGGTCATTTTAAATTTATTCTCAGTTTTGTTTTTTGTTTTTTTCAATTTTAATGATTTTTCTTAATTTTTTAATCTTTTTCATTGTATTTATTTATTTTGTTTTTTGTTATTTTTGCCACTGTGTGCGGGTGGTGTGACTGCGTGTCTTCCTGTCCCTGCAGACGGTGCTGAACACCATGTGTGGTTACGGAATGCAGCAGGAACAGGAAGGCTCTGCCAGAGAGCACATCTTCACCACCGGCTGTCTGGAGAAGATCATCATGTGGGCCCAGAACAACCTGCTGCTGGTGGCCGGTCTGACGGGCGGCCTGCTGCTGCTGGAGGTACCGCCAGCCTGCTCCTCAGCTCCACCGCTGAACACGGTCGCTAACCTCCCCATGTTCTCTGCAGGTGTGCATGATGGGTCTGGCTGGAACTCAGATGGCCTGGGTCCAGAAAGTCCAACGGAGACAGAAGGACAGCGAAGCTCGGAGCAGAGAGGAGAGGAAGGAGAGGCTCTGGTTTCCTCCCTTCGCTGACTTTAATGACGAATGAAGTCCATTGATGAGATGTTGGGAAGATGCAGGAAGGTTCTGCATCAACACTGTGAATGGGACAGCAGCTTCCAGCAGCTGTGTGAAGAGAACTAAGAATCATCTGTGAAAAGTGTGGAGCTGAAACACCAGAGCCAGAACGTTGTGTGAAGTTGTTGACGGAACATGTCGGGGTGAAAGTTGAACGTCATCTCTGCTCCGTGGTGGACAGCTGAACTCCTCAGGAGAACCAAGCAGAACCAGGAGATCTCCGTTCTTATAATCTGACCTCTGTTCAGGTGGGATTCTGGGCGTAGTTCTGGTCTCCTTCAGGATGAAAACCTTCCTAATCCCACTTGTTCTGCCTTTAATCTGAGGCGGATTAGCAGCAGAAACACCTGCGGCGGCGTGTTGCTGCAGGGAGGCAGTCGTGTGTGCCCTCACGTTTGCTTTATTGGATTTATGACCTCAGGGTCAACAGGTGTGTGTGTGTGTGTGTGTGTGTGTGTGTGTGTGTGTGTGTGTGTGTGTAAACTGAACCATGGAGCAGTTGAAGAAGGTCTGATGTTTAGATCCTCCTACCTGGGAACCCACCAGGATGCATGACGGGAAACCTCGTGTTTCATTGATCCTGACTTTTATACAAAGCCTGAGCGCCATGGAAACAGTTTACCCAGAAGTCAGTGGGGTCTACTAGCAGGATCACACTTCCTGCTTCGCTGCAGGGCCACCTCGCTGATGTATTCATACACCCAAACTTCTGCTAATGTTCTCCTGTTCCAAACTTACTGGAGTTTTATTAGAAATACCAGCCTGACTGTGAAGTAGAAGGAAAATAATCCACGGTTAAAATTTGAAAAGTGTATTCAGCCCCCTTTACTGTGATTTCCATAAATAAAATTAGTAACGAGGGTTCAGGTGTGTGTAATTTATTCTGCAGATGTTTGGGTTTCAGAGGTTCTTTAGAGAACATCCTTTAAGCAGGTACATTTCTGTCATAAAAAGTTTTTTATTGGTCTGATGTAATTTTCTAATCTTGAATCTTTTTATCAGCTGAAAGCAGAAAATCATCAAATGATCAGAAATTAAGGCTTAAAAACATGAATCCATCCTGTTTGAATGGGCCTGTGTGGATAAAATGCTATACAACGTCACCCTGAACACACCATCACCATGGTTACACTTGGTGGTGGCAGCACCACGCTGTGGGTTTTCCTGGAGGAAAACCTGTTTGATCTTCAGCTGCTTTAGAAAGAATAAGCGGGTGGAGACCAACCCTGGAAGACCTGCAGCCAGAGGAGGTTCTCCACAGTTCTTCCACTCTTCAGATTTTTACTTGTAAAAAAAAAAAAGATTTTGAAAAGAATGTCACATTTATCTATATGGTATAAATATACATAGATAGACGTTAGGACATATCCTACATTAGATCATTTTGAACCGATTTTTTTTATTCAGTTGTTTTTAAACTTCTCTAAATTAATGTTTTCGCTCTGTCATGTGATTCATCTGACAGTCTACGAGATGTACAGCACTTTGGTCGGCTCTTGTTGCTTTTGAATGTGCTCTATAAAGAAATTTCCTTGGCTTATGTGCAGGAGTCTTTGTCCCCAGCAACATTTACCTGTGGGACCCATACGGGTAGAGCATTGGAGGAAAAACTGGTTCCAGATGGGATTGTCCACAGGTTACATAATGGCTCCATGTCAGTTGGATCAATATGTTTGAAGTAGCTCAATGTTGGGTAAAACATGGGACCCAAAATTTTTACTAGTATTTCATAATCAGGGATGCACAGATATGAAAATCTGGGCTGATATCGATATCCGATATTAATGATATATATATATATATATATATATATATATATATATATATATATATATAAAAAGCGGCTCATACATATATATATATATATATATATATATATATATATATATATATATATATATATATATATATATATATATGAGCGGCTGGGTAGCTCAATGGGTAAGTCACCCGACCTTCACCCGGGAGACCGGGGTTCGAATCCAGGCCGGGTCGCTTGGTTGAGATATCCAGTGTGGGTCCTTAGGCAAGATCCTTCGCGCTACTGCCTACCTCATGATGAGTGACAAAGGAATACACGCCATGCCGGCTCAGACGTCGCCCGGCCAAACAAGGTCTGCGTCAGGTGCTGGGGAACCAGGGCACCTTCACGAAAAATGGGTTACTGGAACAAGACGGAATTGGACGAGAGGTGAAAACTTGGATCTGTTGGAATGCTACTACTCAAGTAACCCTAGTCAGAGCGGTTACATGCAAAGAATGCGGGAGGAATGGTTACGTCGACATCCCCATTCAACACTAACTGCCAAACAACTAGTAGCTCAGTGTTCCAACATCTGCAAACGGCAAATGCTGTCACAACTTCAGATAGACGAGGTACAACACAAATGCTACGGCAAGGGGGAGCCAGGACGCCAGGTCAGAGGGGAGTTAGCTTCAACTCCCCACCCGGAGATTGGGTATGCAGCCCCAATAATGAACGAACCATCACAGCTGAACGAGGCAGCAACTGACCTGAGAGGTAGGATCGTGGCCCGAATGAACACCAGGCAATCCCGATGCCAATTACAACGGCTGAGTGAAGTACCATCAGAAAGTCTCATTGAAGATGTGAATGCAGCATTGAGAACGATCCCTACCAACACCATAACGGAAACCAATGAGCTGGTGTACAACTCAGCATCAGTGATCCTTGAGATGCTCGGCTATAGGAGCAACCATGAGATTCAATACCCACCATGGAAAAGACGGTTAGAGGCTAAAATCAAGGTAACAAGGAGGGAAGTGAGCCAATTGTCAGAGCTCCAAAGAGGTGCAATCAAAAGACCGGTACCCAAGCGGTACAGCCAGATGCCCATACCTGAAGCGCTCGAAACTGCCAAACAAAGGCTCCAAGCCTTGGCCAGTCGCCTAAAGAGGTACACGAGAGAAAATGAAGCCAGGAGGATTAACCGGCTCTTCTCCACCCAACCAGCTAAAGTGTACTCTCAATGGCAGGGTAATAACAACAGAGCAGACCCACCAAGGCTGGAGACCCAACAGTACTGGAAAGGCATATGGGAAAGGGAGGCGACCCACAACAGCAATGCACAGTGGCTAATCTCTCTACGAGATCACCACAGCAACCTCCCTGAGCAAGCCCCAGTAACTATCACAGTGGCAGATGTCCAAGAAAGAGTCTCAGGTATGAAAAACTGGACAGCACCAGGTCCTGACATGATCCATGCCTACTGGCTAAAGAAACTCACTGCCCTCCATGAGCGACTGGCAGCTCAAATGAACTAGCTGCAACAAAGTGGGACTCACCCTGAATGGTTAACTGAAGGGCGCACAATCCTGATCCAGAAGGATCCCTCAAAGGGTTCGGTCCCATCCAACTATCGGCCAATAACCTGTCTCTCTACAACATGGAAGCTCATGTCAGGTATCATAGCAGCTAAGATAGGTGGGCACATGGATAAATACATGAGTACAGCACAGAAGGGCATCGGCATAAATACCAGAGGAGCCAAACACCAACTCCTGGTAGACCAAACAGTCGCCCGAGACTGCAAAACCCGACACACCAACCTGTGCACGGCTTGGATTGATTACAAGAAAGCCTATGACTCAATGCCACACACTTGGATCATTGAATGCTTAGAGATGTACAACATCAACAGGACTCTAAGAGCCTTCATTGCAGCCTCGATGGGGATGTGGAAAACCACCCTTGAAGCCAACTACAAGCCAATTGCACAAGTGTCCATCAAATGTGGCATATACCAAGGAGACGCTCTGTCCCCACTGCTGTTCTGCATAGGTCTGAACCCCCTCAGCCAAGTCATCAACAAGACTGGCTACGGATACCGACTCAAGAACGGAGCCACCATCAGTCACCTCCTCTACATGGATGACATCAAGCTGTACGCTAAGAGCAAACGGGACATCGACTCACTGATCCACGCCACCAGGATCTACAGCACTGACATTGGGATGTCATTCGGACTAGAGAAGTGTGGTCGGATGGTTACACAGAGAGGGAAGGTCATCCACACAGAAGGGGTCTCACTCCCAGAGGGAACAATAGCAGACATTGAGGACAGTTACAAGTACCTGGGAATACCACAAGCAAATGGCAGCCTCGATGAGGTCACAAGGAAAGGAGCCACAGCCAAATACCTCCAACGAGTAAGGCAAGTCCTGAGAAGCCAGCTCAATGGCAAGAACAAGATCCGTGCGATAAACAGCTATGCCTTGCCAGTAATCAGATACCCTGCAGGAATAATAAGCTGGCCAAAGGAAGAGATAAAGACCATGGATGTTAAAACTCGGAAACTACTAACCATGCATGGAGGGTTCCACCCTAAATCCAGCATCCTGAGACTATACGCGAGCCGTAAGGACGGAGGCAGAGGACTAGCGAGTGTGAGAGCCACTGTCCAGGATGAAACATCCAAGATCCATAAATACATCAAGGTCAAAGCCTCAACCGACGATGTGCTCAGCGAATGTCTCAAATAATGGGGACCAGAGGATGAGGTGCTGGAGGAACCGTCATGGGAGGATAAGCCCCTACATGGGATGTACCACCGACAAATAACTGAAGTGGCTGATATCAGGAAATCCTACCAATGGCTGGAAAAAGCTGGACTCAAGGACAGCACAGAGGCACTCATCCTGGCTGCACAGGAACAGGCCCTAAACACCAGAGCAATAGAGGCTCAGATCTACCACACCAGACAAGATCCAAGGTGTAGATTGTGCAAGGAGGCCCCTGAGACAGTCCAACACATAACAGCAGGGTGCAAGATGCTGGCAGGGAAAGCGTACATGGAACGTCATAACCAAGTGGCGGGCATAGTGTACAGAAACATCTGTGCAGGATATGGACTGGAAGCCCCGAGATCAAAGTGGGGCACACCCCCAAAGGTGGTGGAGAATGACCGAGCTAAGATCCTGTGGGACTTCCAGATCCAGACAGACAAAATGGTAATGGCGAACCAACCGGACATCGTGGTGGTGGATAAACAACAGAGGAAAGCCGTTGTGGTGGATGTAGCAATACCAAGCGATTGCAACATCAGGAAAAAGGAACACGAGAAACTGGAGAAATACCAGGGCCTCAGAGAGGAACTGGAGAAGGCCTGGAAGGTGAAGACCACAGTGGTGCCTGTGGTCATCGGGGCCCTCGGGGCAGTCACCCCCAAGCTGGAGCAGTGGCTAAAACAGATCCCAGGAACAACGTCAGACATCTCAGTCCAGAAATGCGGAGTTCTCGGCACAGCCAAGATACTACGCAGAACCCTCAAGCTCCCAGGCCTCTGGTAGAGGACCCGAGCTCAGAGGTTGAGAAAGACCACCCGTGGAGGGTGAGAAGGGAATTTTTTTTTTATTTTTTTTTTAATATATATTATGATACATGATATAAAATATAATGATAATGATATAAAATATAATACATGGAAATAAACAGGTTGTTAACAGCGACCCAGTTTTATGTTAAAAAATTGACTAACATTGGCCAGTACCGATGTTAGTCTCGATTTATCGTGCATAACTGTTGCTAACCTGAATGAGACCCACTCAGACAGATTAAAACCTGCTTGGGCCCCACATTCAGATGTTGTTTGGGTCTTTAAGGCTTTAAAAAACAAACTTTCATGATAATAACCAGTGGTGGGCACACTTCTGTTAATCCGCTAATAGCAGAGCTAATTTTTCATTTAGCCTTTTGCTAACTTTGAAAATGTTTAGCACACCTCGCTTCCCCTAAATTACTTTTTTCTGGATAAATTCTAAAGAGCTAATTTACTCGGCTTTTTTGTCAACTTTCAGTTGAATAAAGTTCGACGTGTGTTGAAGGTTTGGTCATCAACTGTTAAAAATTCTTCAACTAGTTAGCCATTTATATTCATGTTCTAATTTTGAAGGGGGTGAAGACTGTTGACGCAGCACTTCCATTTCCTCTCCTCATGTTCTCTCTCTCCTCTTCCCCCCAATAACTTTATGTCAAGCAAGAAACATAGATTAACAAAATAAAAAAAGACAGAGGGGAACAAGATATGAACATAAATACAATATCTAAGGGCCTTATAGAACATGTAAATTATGTTAAATTAAATTGGTGCTCGAGGGTTGTAGTCTTTCAAGGGCAGATATAATCTGAATTAAAGTTAGCGTTTTCACATTAGCTTATTCTAACTACTGTGTTGGTGTAGCACTTTAGCATTAGCTGAACTGTTTATGATTTGTACTTTAGGGTTAGCACAGCTAGCTTTTTAGTTCATGGCGCCCACCACTGACAATAACCATAAAATAAAAAACTAGCATGCTCTACTAGCTTGCAGGAGAATAAACTCCATGAAGGTTTTTATTTCCCAATAAAAACAAGCAGATATAAAACCACAGATGTGATGCAGACTGGGCTGATAGCGGGTGAGAGTTGGCAGAGGAACATTGAGGTTAACAGTCTGATTAAGGCAGGTTAGAGTCCGATCTGCCAGGTTCCTTCACAGAGACTCCATGTCAGATCACAGACTGTTCCTCTTCTGCAGAAACCTCTGACAGCTCCACAGGAATCATCTTCTCTGGAACTAAAATCCATCATTTTAGATCTACTCAGCATTTGGACCTGTAAACGAACCACTGTGTTCATTTTTCTTTGTAGTTCAGTATTTGTATTTGAGATAAAACAGTCTCACACAGAACTGAATTATACTCGACTCCCATCTGTTGAGCCCGCGGTAAAGAAGCCGCCTCCAGATGAACAGAATCTGCTCAGGGACATACGTTGATAAGAGTCCCAGCGTTCCTTCAGCTCTTTGTTTACTTCTCGTCATTCAAGTCAACAACAACAACAGGAGCAAATAAAGCACGGCAGCTTCAGATGAAGCCAATCAGAGCATGCTGGCATGCACAGGAAGAGGAAGTCAGGAGATGAAGAGCACTTGGATTTATTCATTACCTTAAACCCCTGAGCTAGGGTGAGCACCAATCCGCCAATCAGATCACAGTGGAGAGGTCAGGTGATCATCCCTGCCGCAGACAATTCTCCCCTCACATCCGGGTCAGCAACCAGGATCCAGTGTTGCGTCAGGAATCTGGAGATTCCCTGGGAGGGATCCAGTCTCCAGACTGGTTAAAGGGTCTTCAGGTCTCAAATCCCAAACCTGGGTCCCTGCAGGTTCTGGATGCTCTCTGGTTCCTGGCAGATGCAGGTCTTCACAGTTCTGGGTTCTCCTGCTCAGTCTGGAAGCCCTGAGCAGACCAGAGATCTATGATGTTTGGGATTCCTGCAGGATTTGGAGTCGACCATCGTTGCTTCTCCACGAAACCAAAGATCCGACTTCGTGAAGGGATTCTGTCTGAGATTCTGCTCCAGCTCCGGTCCTTGGTGAGAAAATCTGTCCCCAACCAGCAGGATGAAGCAGACTGTTTGAGTCTGACCGACCTTTGACCCCATCTGAAGCTCATCTCCAGTAGGATCTGCTAGTCGGAGAGCAGAAAGGAGAATCCAGCTCCAGTTCTTCTCCTGTTACAGACCCCATGGTCCGAGGGAACACTGCCGGACCCGAGGCCCGGTCCTTCACACCTGGCAGATGTTATAATAGACCGTGTGGGCCTGCCCCGGGCCCATAGAGTCACATGTGGTCTCAAAGAGGCAGTCCTTGTGCGAGTGGATCTCTGTCAAGGGAACGTTGATGCTGTAGGAGTTGCTGTGAGGGTTCTGTGTCCCATACGACGGCACCGACTGCAGGGAAACATGGAAACCTGTTATGAATGTCTACTTTACTAAAAGCATCCATATGGAACAGACATTTCAGCTGATATTTCTATGTTTTGCATACATTCAGGGGAGGGGAGAACACAAAATCTCTCTCTACGCCAATGATATTTTACTACACATGAAGGAATATCTGATCTTTGCTCCAAATTTTACTGATTTAAAAGTACTTTTTGGAGCTTTTTTTTTTTTTGACAAACTTTGGTTTCCTTGATCCATGACAGTTTGCTGTTATTTTGACCTTTGACCTCCTCTTGGCTTGTTCAGTTTTATGCAAATCTCATTTTAATTTATTCAGAAGGGAATGTTTGGGCTCGGCAACTTCCTACAACCATCCTGTTAAACCTCTCTAAACTCTCCAGGAAACTAAGACAAACTAAGTTTGCAGTGAAAACAGAGCTGAGAGGATAGCTGGGGATCTGACCCATGTCAGAAACATTTGTCAGTAGGAGCAGTCAGTGCTGGGTGAAGTAACAGGATCATGGCTCTGGATAAATGGAACTTTCTACCTGGCAACAGTTGGGTACTTTCTGCAGAGAAAGGGGTGGAGCCAGATTAAGTTGGAGGATTGACAGTGGGAGTTGTAAACTGTTGTGGTTGTTGCTTCAGTGATCTTCTGCCATCTGATCAAAGTCTGCATGAATGAATGAATGGAGTCAAAAGCTTGTGTTTCCAGGTGGAACAAAGTGCAACGGACCAACATGACTGTAGAAGGTAACCATCAGCATCATGACAAAGTTACATTTACTGACAAAAAAGCGTCAGAAAGTAGGAACCTCCTGCAAAAATAAAAGGTAAACTGGAGATCTAAGGATCTGGAGGATAAAGTAAAAACAAAGAAGACTTGTAGAATCTGCTGGGACGTGCAGTCCAGGAGAAACAAGCAACAGTCCAACAAAATGGCCGCTGAAGAGGAGGGATTGTTGAAAAGTCAGTGACTTGATGTAAACAGCCGATAGATAACTCCTTCCTGACCCCTTCCTTTACAACAGACACTGGACCTTGGGTCTGTTGGTACTGGGCTGCGGAGTAATGTATGGTTTTATTTTGAAAAACTGGAAGCATCCGTCTGTTTCTGTCATAGTGAGAACCGCAGTGAACGGTAGCCGACCCAGTGGAAGGCTAATGTTGCTGCTTTTTGTCATTGGACAGGTAATTCCCCCGCTTTATGTTTCCTGGCTGCTGGAAAATAAAAACATCGGCTGTATTGTTACCTTTCCTGTCTCACTCAGGGGAAAATCTTTTCGACACAGGTGTGCAATGATGCCTGCGGCCAGGGCGTCGCCAAGGACGTTTATCATAGTCCGAAACCTGTCACTGCAGAGCCAGAAGGGGGCGTGGTCAGACTCAAAATGTGAGAAACCAGAGGTGCTCAGACACAAGGACATTTACTAATATTCAGTACTTACAGGATCCAATCAATGGCCACAATTAGTGTGATGTCATCAGGTGGCAGGCCCACAGAGGTAAGCACAATCACCATGGTAACCAGTCCAGCCTGAGGGATGCCGGCTGCTCCAATGCTGGCGGCTGTGGCTGTAATGCTGGAAGATGAGGGGAGATGGTCAGAGTCCAGCTGCTATTTATTGGAACTCTTAGGAATGAATGAGAGCATCATCTGCATACAGTTGAATCTCTTCATCTACACAGAGCCACTCAAACTGTTTCTGTTCACACTAGTTGGAATACCTCCTTGGTTTACCTGATAGTGACCAACTGGCCGAAGTCCAGCTCGTAATCATTGACTTGAGCTATAAAGATGGCTGCCACAGCCTCGTACAGCGCCGTGCCATCCATGTTGATGGTGGCTCCAACAGGCAGGACAAAGCGAGCAATCTGCCGGTCAACGTGGCAGTTCTCCAGCAGGCACTTCATGGTGATGGGCAGCGTGGCAGAGCTGAGAAACATGGAGACATGGAGGTTTAAGTCCTTTTCTATCAAACCTGAGGATGATGCAGGACATTGAAGCAAGACTGACCTGGAGGAGGTGGCCAGTGCGATGACCATGGCCTGCAGAAGCCCCCGGATGTAGCTGAAGGGGTTCTTCCTGGTGAGGAGGAAATAGAACAGAGGGAGGAGGACGAGGCCATGAACGAAGAGGCCAGTGAGGACGGTGATGCCGTACCAGCCCAGCTTCTTCCCCAGCGTGCTCGGGTCCTGCATTTCCAAGATCTTCCCTGCCACCAAGAAGATGATCCCAAACGGGAAGTACCTAAGGAGACATTAACTGTCCTGAAGGAGTCCGGAGTCCAAAAAAGGGGCGGAGTCATGCAGAGGGAGGAGTCTATCACAGATGGCACGTTTTCAGATCAGCTCAAACCCGGAACACTGTCTGAGAATCACATCATTGGAGCTAAAATCCTGTTTTCTTGGAGATTTTCCACAGATTCAGATAAAGAAAAGGGAACAAATTGTGCCTTGGTGACAATGGGCCCAGAGATTCAGTTTGTCAACACTACAGCCCCTGACATTAGGTCAGGTTAGACTAAGACTAAATGCAAGGAGAACCTCAGAAAGCCTGGAGAACCTCTGATCCGGACCACTTTAACTCACCACACAGCAGCATTGATGATCTTCATCACACACTCGTTGATGCACTGACAGACGTTGATCAGTGGAGCACCACGTTCTCCCATCCTGCCCAACAGCAGACCTGCACAGCAGCCAAACAGCAACATTCACTCTCTGAGCAACAACGGAAAGTTCTTCTGGACTTTTTTACTTGAATCTTTTTGAAGTTTATTTCTGAACAAGTTAGAAAATGGATGATTTCCTGGGAACAGGTCTGCTCTTTAAACATACTGATAATTTCTGCTGCTTCTGATCTGGACTTGAAGATCAATCATCAGAGCCACTACAGCTTCAAAATTTCAGTTTTTCAGAAAACATGAAAAACTGTTTGAATTTAACTTGACATAATTGTAACTGTGATGTTTGATCAGATCATTCTGGAAAATCCAGTTCAGCATCATTCCTTCTGATTTCCTATAACCCAATTTTAGATCCAAAATGAAGACTATTTCACACCCAGTGGTGGCTACTTCCTTGTCCCAGCAGGTTATATCTATTCTGAAGCCAGCTACTAATTTGATTAATGACAGGCTGGAACCGTTAACTGAGAGTACATTCCATCTAAAGAACATGTCAATGAATATAATGCAAGATGCTTACAGATATTGTATGTCAATCATTTTTCTTAATAAAGTTTTCTCGAAAGAGAAAAGTATGTCTAATAAATTGAGTGACCAGCCAGGCATGCTAGTCATTAGCCTCTCCTATGATACCAGCCTATCCAATGCTACGTCAGTCTATCCAATGCAAATGCCAGCCTATGCAATGCTAACACCAACTGATCCAATGTTAAAGCCAGCCTATCCAAGGCTAACGGCAGCCTATCTAATGCTATCGACAGCCTATCCAATGCTTACGCCAACCTACCCAAGGCTAGCACCAGCCTATCTTTGGTAATGGACAGCAGAGGAAGTAGGCAATCCAGTGGGTGACCAGCTTCTCCAAAGATAACACAAGTGAGTAGTCTCTTTCTCATTTGCCAACTCGGTTGCTCAGTTACGGGTCCAAGCCTATCATTAATCAGATCAGTAGCTGGCTTCAGAATGGATATAGTCTCCTGCGATAAAGAAGAAACCACCGCTGGGTGCGCAATAGTCTTAATTTTGGCCTTAATACTGCGTCATATTCACCCATGGTGGCAGAGAAGATGACAATTCCAAGGACATTCATCTGCTGGCTGCTGCCAGGACTTGTCTTGTAAATGACATCTGGGGGCGGAGTCAGCTCCAGGTAGACTGTCCGTCCTTTAGGGTCGCTGTCGTCAGGAATCACATAGACAAAGTTAGGCTGGATGGTTTTGGTTGGGACTCTGAGGATGGGGATCAGGTCCGTTTTGTACTGAAGAACCAGAGGCAGGTGGTTAGAGGAGGAAATACAGCAGAACTGACGGTAACTTTAAACCTGTGAGGAGGTTTACCTGCTGGAATGTGGCTTCGATCAGGTTGGAGGGAACCATGTTTCTGTGGAAGAAGAAGAGAAAAGTTAAATAAACAGAAGACCTTCATCACGACACACTGAGTGCTGGAGCTCCACCGGGCTGTGTGCTTGGTCCCCTGCTCTTTACCCTTCTTACACATGACTGCACACCCATGAACAGAACTGATAACATCCTGAAGTTCACAGATGATACGACGTCCTGGGACTGATGAGCAGGGATAATAGGACAGCTGATAGAGGAACAATAATCTGTCTGTCTATGTCAACAAGAATGGAAAAGTCATCCTACCAGCAGTTCCTCACCTCCTCAACCCAGCAGAGACTACATTTCCTGAGGTGACTCCCCCCCCAACCACCCATCCTGAACACATTCTTGAGACACCACTGGGATCCTTCAATCAACCCTCTGCCTTATAGGTTGGCACCAGAAGTTCCTACAGAAGATGGTAAAGAATTGAATAGAAATATCCTTTATTGTCCCACGATGGGGAAATTTCTGTGCAACAGCAGCAAAGTGGCAGTGACAGACAATAACAGCAAACCAGACTCACACAAAGGATCTAAAATATATATTAAAAAACAGAATAAAGAAGAAAAATATTGTACAGTAAGGCAAATTTTCAACATCAATACTGTGTTGTTGTAAAAAGTACTCCAGTCCAGAGGAATGTGCAACTGAGTTGGTTAATTAAAAATGTACAAGATGTGCAAAATGTCTCTGAACATTAAAAATATAAACCACCCACAGTTAGTGACAATAGAAAAAAATGGTAAAGTTGTACAGATACTAGTATGGATGTAAACATTTATTGATCTTGTTGGGAGCAATGATGGTTCTAGAATCTAACAGCTGCTGGGAGGAAGGATCTCCTATAACGCTCTTTAGCGCACCTCGGATGCAGCAGTCTGTCACTGAAGGAGCTCTCCAGCTCAGCAACAGCTTCATAAGTGGGGGGGAGGAACTAACCGCTTCCTCTCAGCTGGAGAGAAGCTGCTGCTCCAACATACAGTCCTGTAGAAGATGGCTGATGCCACCACAGAGTCAGAGAAGGTCTTCAGGAGCGCCCCCTGCAGTCCGGAAGACCTCAGACTCCTCAGCAGGTAGAGTCTGCTCTGACCCTTCCTGGAAAGAGCATCAGAGTTATGAGTCCAGTTTATTGTTCAGCTGAGCACCCCGGTACTGAGAAGAGTCCACGATCTCCATGTCCACTCCCTGGATGTCCACCAGTGTCAGTGAGGTGGGTCTGCGCCTGCGGAGGTCTGCCTCCAGCTCCTTGGTTCTAGCAGCACTGATCAGGAGGTGGTTCTGATGGCACCAGTCCACAAAGTCCTGAGTCCACGGTCTGTCCTCAGAGTCGTCCTCACCTGTGGTGAGGCTGACTGGGGCCAACTAAAGCCAGCAGAAATCATTATGGGGCCTTTTTCAATCAGTTCAGAACCTTCTCTAGAACATTTCTGCTCACAGAGCTTATGTGATACTTTGGGATCAATAAAGTATTTTTGAACTGAACTGGACTGAAATTAACTGAATTGAAGTGAACTGAACTCAAATAAACTGAACAGAATTTAACTGAATTGAACTTAAGTGAAGTGAACTGATCTGTATTGAACTCCACTGAATTGAACTGAATTAAATTGAACTGAACAGAACTGATCTGAACTGAACTGAAAGGAAGTGAACTGAATTAAACTTAACTGACCTGAATTGAACTGAAATAAATTGAACTGAACTGAAGTGAATGAACTGAATTAAACTGAACAGAACTATGGTGTGAAGACTCCATCTCTGAATCTCTGAAGGTGAGCTCTGGTATGCCCCTCCAGGATGTTGGCAGCAGAACCTTTAAGGCCTGGAGGTCCAGGGAAAGACTCCACGGATCAGTCTTGTTTGTCCAGAACATCTCCCAGATGCTCGTTGGGAACTTCTGGTAGAACCTCTGCAGCGGACCAGAGAGTAATACCCTGCGGCCATGACGGAGCACCACTTGGACCTGGCCGGTCCTGTTGGACTGTATTGGGCCCAGAGGTTTCCAGCAGATCAGGACACCTTGTTCCACTGTTCTATGGTCCGGTTCGGATCCTCATGAGTCCAAAGGAGAAGCTCTGGGTCAACCTGTCTCCCGGTTCTCTGGCTGTCCTCTCTTGGACCCCTTTAGTAGGTCCTGCCCCCTCCAGGCCAGGGATGTCCCACAGAGTTGTGGCCTGGCTGGACATTCTTCTCAGCTCCTCAGTGATGGGCTGGAGGCGGCTGCACGCTCAGAGGTCAGAGGTCACCAGGATCACGGTGAAGTGTTGGACCGGCTCATGCAGCTCCTGTCAGAGCGTGCACGGGAGCTGGGTCTGCAAACGTGCAGCAGCAGAGATCAGTGACTCGGTTAATCTGCCTCTCATCCTGCAGGATTACTAAAAATACCGCCATGAGCCTGAGCTCTGAAGGGATGAAGAGCTGGAGCGGGTTCTACGGTTTGTTGACCCTCAGCGCGTTTGGACTCATCATTTCTGGACAGAACTGATCAGCTCAGCTTCATTCATGCTCCTCCAACCCTGCAGCCTTCATCTCATGCTGCAGGTTGCTAGGTTACATCATCGCTGAGCGCTGGCCAATCACAGGTTGAACCAAACTCAGCTGAACTGAATTGAAATGAACTGAACTGAAATGAAGTGAACTAAATTGAACTGAAATAAAGTGAACTGGCCAATCACAGGTCGGCGCTGGTAACTGACTGGTTGGAGACAAAAGTTGCTACTTCTTCACATCTTTACGCTGAACGATCAGAGCAGACGGCCAAAACGTCCACATCTGGACATTTCCAGTACATTTAACAGGAACTAGAGCAGCTTCCAAAAGTATTCACACCAGTTGAAGTTTTCCACATTTTCTTGTAAAGAGGGAAGGCCCCTATTTATTTAGGGGCATTCAAGTTAAGGGGGCTGAACAATAATAACAGTAATTAGCTGGATCGTCTTCCTTCTACTTCACAGTTCTGGATCTCTTTGTGTTGGTCTCCAACGTTTGTAAAGGAAAAAAATTAAAGCAGATCATTCAGACACAGAAGGCAACTCTCCTCCACACAAAGAATGACCTTTAACCTCCCTCACCTGATCAGGTCGAGGAGGGCGTCGGCCGAGGTCATGACGGGCCCGCCGCCCAGACGGTTGCTCTCCATCTCTGTCCCTGTGCCGGGCTTGATGATGAGGACGAGCACGATGCCGACCACTACGGCGATGAAGGTGGTCCACAGGTAGTAGGTGACGGTGAGGACCCCCATCCTGCAGCACGCCTTGGACTCCATGGACGACAGGCCGGACATCAAGCTGGACGGACAGACAGAGGAACCGAGAGTTTAACGTCCACCACGAACATCCTTCCTGTGGAGCCTCAGGAGGATCTCAGGGGGAACCGGAGCAGCAAGTTAAAAGATGCTGCTTCATGTTTTACTAGAAATAATGAAAAGATGCTTTCCAGGCAAGAATTCAGCCTCTGCTGGGAAGCAACACAGGGTGTCTCTCATTCTGCTGCTCTGGAGCCTCCAGGCGACTGTTAACGCAATGCCAAGATGGAAAGACTTCAGCAATGACCTCAGAGAAGCAACTGCTGCTGTCCATCAACCTGGGAAGGGTCAAAGGTCATCTCCAGATCATCTGAAGTCCGTCATTCTCCACAGAGGAAGATTATTCCCAGTCTTCCCAGCAGTGGACGTCCCAGCAGATTCAGGCCAAAGTCAGAACGTGAAATTCAGAGAAATGACCAGAAACCCAACAGACTCTACAGCCCTCCGTTAGCAGGTCAAAGGTTAAAGGTCATGTACCTGAACAAGGTTGAAGGAGAAAGCCTCCTCTCTAGAAACAAGATGGCAGCAGGACTGAGGTTAGCGAAGCTGCATCTGGATGAAGGAAGATGTTGGACCCTGATGGACAGAACCGATCAGCAGAAACACCTCCAACCATGTGTGGACCACGGTGGTGGAGGGATGATGATGAGGGCTTGCTCTGCAGTTACTGGGTCGAAGCGCTCAGCTCAGGGAGAAACTCATCCTCACAGCCCTGAATCCCTTCAGCTCTTTGGGCTCCTGGTTCTTCTCCTGGTCCTCAAGGTTCTGGTTCTTCCCTCAGTCGGGTCTGGACTTCAAACTCAGGCCCACACAGAACCAGAACTTTCTTAAACACTTTGATCAGTATCTGCTGACCCGGTTCTGGTTGCTCCTACCTGGACGTGATGAGAGGAAGGATGAGCATCTTCAGCATCCTCATCAGCAGCTCTCCAGGGAAGGAGAAGTAGATCTTGGCCTGAGGAGAAAACAGAGACTGAGCGTTTAAACATGTTTTACCTTCTGAGCTGGAAAAACCTGCTGGTTTGGATCCCTGCAGCTGGTACGGGCAGAACCTGAGCAGAGATGCAGGTCCAGATCTCCTATCTGCTCGTCAGAACCTGTTGAACCTTCAGTCGGAGCTCAGATGTTTCAGGTGACCTTCAGAAGCTGCTGGAGTGAAGATTTCTGGCTCTAAGTGACTGAATGTTGGGTTGGTTTAGTCATGAGGTCCAACAGGATCACCAACTGACTGATCAGAACCAGTAGAGGAGCAGAACCACCAGAGGACCAGAACCAGCTGAGGAGCAGAACCAGCTGAGAACTAGGGAGGATGTCCTTCTTTCTGTCAGAAACCTCCAGAGAGAGTTCTGGTTCTGGTTCTTTATTGTATTAAGGACCAAACTGGACCATCTGCATGTGGATCCAGATGGACGTATGATCCTACTGAAGCTGAGAGAGTTAAATTCCTGCTGATCTGGCTCCTGCAGAACTGGACATGAAAATGGGTCTGAGGCTGTCCTGAAAGTCATCTGGTTCTGTAGAACCCAACAGAA
Organism: Anableps anableps; assembly: GCA_014839685.1. Taxonomy (NCBI): domain Eukaryota; kingdom Metazoa; phylum Chordata; class Actinopteri; order Cyprinodontiformes; family Anablepidae; genus Anableps; species Anableps anableps. Next base: position 39,598,351 of record CM026070.1, on the reverse strand, counting down.
CCACCCTGAAAAAAAAATACTGAAAGACAAATGAATGAATCTTTCAGCTCCTCCCTCCACCCACTCCTACTTGTGTTCTGTTATTAATCTCCAACACGACCGTGTAAGTAATTCAGTTCTGATCAGCTCTTAAATAAACAGACCAACATTTTCAGCAACAACCTGACATCACATCCTGTTTCGCTCTTCTTCTACAGATTTCAGCTCAAATCTGTTTTTATATTTTAATACATGAATACTGTGTTCTTGTTATGATTCATGTTTGGTCCTGCCCATGCTGTAATTAGTTTTCATTCTACTCACCTGTGTCACCTGATTGCTGATCTGTGCCACCTGGGCCCTGCTCTACTTAACTCCTCTCAGCCCCTGCCTCCCTGCCAGATTATCGACAGCCACGAGCCAGTAGAAATCCAGCGTTTCATGCCTTGCCTTCTTGTGTTTCTTCGACCCATTTCCGTCCACGGATCTTCCCCTCCTGCCAAGCCCGTTACGGATTCCTTTGGTTCTGGATTTCTGGACCCTGACTCAAGCTCCGCTTCACGACCACCGAGTATTGCCTGACCCTCTAGTTAAGTTTGCTCTCTCTGCCTCTCCGTGTATAACCTCTGCCTGATTATCGTCTAGCCCCTGGTACTGCGTTGGATTCCCTTGTGGAGACCTTCATCGATTCTTCCTGAGCTGCTACCAGTTCCTGATTCTAAATAAACTTGTTTTTCCTTTACGTACTTCTGTGTGTGGTTGAATTTCCGGGTCCTCCCAGTGAGTCCTTACAGTTCTAACAGAAGAATGGACATTCCTGCTAGAAATGTTTCATGTCGTTTATTAGAGACAAATATCTAAAATGTTTTGGGATGAAAAATGTAAATCTTGTGGAAAATATTTTATTTTGGATGTTCATCATGACGCATTCAAGGACTATTTTTAAACTAAACTGAAACTGATTGAAAAACAAGTTTACAGATGGTACATGAATGCATCACAGTGGTCCATCTACATCTGGAGACTAAAAGGTTTTTCAAACATTTTCAGAAAGTGATGCAAACTAAGAAACTCCTGATAACTGGGTTTAATCAAATGTTTGAATGTTAACTGATGCTTTCATGGAACCAGCCAATAATAGACTGGTTCCACTTTGTATCAATGGGCAATTAGAAATTAAGAGAAATCAGAGATCGCATGTGGGGTTCCTCAAGGCTCCATTCTCAGGACACTTTTAGTTACATCTATATGACCCCACTACTGTGATGGACTGGCAACCTGTCCAAGGAGTACCCCGCCTCTCGCCCCATCACTGCTGGAGATGGGCACCAGCCCCCCTCACCACCCTGCAAGGATAAGCATGATAGATAATGGATGGATGATCCCACCAGCTCAGATTATGGGTAATACGTCACCTACAATATTCATTTCTGTCAACACCTTGACGATTGCCCTGACTGTTGCTAAGTCCAAAATATCGATGAGTGTAAGGGTCAGAGAAAATGTAGCTCATTTCACCAACTCAACCATGAAAACTTAGAAGAAATTATAAATCAGTTAAGCTCTTCCTCCTGCTGTCTTGATATCCTACCTAGAAGCTTCCTTAAGAAAGTTTTATAAAAGTAAAGATCATAAACAAAAACAACAATACTTGTACCTTGTTTGCCACAGATGACAGATTGACAAACTCACCTGTGACTGTAACACCTGAACTTCACTCTATCAGGGGCTTCAATGAATTTGCCAACTTTTTAAAAAAAATTGGAGGGTTAATCTGCACATCCACACGTAATCCAGTACCATTGGTGTGCCCAAATATAACAAATGAAGAGAAAATGGCTGAATTTCACCAACTCAACCATGAAAACTTAGAAGAAATTCTGAAACAATTAAGCTCCTCCTTCTGCTGTCTTGATATCCTACCTACAACTTTCCTTAAGGAAGTTCTGCCTGTCATTACATCTGATCTGATTCAAATAGTAAACTCATCCCTCTCATCAGGTGTTTTCCCCCAGTCTCTAAAAACAGCAGTTATCAGCTGTTAAAAAAGAACAATCTGGATAAATCACTACTGCAGAATTACAGGCCAATCTCTAACCTTCCATTCATCAGCAAAATTATTGAATAAACTGTGTTTCAACAGTTAAATAGCTTCTTAACGATGACAAACTGCTTTGATGTCTTTCAGTCCAATTTCCATGGTTACCACAGCACTAAGACTGCCTTCGTCAAAGTGTTCAATGATATCCACACAAATCCAGACTGTGGAAGAACCACAGTGTTGGTTCTGTTGTACCTCAGCGCAGTTAAACTGAGGTTGGACCTCAGTTGGACCCCTCCTATTTAAAATCTACATGCTCCCACTAGCTCAGATTATAACAAGTGATGAGATTAGTTACCATAACTACACAGATGATACGCAGCTCTATATCATGATGTCACCAGGTGACTCCAAACCCATCCAAACACTGAACAGATGTTTAGAACAAATCAATGCGTGGAGGTGCCAAAACTTTCTCCAGCTGAACAGAAACAAAGTTGAATTTATTATCTTTGGACCTAAAGAGGAACGATCTAGAGTCAACGCACAGCTTCAGGTATTCCAGCTAGAAACAAGTGATCAGGCCTGAAATCTGGGTGTAGTGATGGACTCAGACCTGAACCTTCAGAGACACATAAAGACAGTTACAAAGTCAGCCTTCTATCACCTGAAGAACATTTCCAGCATTAAAGTCTAAGGTCTCAACAAGATCTAGAGAAACTCATCCATGCGTTTATCTTTAGTCGCATTGATTACTGCAACAGTGTCTTCACAGGTCTCCCTAAAGAGTCAACCAGACAGCTGCATCTGATCCAGAACGCTGCTGCTCATGTTCCCACTAAAACCAGGAAGATAGAGCACATCACCCCAGTTCTAAAGTCCTTTCACTGGCTCTCTGGAGCTCAGAGAATAGACTTTAAAATACTTCTGTTAGTTTATAAATCACTGAACGGCTTAGCACCAAAATACATTAAAGACCTGTTGTCGTCGTATCAACCTTCCAGACCACTCAGGTCTTCTGGTTCTGGTCTGCTCTGCATCCCCAGAACCAGAACCAAACATGGAGAAGCAGCTTTCAGTATTAGTTATCTATGGGATTGCAACGTTATACCTTTCCATGCATCCCTGAGTCACTGACTTATTGATTTATTGAATGAATTATTGCATTAAAATACTACAATCCGGTGTGTTTGCTGCAATAACTGAGCCAGACTGAGAAAACCTGCTGCTGCATGCTAGCATAGCGATGACGTTAGTTTTGTGTTGCTCCACAAATAAAGCCTGGTTGTTTCTTACAGGAACAGATTACTGATGCTGGATTTGGACTGACTGATGTTAAAGCTCCCAGGCAGCGTTTGATAAGAGCAGCCCGTCCTACGCAAAGGTCAAAGGTCACTCACCTTCAAACTGACAGGAGGAACCTCACTGAAGGAGAGGAGAGAGACAAGGAGTTCATTTATCTACCCAACTGAGTGTCCCTTAAGATGAGCAACGAGTAGTTAAGTTTAACTTTCCATCAGGAAAAGACTTCCGGTTCTCCTCTGTGTGATCCAGAGCTTCTTGTTCTTTTGGATCAATGGTTCTCCAGGTGTTCTGAAGGTCTTTCTGGGTGTTATTTGGACTTTAGCTGGTTTTTCACTCAGTTTAAACCCAAAACTGAAACTTTAGGGAGTTAATCTGAGGAAAACTCTAGAGGCTCCATCCTCCTTCAGCCGTCTCTTTCAGCAACACAAACTCCAGATTTTCCTTTTAAACTCAAACTTCCAGCTCTTTTTGATGAGGTCTTGAGGTAACAAGGTGCGCCTGAACGCAACATCAAGTCTGTTTCAGAGTCCTGGATGATTTAAATGTTTTAAAACCCGATTCTAGAAAAGTCCCAGCAATCCAGATAAAATCAGGTCAGATTTTCAGTCAGTGCGTCTAAATGACAGAAAGCTCTGGTTCAGTAAAACTTTATTTATCTCTGACAGTCGACAATCTGTTAAAAAGTCAAACATCTCCAGTGAAAGAATCTCTGGGTTAAACTGAGTCATGTTGTTAGGGACTTTGATCTGAAACCGGATCAGCACCAGATCTGTAGTATTTCAATGAGTTAGTCGAACCCGGTTCCAAGCTTGTTTCTACTAATGATGCAATGGATTCATTTATCCCCCTTTAATCCTCCTGCTGTCATTATATCATCAGAACATCCAACAAGAACCGAGTCGAGCTTCGCAGAATCAGCAGTCAACCAAGATTCTGCTCGGATCATGAGGTTTTTATCGACCAGAACCCTCAGAATCTATTCCAGTTTAACTCAGATCCATGGATCCAGGTGTCCCCATGAGGGTTCTGGACTCAGCGAGACGGCGGCTTGGGTTTAAATTTAAAAAGATTAGCAGAGCTGCTAAAAACGGACTCCTGGCTGCTTTATGTAAGCCGACACCTCAAACTGTTCGGATCAGCCATTCAGGTGAATAAAAGTAGGAAATAAAGGCGATCCATGTCTCTGAGGTCCAATTATCCCCCGGACAGACCGGGACGAGTCCGGGTCAAACCAGGAAGTAAGGAACCAGAAGATTCTGGATTCAGAGTTTCTTCCTTCATCTCAGTGAAATTGATTAGATTAGCATCCAACAGAATGACCTCTGACCTTCTGGTCCAAAGTACAGTACACTCTGGGAGAAAACAGGTTCTGGTTCTGCTGCGATCCAAGACATCTGGATCAGAGAATTTCAATCCCAGAAACAGGAGAAGGTCCAGAGAGCAGAAAACTAGGAGACGATGGATTGGGACAAAACTGGATGGATAACCAAGTGACCTTTGACCCCTGAATGCTTCAGGCTTTAGAAGCTTCAGACCTGGTGACTCAGCAAGTCGCCATTGAACAAAAGAACTCAGGTCTCCTAGTTTAGGATCAGAACCTGAAACATCTCAGCAGAACCCAGGGAAGGATATGAGGACAGCCTCAGAGGACAAGTGTCCCAGAATCTCCTGCAGAGAAAATTAAACCTGGAGTTCTGGTGGTGAAGGTCCAACAGAACCAACCATATTAAAAACATTAACCTGTTTCATCACCTGATGAACATCAGAACATCTCCAGAGACCCGACTTTAGGCCTCCAGAATCTCTAGAACAGATCATGGTTCTGTTCTGCTTTCTGGTCCTCCGAACATTTCTTTGGACCTAAAGAGGAACGATCTAGAGTCAGCGCACAGCTTCAGTTATTACAGCTAGAAACAAGTGATCAGGCCTGAAATCTGGCTATAGTGATGGACTCAGACCTGAACCTTCAGAGACACATAAAGACAGTTACAAAGTCAGCCTTCTGTCACCTGAAGAACATTTCCAGCATTAAAGTCTAAGGTCTCAACAAGATCTAGAGAAACTCATCCATGCGTTTATCTTTAGTCGCATTGATTACTGTCTTCACAGGTCTGCCTGATTAGTAGTAAGTGGAACATTGATAATTGTTTTCAAATTATATTTGCTTGATAATCCTCATGATTTTGATGCCCTGCTGCTGAAATGTTCTATACAAATAAACTTAACAGAACTTTAGCTCCATTCCAGCCTGTTCAGTACCAAGCCGCAGGCATGTTGATGAGATCGGATCACTCTGCTACCAGTCCACTTCAGAACTGGGTTAAAGGTTCTGTTACTGGTGTTTAGATTTTAATGGGTCAGAGTCCATCCTGTTTATAAGATCTTCTCTCATTCTACAGTCCGTCCAGAACCCTTAGATCTTCTGGGGAGGTTCTTCTGCTGGTACCAAGACGGAGAACCAGAACTTCCTGAAGACCTGAGAACATCAGAACATCTTCCCACCAAGGAGTTTCAGCAGCCTGGGTCAGAAGAACATCAGAACCAGAGTGTTGGTTCTCCTGCTGCTGCCAGAACCATCTCGACTCCATCAGGCAGAACCTCTGGATCAGTGTTAGAACGAATAGTTCTGATTGGAACAGTTTCAAAACTGGGGTTATTCCTGAACAGAACCGTCCAGAACTCCAGCCGACCTGGTTCCACATCATCTCCCCACCAGGTTCTGCAGGTTCCTGCTGATGACCCGTGGGCCTGTCACGATAACGAAGTTTGTTGGCCGATTAAAGCTGCAGTATGTATAATATTTTATAAAAAAATATTTTTCTATATATTTGGAGAAACTGTCACCATGTTGTGATAGAACGGTATGAAACCGATAATCTGTGAAAAAAAAAAAAATCAAGCTCCTCTGCCCTCTCCCAGTGCTCCCAGTGCTATTGAGAAACAACCAATCAGAGCCAGCCAATCACCGTCTGAGTGGCGCTGCTCATGCCCCTCTCTCCCACCCCCCCCTGCTCTCTGCTGTGCTGCAGCTAGCACAGCCTGTTGTGAATGCTAACGCTAGCTAGCATGGCCACTGATGACGAAAGATAAACAGCTTTCCTGTAATGGTAAGTTGTTTCTCCGCCATGAGCACATTTAGCAGCCAGTAAATAACATTGACTGACAGCGCTAAGACCCTCCTCCTGGCTCTGATTGGTTGTTTTAGGTTGGGAGCGGCGCAAAGTTACATACTGCAGCTTTAATTATCCCAGAAATTATTGCGATAAACGATATTGTTCTGAGACCATTGTTAACTAATAGCACAAAAATGGCATAATAATGCAAGTACACCCTCTCAAAGATTAATAAACTAATTTCTAAACAAATTTAACACTGGAATTGGAAGACATTTGAAATATCCAAAATACATAAACAAACCATAAATAAATAAAATGGATCATGAAGTCTGTAAACAAACTGGCCCTTTAAAGTGTATTAATCATTATGCTCAGACAGGAAAACAGGCTGTACTGCAAGTTAGGACTTTTGTGAACACAAAGTATAAACTTCTTACTGTGTACTGGGTGTCCAATGCTTGTATCTTTTCAAAATGCTGGTTTTTCAGTGAGATTAAAGGGCAGCATCTCTTTAGTGATGAAGCAAACTGACTTAGTGCACACCATTTGGCCTTTTTGTATTTGTTAATTGAAGACTTGAGTGATTGTGGACAGTCAGTAAGACGGAGACAGCCTTTAGGTTGTAGTTTGTTTTTTTTTGTTTTTTTCCCCCAAGCAGGAAATCCTGCAACAAATAATTACATTTCAGATGCAGATACATGTTCGTTATACTGTCGTGTTTAGTTGCTAATGTTTTACAGCAGAGCGGCTCTCACAGGTTCAGTGTTTCACCTCGGTCGTTCAGTTCAAAGTGTTCCCAGACTGCAGCTGTCACGCTCGGCTTTTAAACCGTGCGCACACAGGCTCGCAACGCCACACAAGACAGTTGAAAACTGCTCAACTCTTATCGACGTCATCGCGTTGTGTGGGCCGTGGGGGGGTGGGTGCCTCATCAGCACCGTGCTGCTGTTATTGATCACATCATTTACAGATGCACAAACACCTGCAACATTTTTCAGCCAAAGTTCTGGCGCCCGCTCTGGCGCGGCACCCCAATTTGTGGCATATATTAAATACACACTTTTTGCGCCACTGTATAGATACATAGATATGTCTGTAGATATACATCCATAGATATCTACAAATGCACAAACATATCTATAGATATCTATCTATAGATGGATATCCATTTACAGATCAATAGCTATAAATAGATATCTATCAACCTCCTGGTTCTGATGTTTTCAGTCATTTTAGGAAGGTTTTCAGATGTTCAGTCTTAACTATCCTGTAAAGCCAGCAGCAGAACCAGAACCGTTTGGACCAAACAGGCCTAATGTAAACGTAGCTGTCGTCAGACTCAGAGCTAAAACGGACAGTTTGGGTTTTGGAGGCATCTCTCTCAGTTGAGCCGACCCTGCTTTGGAGAGGTTCTGGTTCCGCCCCTGGTGGAGGTCCAGCCAGATTCCTGAAACAGTGAAGCTGCAGTTGAAGGGCAGAATGTTTATGGTGAAGCGGGCCGGTTCTGTACCTGTGTGGACAGCTCGGTTCCTCTCAGCATGAAGCCCAACGTGCAGCCGGTGATCACGGCGATGATCGACAGGGTCAGCAGCCCGTTCCTCCGGCAGAACCCCCTCACGTTCCTCCACCGGACCCCCCTTATCCTGTCCATGAAGAAGGCCTTGACCCGGTCCGCCGCGGTCCTCCCAGTGGCACCGGGACCAACAGAACTCTGGTCAGAGCGGGTCTCGTCCTCGCCGCTCGGCAGCAGCAGCTCCTCCATGCCCTCCGAGGTGGTGGGGTCGTCCTGGCGCCGAGACAAACCTGCGAGAGCCCCGGAGAAGCCGGCCTCTTCCATGGAAGGATTAAATAACCTGCGAGCAGAGCAGCAGGACGGCTGCAGGCCGACTTACCGCCTTAAGAGGCTTAAGGTGGAACGGGGGAGGCATCTGTTGTTTCCTTTTCACTCCTTCAGGAAGGTGCTCAGAGGTCAATGAAATCGACTCCAGCAGCAGCAGAGCTAAAGTCCGCTTATTCTGTTTATCTCAACAACAGGAAGTGATGTCACAATCGCATGAAAGCTCTCCATACTTCATTTCCTGTGACCCAGACTCTGGTTCTCCAGGTTCCTGAAGGTCTGTCACAGATTTTGTTTCAGGGTCTGCAGAGAACCTTCAGCAGAACCTCAGTCTGAATCAGACCAGGGGGTCCAAAGTGGGCCCCCGGGGCCATTTGCAGCCCTCAAAATAATTTTGTGCAGCCGTGGACCACAATTAGAGATTAGCAGAATATTGGTCGAGAAGCCCATGTGCTTCATGCAGACCTAAAAATACTTAAAACACAGGATGACATTCATATTTAAGAAAGGATGCTGAGAAGGTACAATGTGCTCATCTTTTATTAACCACGTTGTGCTTTTCATTTATTCACAGTAAACAGAGCCTCAGATATCCAGTGGTTTTCACTCAGACACACAGCTGGGTTCTGTTGAACCGGGTCGTTCTGCAGAACCAGCAACCCTCATCCTGATCACAGATGGCGGAGGAGGCTCAGGAGAAGCTGGAGGACCGATCCGTCCAGGAGATCCTGGTTCTGATGGAGATGGACCCTCAGGGGTTCTGTTCAGGTTCTTATTTAGAGCGCTGGGTTCCTGCAGGTCCAGACAGATAGGTTCAGGTTGGGAGCTAAGCGGTTCTGATCCATTCTGCTCCCCTCCTGTCTAACAGAACCTGCAGAACCAGAGATCTTCCACAGAACGCTGCGATCCTGCCAGACGGGGTTCAGGGACAAACTGGTTCTGGAGACCCGGTCCGATCAGCAGAACATTCTATTAAACAAGCATCAGAACATCTCTGGGTTCACCTGCAGGAGGAACCGGGCACTGCGCCTTGAACGGAGCAATGAAAGCAGAAACAGCTGCAGGTCAGGGGTCAGGGGTCAGGGTTCCTTCATTATTTCTCAGGACGCTGATTGAAGTCGTAGTTCCTGCTTTCAGCCTGTAGGGGGCGCAGCAAGGAACAGGAAGGGAGTTTATCTAGAGAAGATGAGTGGCTCCGCCCACTTCCTGTCACCACTTGATGAAGACGAGCACGGCGAGCGCAGCGTAGCCCAGGATGAGGAAGAGCACCTTGAGGAGGCGGTCCTTCTTGTCCTCCAGCTCCGGACTCAGGATCTCGAAGAAGGTGACGAACAGGAAGGTCCCGGCGGCGAGCCCCTGCAGCAGCACCGACGCCACGCCGCCCGCCAGCGTCTGGGCCGACTCGATGCCCATGCCCGCCGCCGCCCCCAGCGGGATCGTCAGAGCGACAGCCACGGCCAACTTGGCGGCGTCCCTGGTGCCGAGCGCCGCCTTGGCCACGCTGACGCCCAGCGCCACGGCGGCCAGCGTCTCGTGGACGGCCACGCCCAGGAAGAGGCCGCCCAGCTTGGCGGCGTCCTCCTGCAGGCCCAGCGCCACGCCTTCGAACACGGAGTGGGCCGACAGGGCCAGAACCAGGCCGGCCAGCCTCAGGGGCCCCGCCCCCGCCAGCTCGCCGGCTCCAAAGTGCCCATGGTGGTGTCCTCGGTCCTTGCGCCCGCCTCCGCCTGGCGACGGGATGAAGGGCGCGTCGTATTCCGAGTCGCTGCCAGGCTCCGAGCCGCCGCCGGCGTTGAAGGTCTCCAGGTCGATGAAGGACGGCCTCTCCTTCCTGAAGGTCAGGACGGCCTGCTCCACAAACACGGTGATGAAGAAGCCCACCATCATCATCGTCTCCGCCAGCGGGTAGTCGCTGCTGATCTGCAGCTGACGGAGGACGCCGTCCGCCTGCGGAGAGGACAGAGGACAGGATGGAGGACGCATCTGCAGGACCGCAACCTGGGTCTGGTCACGGCTCCAGTTAATATCTCAGCTGCTGTCATGAGTTCTGATTTCACCACAAGTCCTTTCGTTTCGTTAAAGCGATGACATCACTGCCTACGTGGCATAATACCTGGCTGACCTCACTCTGATTGGCTACAGCCCTGTCCGGGGAAGGCTTCAGCGCTGAACATCGTCTCAGTCTGAGGTCATAACTGTGCGCTGCTTCCCCGTGAATGAGCTTCAGCCGCTCTGCTCCGGTTCTCTCGTCCTTCTGGAGGAAAGTGGAAACTTCCAGAAGCTTCCGACCCTCGGACAGAACAGCTCCGCTTTTAGCAGCCAGACGTGCTAGCACGATTTAGCCTTTAAATTTGCCGGTGTATCAGCTGAGGGGTTGGCGGGGGGGCTGTTAGCTTGATGCTCTGCTCTGATTGGAGAATATGAATTACACAGAATGATAAACTGTTCTCTGATTCGTCCATTTTTGAGCAAAGAAACGAAGCCGGCCGTCTCTGAGCAGAGCTGTGAATCCAACTCCTGACGTTCACACGGCCTCATCAGACCCCAACGGATCAGATTAAACCCCCAAAACCACCAAAAAATGACATCTGTTGTCACGACCCGTTAAGTGAAAACACAGTAGCTGTTGATGTTTTGTTCAGTCAAATAAAGTCTCTCATCCTTTTTCTTTTTTTTAGACTAAATACCATCATTTCTGGACTACGAGGCCCCCACACTTTGAACACAGCGATGCAGCTAATTTACGGCTTTCTACCAACCGCTTTCAAAAGACTGGACGTCTGCGTGATGAAGAGGACGGCAGAAGCTGAAGGGCGAGAGGAACGTGAAACTGAGGGCGACAACTAAACAAAGAGAGGCTGGGGAAGAGTGTGTGAGGCCAGAGATGTACAAAAACCACCCCCACACCAACACAACCACATCCCCAACGCGCAACACACTCATGGCGCAGAAACAGCAGCGTTGACCTGACGGTCAGTTCCTGCCACACACACACGCCTACGTAGCCGCTCTGTTACTAATGACACTAAATAATGAGAAAGGAAAACAAAGCGTACCAGTCTGAGGTGAAGTCCCCTGCTGGCTCCTGGCTCTGACATCCAGAGGAGTGAACTCACAGCATCTGCTTCATTTAAGTGTTTTCGGCCAACGTTTCGCCAGATTGACTCATTTTACTCAGCGTCACATGTAGCAGGTGGAAGAAGCTCCAGCTGGCAAACAAGCTAACGTAAGCTAACCAACGCGCCCACCCCCACCGACACACACAGGTGTAGCTGCAGGACACTTTCACACAAAAGACCATTTTTATTTTTCTCAACAATTTTTTTTATAATAAAGGGGAGAAAATAAAGAGTGAAATAATTATAATAAAACATTTTTTAAAAACTCAGTTTATAGACAGGTGCTGCTTAGAAATGTAATTTGATTAGATTTTTTCCAGTTTGCCATCTTCATTTCCTGTCCTTCAGCAACATGAGTGATGATTCTGAGACCTCGGGACTATTCTCTAGCAGAACCGTTCAAACGCGCCGTGTCGGCCCTGGACGAGTCGTGTTCCAGCACATCTCTCAGAAACTAACTGAGCATCTAGCAGTAAACTGAACTCATCCTTCAGTCACCATGGTTACCACCTCATGACTGATTCCTTCATTTCCTGGATTCATTTTTAAAGGCAAAACTGTTTCTGACTGAAATCTGCTGCTCATCAAAAGCTGATTCCTCCTGGCAGCTGTGTGTGTGTGTGTGTGTGTGTGTGTGTGTGTGTGTGTGTGTGTGTGTACCTTGTCTCTGACAGCCGGCAGCAGAGCGTTGAAGCATGTTGCGAGGAACACGCCTCCTCCGAAGGAGTTGCAGAGCGCCAGCCCCCGTCGGTAGCGGCCGGCCTTCTCGTGGTCGGCCAACAGGAGGCGCACCGGCACCAGGATGCCAGCCAGCATCAGCCCAAACAGCCCCAGCAGGCCCAGCAGCTTGGCCACCAGGATCTGCATCCTGAGCCGTGGAGACTCTACGAGCAGCAGAGACGCATCACTTCCTGTCTGGTCAGCAGTGGAGGAGCTGCAGCATCCCTACTGGTTTCACTGGTGGAGACACAAACACAGCAGCTGTTACTGGGAACCACGAGAGCCAGCAGGACCGGATCCACCCGCTGGAGTTCTGGTTCTGCAGCTTCATAGCAGGAACTCACTGAGTTACTCTGGGTCAGAACCAGAACCAATAGGTCCAAATAGGATTTCAGCCTCAGATAATCCAGAAGTTTCATAGAATATAATGCAGCAAAATTTCATTATTCATTAGATTTCACTGTTTTTATGACGAAAGGAAGCGGTGCAACATAGAAACAGGAAGTGATGAAATCTCTGCGTTTGTTTTGGACAGGAAGGAAGCGGTGAATCCACCTGGACCGGCAGGAAATGTACTTTTCCGTCACCTTCCTGACTTATTTCACAATTATTCTGATTTTTCCAGGTTTATCCTGTTTTATCACTGAGTTATTCCTGATTTGTCATAACTTATCCTACTTTATTCCAGATTTAGCATGAGTTATCCAGATTTGTCCTGGTTTATCGTGAGTTAGTCCTGACGTATTCCTAAATTACTTTGGTTCATCGGGAATTATTCCTGATTTGACCTGGTTCATCCTAATTTCCTCCTGGTTTATTCCTGAGTTATTGCCAGCAGGAACGTTCTGCAGCTTTGCTCCAGTCTCGTGTTCTGCTCAGGGGTCCAGATCTGATGGTTCTGAACGTGAACCAACCCAGAACCTGCTGGTTTCTTCTCTGCTCTCTGCTTCCTGTCAGGTTCTGATGAGAAACTTCAGGTCCAAATGAGCGGATTCACCAGAACCTGAGTAGAAACCCTGCTAGTTCTGCGCTTCAGAGACCCCAGAGGAATTAAAAACACCACCATAAGCTACTTCCGGTTAGCCTAACAGCTAACAGGGGCTAGCTACAGCAGCTAACTAAACAGGAACCGGTCCGCTGGGTTAGAACAGCGGTTCTGGACCGAGTTCATGAAGGCTATCGACCACCTTTAGAACCCCAGGATCCGGTTCCACCACCAACAGAACCACACCGTGTTTACCTGGACGAACATCCGTCCTCTGCTCCGGCAGGTGCATCAAAACACTTCCGCTTTAGCGTCAGACTAAAGGTGAGGATTGATTGGTGGATTCCTGGTGACGTAAACACCTTTTACAGAGAATGTTTTTCTTTTTTCTCTAAACTCCTAAAAATTTATTATTTTGTTCCAGCTTTAGTTGTTAAAGCAGAATTGGATTTTCTGTTAGTTCAACTTTTTTATTTTTTGTTATTAAAACATTTTTACAAACATTTAGAAACAAACCTTCAGGCTCAGAGTCGTTCTCCTTCCTAAACCAACACTGACCAGATCCTGGCAGAGTTGATCCCAGGTCTCTCCACTGCTTTTCAGGACCAGCTCCTCCGTCGTTCTCAGATCCAGGTGGTTTCCTGACCTCAGCCCCAGAATGGTCAGTCGGTTTATTAGAACTCCAGCCTGGTGTTAGGATGCTCCTCCGTGCAGGATGCTTAAACCCTCATGGGTCTGATGTTGAGCTGCCTCCTGGGTTTCCACGGCTGCAGCTGGTCTTGGTGGATCCAGAAATCGGTTCTTTCACTTGGAATCTTTTCTGCAGCAGCTTCCTGCTGTTTTGACGCAAAGTGACGATTGATCAGCCTTTCCTCAGCAGTAAACTCGGATACCAAGTCCAGGACGTCAGTACATCTGCTCCTCTATTTATAGCAACCAGTCTGCTGGTTAGATTGATCGAGCTTCATCAGACTGCGCCTTAATAAACTAAACTGGAAGATCAGATTTGAAAATGTTGGTTTTCAAAATGAAATCATTTAAAGAATGATAATGACAGCCTATACTCATACTGGCTGAGGTCATCCTGAGCTATTTCTGTAGCTACGCTGCCATAGGCTGAGGCTGCTGGAGGACAAACTTACCACTTTTCCTCATTTTCTTCTCCTACTACTCTCCAGTTTGTATTATTTGATGTTATTTCAACTGTTAACTTTTTTTTTTTTTTAATCGCCGTGGAGTTGGAGTTGAAGACGTCATCATACACCTGCTTCAACAAACCCACTGTCATCTGGACAAAGCAGGCAGCACTATGAGGATCATGTTCTTTGATTTCTCCAGTGCATTTAACACAATTCAGCCTGATCTGCTTTGTCTGAAACTCCAGGAGACTCAGGTGGGGGCTTCAACAATCGCCTGGATCAGTGACTACCTGACAAACAGACCACAGTTTGTGAGACTGAGGGACTGTGTGTCTAACCAGGTGGTCAGCAGCACAGGAGCACCACAGGGGACTGTACTCTCACCATTCCTTTTCACTCTGTACACTTCAGACTTCCAGCACAAGTCAGACTCCTGTCGTCTCCAGAAACACTCAGATGACTCTGCAGCTGTCGGGTGGATCAGAGATGGACAAGAAGCTGAGTACAGAGAGCTGGTGGACCGCTTTGTGTCATGGTGTGGAAACAATCATCTCATCTTGAATGTGAACAAAACTAAGGAGATGATTGTAGACTTCAGGAGAAACAGGGTCATATTAAACCCTGTTTCCATCATGGGAGAAGAAGTGGAGGTGGTTGAGGAACATAAATACCTTGGTGTTCATCTAGACAACGGACTGGACTGGAGACTCAACAGTGAAGCGTCTACAAGGAAGGACGGAGCAGACTGGACTTCTTGAGGAAGCTAAGATCCTTCAAGGTTTGCAGCAAGATGTTGCAGATCTTCTATCAGTCTGTTGCTGAGAGTGTCATCTCCTCTGCCATCATCTGTTGGGGCAGCAGCATCAGAACCAGGGACCTAAAAAGGCTCAACAACCTGATAAAGAAGGCTGGTTCTGATTCTGTTCTGGGGACGACTGTGGAACCTCTGGAGATGATTATGCAAAGAAGGATTTTGCATAAAGTTAAGAAAACAACCCTGGACATCCTCTTCATGAGACTGTCATTGGAAAACAAAATCTCTTCTGTCAGAAGCTTCTTCAGACTGGTTGTAAAACGGACTGCTACAGCAGATCTTTCCTGCCCACAGCCATCACCTTCTATAATAACTCCTGGACTAAAACATTTCATTTCCCTTTGGGATAAATAAAGCATTTCTGAATTTGAATTGAATTGCTGTTGTATAAATTGGCCTTGTTGCTATGGTTACGCATTATAACAATTATCCAAAAGAAAAGAGCAACAGCAAAACTCAGTAGGTGCAGCTCATCAAAACAGGAGCATGATAGAAACGATGCTGAGGGATTTATTGGCGCTGCCACCATGAGGTGCTATTCCAGAACTAAAAACTAACAAATCTATGCTGTAGTGAATCATTCTGCTGCACCGTTTCCTTTGATCTGCGGGCTCAAACAGCTGACTCTTCTCTGCTAAGTGGCTGAAAGTGTCTCAACCATCTTCTGAACCTGGTGTTTGGTTCCAGATTTTTTATTTCAACCATCATGGCTTCCAGCAGTCAGGACCAAACAAGGCAGGAGACGCTGAAAGCTTCATCCAAGCAGCTGGACGTCTGGATTTCTACGGTGGAAACAACCAGACCTCAGACAGCAGCCAGTAAAATGGTGAGAAGCTCTTTTAATACAAGTGTCAAACAGCCTCCCTCCTGCAGCTCCATGTGGAGGAAGAGTTCTCCGTTCATTTACACTAAAGCCACTAAAGCAGGTACTCTCACTCTCTCTCTCTCTCTCTCGCTCAGCCAGAGATCCACGGAAACAGGCAGAAAATACTTTTTCATTTACAATCTGTTGTTTTCAGAGGAAATGAAACACATCTGAAGCTGTTGTGATCTAAAACGCTCCTCTTTAAACCCACACAGAGCTGCAGGAACCGAGGGGAGGGTCGGTGTTCCTGAACAAAGCCGATACTCTCATGCTGTCGTTACAGTTATGGAAAAACAAAACATTTCCTTAAAGTCCTTTGAGTTTTACAATCCATATCAGAAGGGAAATCAAGCCAGGCGCCGCCGCCTCCAAACCTGTCCAGCCTGAAAGAGACGGAAAGGGAGAATCAGACGCTGCTGAGGAGATGATCAGATCACTACGGGATGGCATTTGTAAATTACACAGTTAAAAATTAACAGCAGTAATTTGGGTTATTTAGTCTGTGATAAGAGGAAAAAATGGGGGTTCAGTTTTAAAATTCATATTTTCACCATGTTATTCATTCATTTAGAAATGTCACAGTTATGGCTGTAATGATTCATCAAATGATTCGAGCACCTCGATTATTTAAATTCCTGAAGGGAAATGGTCTGCCTCGAAGCTTCGTTCAATTATGTTTTACTATTTAGCGCCACGTGTTTTGACCGGATGATTATTAATGTTGCGCAGCGCTCTCACTTCTGAGTTGTTGACGAATGCTCAGTGCTATTAGTACAACACGGGGAGACCAATCGGCCCCTCGTCCCTGGACATGTCAGGGTCTCCACCGTTTCTCGGGGACCAACAGGCATCATTAAACTGACTGGTGCGATGCCTGGAGCACGGCAGCCTTTCTTTCATTGGACGTCGTCGCGGAGCTGCCGCCTCGTGGCGGTTCAGAGCGAACGCCGGCTGTATGAATACATGTGGAGCGGATACACGCACAGATAGATGCAGCACACCGGGCTGCACTGCAGCGCTGCAGCTGATGCTGAGCGCCAGCGTGGCTTTATGATCGAACCAGAAAATAAATTTCATACCATCCTGGTTGCAGCAAGTGGGTGGCGGAGCGCAGCGTGTTTATAGCCGGGATATGTTTTTCTGTTTATGCCAAAGATCCATTACTCACACGGACACAAAAGCGATAAATGGTTGTATAAAGTGACAATTCATCTATTAAATTGACTGAAGACAAATATTTAAACTAAAGACTGGAGTATTCTTTTTTTCTTTTAGTGTCTGTCAGCCTTCTTCTTTTTCTTTTATTATTAAATATAATTTCAGATTTTTGTGTAATTTTTGTTTGATTTAAGAATAAGCTATTATTGCAACACGTTAATTTTCTAAGATAGATCAAAGATGAACAGATATGAAAATTTGGGCCAATATTAAAATCCAATATTAATACTGCTGTTATGGCAGAATTTACCAATATTTTATCAATTTTTTTTCAATAACGTGATTAATCGTCAGAATAATTGATAGATTACTCGATTACTAAAATAGTTTACAACAGCCCTCGTCACAGTTTCTAATTTAATATTTAGTTAGCATGCTAAATATTTAGCTTCAAACTAAATAATTAGCTTCAAATAATTGTTTGGCATGCTAAATTATTAGCTCTATACTAAATATTTATCATGCTAAATAATTACTTATTTTGATAACTATTTTTTTTTTATCTTTTAAAGGATTTTTTGGCTCTAGTAGCCTTTATTTGACAGTTAATTGACCCCTGGTGACTGCGTAGCGTAGTCAGCCGTATGGTGAACATGTAAACTGCACAAGCAGCAAGCTGGTTTGGTTCCATCCTGTGGTTTACCCCTTTCCTCCAGTTTAAAGCCAGAGTAATCCCAAATAGCCAACTTTGTATTTTCTTGGCAACTAATTCCTCCATTTTTGAACTTTTATGTTCTAAATTGTTGAATCAGCCAGTGCCTGTTTACATTGTTCCGCCCACAGAAGAAGAAGTCCTCCTGTGCCAATATATCGCCCATCATCATTTGTTGGACAGACGAATATCAACTGGGAAAATGTTGCATATCTCCCAACCCCAGCAGCTATATATTGAGTTAGCAAGCTAAATATTGAGCTTGCTAACTAAGTATTAAGTCTGAAGATAACTTAGCATGCTAAACGATTTAGTTTGAAGCTAATAATTTAGCTTTGAGACAGCTAAATATTGAGTTAGCAAGCTAAAGACTAAGCTTTTAAGCTAAGACTAAGCTTACTAACTCAATATTTACTTTGGAGCCGAAGCTTTGGTTTGAAGCTGAAGTTAAAAAAACATAAACATGGTGAAAATTATGGCTATTTTTTTCCCTCTTATGACAGGCTAAATAGCCCAAATTATTGCTGAAGTTTTTGACTGTAACTTTACAGACGCCCCCCAGCAGATCACAGGTCAGGATGATGTTCTTCATCCATTCATCACGGACATGAATCCCCAGTGAAACCAGGTTTACAGCGACATCTAAAACCTGCTCTGGAATCTGCAGCTGAACGTCTGCCTAACAGAATGTTATGGGGCTGCTAAACTGAAGCATGGTGGGGGCACCATCATGATGTGGGGCTGACTAATTCAGAGTAATTGAAGCTGTGGATCAGTAATAATCTGCGTACAGTTCAGAGCGTCACTGCTGCTCCTCGTTTCCAGCGCTGGGCGTTCGGTTGCGGATTTGACTCCTTAGCTGTTCGATGAGTTCGGGGTTCTGCTGCTGCATCTGCTGAGCGAACTGCTGCCCCCTACAGGCCAGACAACAAACAACAGTCAACAACATGCTCACCGCTTCAACCCCAGGCGGTGGGAACAGATACTCACGCCTGGATCAGGCCGGACAGATCTGCAGGTCCCTGAGCTGCTGAGGCTGCTCCTCTTCCTGTGGCGGCACCGACTCCCCCGCTGCTGCTGCTGCTGCTGCCGCCGCCGCCACCACCGCCGCCACCGCCGCCACCGCCACCCACTCCCCCACCTCCCCCTCCCGCTCCCCCAGCTCCGCCTCCAGCTGCTCCCATTCCATACGCTCCTGACATCATCCCGGACATCCTGGGAGACACGACAGAAACGGGTTAAGGCTGGAAAAACAGCGAGGAGAAGAAGCGAGGATGAAGGCAGGAAACTTACAGCTGCTGAACCTGAGGGTTGTTCATGAGGGTGGAGGCCTGCAGAGAGAAGCAGCAGGTCAGACAGCTCATCCTGAACACGACAGGCAGGCTTTCTGCAGGAATCACCTCATCCTCATCTCATTAATGCTTTTTAATCCCGTCAACAGTGAATGCATCACGGTGCGTTCTCGTGGTGCGTTTTGAAGCGCCTGGTGCCGTGCGCGTGATTTCAGATTTCGAGCGTTTGTCAAAACGGCAGACGCTGGAGTTGGAAAATCTGAACTTCTGCAGCCGGACGCGGAGCGTCAACCAGTCAGAGCGACTCCGCTACATGACGCAGCGTCGCATTCTCCGACGGGACGGAAGAACCCAGAGCCCAGGAAGTTGCAGCACACACAGACGACGACGGAGAACAAACTCATGGTCGCCGTTTGTACCCTTCCTGTTCTCTCTGACCAGGCGAGCAGGTCGTCAAACTGGGCTGTGGAAAGTGACCCCGGTCAGTGCAGCTCCTAGAGATGGTAGTGAGACTCACCAAACTCAGAACGCCTCTGAATCATCTGCTGGATCCAGACACGGCGCAGAGGCGCCCGACGGCGACGTTCTCCTGCTTTCAGTGAATAAAGCCGAGCCGCTCTCAGTTTCATCCTCCATCGTCCAAAGAGACCGGCAGAGGAAAACGACCAGGAGGCTCCTCCCAACGCGCGTCTTTCCACGGACATGTGTCTAGAGCGGTTTGGACGCTCGATATCAAGTGTCCAACCTGAGGCGTTGGAGGCCTTTTTGACGCGTGAAACGCAGCTGTAATGTATTGCAGTGAACTTTCTAGGTTTTCCATGAATAATCAGCTAAAAGCCAAACACCCCCTCCTTGCTGAGTCTGTGATGAAGTTCAACAGTAGAAGTGAATTCATTATTTCCTCTGATTTCCTATAAACGAACCAGGAAGTGATCATTTCCGTCCGTCAGAACTCACCATGTTCATGAAGCCGGGGTTGCTGAGCAGACCAGCCAGGTCGATTCCTCCCAGACCTGCAGACTAACAGACACACAGAAGAAGAATGAAGCAGACACAGAGATCAGATCTAATCCGGCCGTCTCCTCCGCTCTTACCGGGCTGGATGTCTCCATCTTCTCCTCGGCGATCTTCATGTTGGTTTTGTAGGTGTCGTTATCCGGGTCGAGCTCCAGGGCCTTCCGGTAGTAGCCGACAGCTTCCGTGTGCTTGTTGAGGCTGGCCAGAGCTAAACTGGAACCCAGAGGGAGAGAGAGCCGGGCATCAGGAGGGGGAAACACGTCTGAGGGGGCGGAGCTTCAAATCTGAATGAGTGGATGGATCAGAGTGGTTCCGAGGTAGAACTCTGGGTTCCTCCCAGGATTTCCCCCAGTGGATTAGAAGCAAGGCGGCCCGCCAGGCTAAGCATCGCCTGTATATTCATTTTAGATTGTTTTTTTTTTAAACTCCAGTCTATTATGTTTCCTTAGAAACTTTTTGATCTACTTTGAATGATTAATTAAGCTACTGTACTGTTTGATAACTAGGATCAACTGGAATGTATGGATGATTGAACTAAAATGATGTTTTTGTAAAGAGCCTCGAGACGATATTTGTGGTGAATTGGCGCTATAGAAATAAACTGAACTGACAGCAATGACGTGTTTATAGTCGATGCATTGAACTGGGCGTGAGGCCAGAAGCGTTGACCAATCACGAACTGTCATGGAGCAGCTGCTTGGTTTGCAGATGCCTTGGGTCGGCTCTGAATGGGACCAGCATTAACTTGTTCCAACGTCCACGAGCTGCTACCCCTAATTAGGATTTAACTGAAGTGCAAAAATCAATGTTTATTTTATTTAGATTTTACTGTTTGCCTTTTTTTTAAACTATAGTTGTGAGCTTAAGTGTTGTCAACAATGTCTTCCAATAACATAATTATCTAGTCATATTTTTAATTTCCTGTCAACGTTTAACATTTTTAACTCAAAAACATGGCGGACCCTAGCATCTCGACCACCGGGCTTAGCAAGTTTTCTGGGGGAAACCCTGATGGTTCTGATGGATCCTGATCTGCTGCTGGACCCAGATCAGGTCCTCACATGCGGTTCCGACCCAGGGAGCCTCACCCCATCCGTCCGTAGGCTTTGCTGTAGTTCGGGTCGATTCTGATGGCCCGTTCACAGTCCTGCACGGCGCCGGCGTAGTTCCCCAGCTTGCTGTAGGCTGCAGCCCTGAAACCACAGCATCAGAAACGGGTCAGAACCTGTTGGACAGATGTGACCAGATGCTAAAGGTCCGATCGGACCCTAGTTCTGGCTGACCTGTTGCAGTAGTAGACGGCGTTCTGAGGGTTCAGGGCGATGGCCTTGGAGTAGAACTCTACGGCTGCCGCGAAGTTCTCCACTTTCATCTGGTCGTTACCTGCAGAGGAGGCAGAGTCAGAACCGGCTCCGGATCTCTGGACGGGTCGGCGGAGAACCTGCTGGTTCCACCAGTTTGGACCTAAACAGGTTCTGATCCAAGGACCAATGATGTAACTCCAGAACCGACAGAACTGGCCTACAGACGTCATTCCTGGATCGTTTCTATCGGAACGGATCCCGGAACGTTCCGGAACAACTTAATTTATGGAAAAATTCATCAATCATTTTTATAATGCTTCAAACAACCACAGTGTCGGTACCCGGTCCTGACTGAGAATCAACACCAACCACAGTGTCGGTGAAAACGTGACAGAAGGTTCAAGGAAAGAAAGACAACAGATCAAATCAGAAGTTTTAAAGGGCCAGTATCATGTAAAACCGACCTTTTTAGCTTTCCATCATGTTCTAATGTTCTTCCCTCATCAAAAACATCGCTGGAGCGTTGCTTTGATTCTTTCATGCATGTTTGAGAAATCCTTTAGTCTCCATGGCAACCATTCAGCTGTGCAAAACACCTGGATGGATACAGCTCCTCCTCTGAGCTGCAGTTTCTAAGCTTCCAAGCATCCCTCCCACGAGACTTCCTCACTCAGCTCCTTCAGACTAGCGCCAGCAATTAGCAAGTGCCTGGTGGAACTGCGCATCTGCTGAGCTCCTCATACGAGCTACTTCTCAGTGAAACGCTGGAAAAAACATTGTTAAAAGAGGACTGCTGTTGTGATGACTTACTGAAGGCAGAGTTTCAGAAACAGCAGGAGCTTCTTAAAGAGACAAAGGCCCAATTTCAAGGGGTTAAATTACGAAGTCATATTTGATATATACAGCATTTTAATAACAACTGAAGGGAACATAGTAACTGGATTGAGCTTTGAAATGATTCTATGTGGCTGGAAAACACGATACTGGCCCTTTAAAACTGGTCGGAATAGAAAAGTCTTGTGCTTTGAAAATATAATATTAGAGGCAGAAAACGAAGTAAACTTGAGGCTAAAGTGGATAAAAGCTGAAAGCTGTCCGGCCTTCGTCCAGAACTACTTCCTTTAACTCGGGGCAGATAACGACCACCGATGTGACTCCAGCACCGCCGGCATCAGACGTATTGACTTTAATCTGTCCTCCAGCTGGGACCGATTCAACCCGGTTCTGTGGACCTGGAGCAGCTCAGCATAGAGACATCTCACAATCCTGCCGGTCCAGAACCAGAACCTCCCAGGACCCACCGTCACTTTTCAGTCTCTCCGCCTCGGCTTTCTGCTCTTCTGTCGGAGAACTCGGCGCCGTGTTGTTGTTGGCCCGCGACTCAGCTGGGAACTGAAAACACAGAACCATCAGAACCAGCCGCTCTGGTTGGTCTGGACCTCCTCGTCACCACGCAGCAGCAGGACGGACTCACCTTGGCCGTGGCTGAGGCAAAGATCTCTGGTAGCGTCATGGGGATAGCCAGACTCTGGTCGTCGGTGGAGACGTCAAACGCCGTCTCCAGACACTGGACAGCGACTAGGAGACAACATCGAGACGTCAGCAGAACCTCTCCATCAAACGGTCTGATCAGAACCGGTCCAGACCCGGTTCCACTGAGGACTCACCTTCCAGGCTCTCCTGAGCGTCTGAGGACAGGTCCCCAGCCTGGAGCTGGTCGTGGAGGAACTGGATGATGGAGAAGGCAAGGCGCCTGGTGTCTGTCATGGTGGCGGGGAGTCAGGACTCTGTGGGAGACACACCTGGAACAGAGGGACACTTTCCATAAGACAGATGACGGGGCTGAGAACGCCGCTGGTCAGATTCTTTCCCGATTCCTTCTGCCGCCATCCAAACTGGAACGTTTCTCCATGGAAACGCCGTTTTAGGCGGAAAACGCTGCCCAGTTAGCCCAACCTCTAATCTGACCTATGACCCCAAATGCGTCATACCTCACAGCAACAATCACAGAGTACATGGTGGTGGTGCTGCAGCAGCCAAACGTTCTAGAAAAGACTTGACTTTGTTCCCGGGCTTCCTGACCTACGGCTGGGCAGAGATTTAAAGGAGCGGCAAAAGCAAAGGAGGTGGATTAGCAGCACTGGCTAACAACTGATGGTGTCATCCAGGACATGTTACTGTACAATATCTTGTCTATTGTCTGGATATTGAGCTGCTGTAAGTCTTAAGTCAGAGGCCTCTACACATTCGTTGGAGCACTGGCTGCTACAGGAGATCACCATCCATGACGACTCTCTGAAGATACCTGGATGAGTTACGACATTTAGTTTCTTGGTTGTGTTTACCGCTTCAGGCTTTACATCCCCCATCTTTAGTGCCACCTACAGGCCTGTGGGCATAGCTACAGCTGTGTTTCCGTGGGGGCGGGGCCTCAGGTGGATCCCCGAAGCTAAGCCTGATGGGAAGTCAAGTCACCTTTTCTCTCACTTAAAATTCATTCAAGGACTCTAAACTAATAATTCCCACCATGTTCTGCCTTTAAACGCATCGGTATTCAACCCACAACCTCCATCGCTATTATTAAATGTTATGTCAAAACAAAAGAAGCACTGATGAGTGATTAGTGGATCAGAGGGTAGAGAAATCATCTTCCAGTTAATAATAATAATAATAATAATAATAATAATAATAATAATTATTATTATTATTATTATTATTTCTAACGCCCTTTACATCTTGAGATCTCAAAGTGCTAAAAGTTGAAAGGTTGTGGGTTTGATTCCAGCTTTACATGTTGATGTGCCTCTGAGCAAGGCAGTAAAGTGGTCGGTCTGACCAGAGAAGAGCTGCTGGGCTGATCCATGAATCTCTCTAGTTTCTGACTCTCAGTGCTTTTTTTTCCTGCGTGGGCTCCTTTCTGAGGCTCCACGCCACGCAGATCTAACCGGGATTAACCGTCGGAATGTTCTGGCACATTCGGACCTTTGAACTGGATCTGGTCCCAGCTAATGATCCAGAACCATCGCCTGGAGGCGTCCTGGTTCTGAAGGAATTCGGTTCCGAGCCAGAACCAGTTTCCATGTTGGCTAACTTTCTTCTAGATGCTGGAGGCTCTAAATGTGAACATGTGAGACCTTCCCGGACTGCTTAATGTGAACCGAACCGAGGACCCAGCCCATATGTCTCATCTAGAGGATTAAATGGGTTCTTATCTCAGCGCAGTTTTCTGTCCCGCCGAGTTTTTATTTCTTTTAACAGTTTTCTAGACGGAGTTCGGCGTGAACGCCAGCTCACGATGCTCGCGCCCACAGAGCTAACGATCCGGTCAAAGTTCTGGTTCTGCTGTCAAACTAACCTACTTCCGGATCAGAGCGGGTAACGCCGCGGCGGGTCGTTCCTACCTGATGTCTCCGGGATTCCGGTGAAAAACCGCCAGGTAATCCCGATGTCAGCCGCGCTGGGTAACCTGCTATGCTAGCCGCTCAGCAGTCGCTGAGTGATAACGTCAGTTGGAAACGCCATGACGTAGCAGTTTTGCCCAGAGACGTAAATTCAATTCAGTTCGATTCAATTCACTTCTTTTTATTTAAAAACGAGAAACTTACATATAAAATGTATTTATTTTTTTTAAATTTAAATAATTTTTTTTCATTTTGATTTAAAATTGAAACTACATACATAAGTTAAACTTTTTATATGAAACACTGAATAAATTGAACTTTGTGTTGTGTTCTTCAGAATCATGGAGGTCCTGATATCACTGATCCACAAGAAGCAGAAGCCTTAAAGAAGCTGGCTGCTCATCAAACTGATGAATGGAAAGTTCAGTGGAAGGAAAAGGTGCACAAGCAACCAGCTGTTTCTTGTCTTAAAATATCCCTTTACCAGAGAGGTCAATGCCAGAACCATCTTAAAAACGTCTTCTGGTCCAATTGGACCTTCAGTTGAGCTCCTACTAGTTAGTGGACCCACAGTGATGATGATGATCATTTACAACATTAATAATGAGACACTGATTAATATCAGACAGAAAACTTTCAGTTTGATCTTCATTGTTCTAATAAATAGTATGAGTAGCTCCTCATCATCATCTTCAGTGTGAAGCTGATACAATCCTCTTCTCACCAGAGGCGGATATGGTTTCATCATGCAGCTACTGAGCGTCTCCTCACCTGCTGGTTCTGCTGCACATCTTTGCACCTTCATCACCATGAAGAAGAACCTGGGGAGAAGAGGCGTCCCGCAGGAACTACGGTGTCCCTGCAGGTAAAAACCAGACAGAATCTCACTTTTCCATCAAAGTGGACAGAGCAACACCTCCATCTAGTGGCCTCTATATGTCATTACCTCTGATGTTTCACCTGATTGGCAGAACATTATGACCACTGATGTCTGGACCAATAAACTCAAATATTACAACAGCATTGAAAAAGTATTTCACATCTAAGAACATAGACCATACAGAGATAAAAAAAAAAAATAGTGCAAAAAAAAGAGTAAAACAGAACTAAAATGTTAAAAAACACAAATGTGAGTTACAACGTTCAATTGTATACAAATACTTTGTTTGGGGTTTTTTTTTTATAGCTTTTTTGTTGTTTGAATCTGAGATTGTATCAAGATACAATTTAACATCCATTACAAAGAGATCGAAAAGCGACTTCCTGTGCATCGTCTTGCTTTAATGAAGATGAAACTTAGCAAACAAAATCACACTGATAAAAAATATGGGAGAGGAGTCTTTCATCTTGAAACAAAAAATTGTCAAAATAAAGAGAGAAAATCAAATGAGTCTGGTTCTGTTATATTCAGTTAAATATAAAATTAGCTTCAGCCTTTTTGTGTTTTATGTAGCTTTCATGAGCTTTAAAGTAAAAAGTCAGCACTGTTCCTTTAATATGAGGCACATTCAGATCAAATTATTGACTAAAAGCTCCTTCCTGTTGCATTTTAGATAAGTTAATATAAATCACTTGCCTCTGTCAGTGGAAGATTCGCTCCTCTTGTGCCTCCTGAGCTCCCGTAGTTCCCTTCACATTCCTGCTGCTGAGAGGTGAGCTCAACATGGAGCCGCAGCTGCTGCTCCTTCTCTGTTTCCTTCCTAAATGTCTCCATTTATCTTCTAACAATCACTCTGAGATGTTCATGATTTGTTTTATGATCTAATCGGGACGGTTAATTTCCCGTTTTAATGGTAAATATCAGTTTTATGAACGTTTTTTTGGAGCCATCTTATATTCGTTTAAACGCCATTTAATGCTGAGCCCCCTGGTGGCGCGTCGCGGTACTGCATGTAGAGTTTGGCGAATTGAAAGCAAAATGTTACAGAAGAAAAGGAAAATATTATTAACCTTTAGCTTTTTCAGCAGTATTCTGCATTCAGAACTGTATGATTTAGTAAAATAATCTTTATATAATTTAACTGAGTCCTTATTGCTGATTATAAGGAGGAAGTGAACCTTATGGTTTTCTAGAGAAAGCAACCGTAGTTGACACGTTCTGTGGTCTGATGAAGGTAAAACCGAAGTGTTTCACCTTCATGACCATTGTTACAATTTAAAAGCCTGAGGACACCATCCCAACTGTGAAGTATGGCAGTGGCAGCATCATGCTGTGGGGCTGTTTCACAGCAGGAGGGACAGAATAGATGGCATCATGAGGAAACTACAACAGATGGAAATATTGCAGCAACTTCTGAAGACATCAGCCAGGAAGTTGAAGCTTGGACACAGATGTGTCTTCTAAAGGGACAGTGTCCCCCAGCGTCCCACCAGATTAGCTACAGAGTGGCTCAGTTCTGTTAGACGTTTCTCCTAAATGTCCTCCCCAAGGATACGAGATATCAGACGTTTATTGATCCAGACATCAGTGGTCATAATGTTCTGCCAATCAGGTGAAACATCAGAGGTAATGGCATGTAGAGGCCACTAGATGGAGGTGTTGTTCTGTCCACGTTGAAGGAAAAGTGAGATTCTGTGTGATTCTGTCCCTGCGGGACGCCTCTTCTCCCCCAGGTTAGAAGGTGAGCAAAGATCTGCAGCAGAACCAGAAGTTTACATACACCCAATAAAAGACACAAACACATATTTTAAATCGGACCAAACTTCTCTTGTTTTGGATCAGAATCAGAAAAATGATTCTATTCACGAATGCCAAAAATTGCAGTGAGAACATTTTTCAGAGATTTTTTTGTAACTTTCTTTGAATTCAGAAGTTTCCATCCATCTGCTCAGCATCAAGGTGATTGTCTTTTAAACTGGATGACTTGGGTCGGACCTTTCTGGTTTCCTTCCACAAAGCTCTGGCAGGTTAACTGACACATTCGAGTGAACCGGAGGCTCACCTGTGGATGTGTTTTAAGATCACAGCTGGACCGCTCTGCTTCCTGGTTGGACCCGATGGGAGAGTCAGCAGAAATCAGCCCAGATATCAGGAAGAGAATCATGGAGCTGCTCCAGTCTGGTTCATCCTTGGGAACAACTCCAGATGCTTGAAGGCGCCGCCTTTGATCAGACCGAGTCGTGATCCTCAGCGAAACGTGTCCTGAACCGACTTGGGCTGAAAGGCCACTCAGCGAGGAGGAAGACATCGCTCCAGATGTCCACAGAGACGAAGACCTTGCCCTGTGGTCTGATGAAACTAAAACGGAACTGTTTGGACATAATGACCATAGATACATTTGGGGGGAGAGACGCCATTTTCTATTGTCAGTAACTGTAATTAGTTTGCATTTTTGATGCTCAGAGACATCTTGTACGCTTTTTAATTAACCAACTCAGCTGCATATTCCTCTGGACTGGAGTATTTTTTATAACTATATAGTGTTTATGTTAAATTTTGCCCTTACTGTACAGCATTTTTATTCTGTTTTTTTATATATATATATATTTTATATTCTATCACTTTGCTGCTGTTGCACAGAAATTTCCCCATCGTGGGACAATAAAGGAGATTTCTATTCTTCTGTTCTTGTGAAAGTATGGTGGCAGCATCAATAGACCGCACAATGAGGAAAGAACGCTATGTGGAAATATTGAAGCAACATCTGAAGACATCAGCCAGGAGGTTAAAACTCGGGTTCAGATGGACGATGACCCGAAGCACCCTGATTGGTTCTACAGTCAGCATCCTGGCGTGGCCGTCACAAAGCCCTGATCTCAGTCCTGCGGAGAAGCTGTGTGTGAGAGCGAGGCGGCCTACAGACCGGACCCAGTTCTACCCAAAAGGTTTGACCCAAGTCATGCAGTTTTTTGAAGATTGAAGCACAATCATCCCTGATGCAACCAAATGGATGTAAACTTCTGAATTTGAAGAAAGTAAAAAAAAAAAAAAAAATCTCTAAAAAATGTTCTTGCTAGGTTGTCTGGCATTTAGCATGGGGGTGGGGGGGCGATGGGATGCTGCAGGATGCGGTCCTCACGTCTGCTCTCAGTGCATTTCCTGTTTCTCTGCAGAACGTTGAGCTGGAACCCTCCAGGAGATCGTCCTCCTGCAGCAGAAACAGAGTCTGGAATGGCGCCTGGTTCTGGTTCTGGTCGGGACACTTAAGGAACGGTCCGCTCCTTCAACCTGCAGACAGACATGGGGAAGGGGAAGGATCTGAGCGACTTTGAGAAGGGTCAGATAGTGATGGCGCGCCGTCTGGGTCAGAGCATCTCCAAGACGGCGTCCATCGTGGGTTGCTCCCGGGCCGCGGTGGTCAGCACCTTCCAGAAGTGGTCCAGGGAGGGGAAGCTGGTGAACCAGAGGCTGGGTCACGGACGGAGAAGACTCATCGATGAAAGCGGAGAGCGACGGCTGGCCCAGTTGGTCCAGTCCAACAGGAAGGCCACTGTGGCTCAGATTGCTGAGGAGGTCAACGCCGGTTCTGATCGGAAGATGTCTGAATGGACGGTCCATCGCAGCCTGCTGCGTCTGGGCCTGAGGAGACGCAGGGGGACCAGGAGCAGGAAGGACGGAGGAGGACGTGCGAACGAGGCTTTCCGTCCATCCGTCCCCGACGGTCCAACAGAGGATTCTCCGGCTTTGGTGGGTCAGGGGTCGGATCAGGAGGTCAGAACCGAGTCTTCAGGAGGAACCTCAGAGCAGACGGAGGAAGATCCTCCAGGAGGAAACTGATGATGTTGATCTGGACAATGAAAGCTGTCAGGTTCTGGTCGTAGATCTGCTGCAGGACCTGAGGAACATATCAGTGATGAAGGCTTCCTGACCTTCACCCACCGACTGACTGTTGGCTTCTCAGCTTCATTTCTGCCCCCTGGTGGCCAGTAAAGACATCTCTGCTTCCTGTTCATTAAAGAATTATAAGAATAAAACATTTTGTTTGTGCTGCAGTGAGACGATCAAGTGTTTCCAGACTGAGTCCAAAAAAAAACAATGATTAAGGTATTAATAATAGAAACTGACTGAAAAAGATTCAGTCGCTGTTTTTAGTGGTTCCTCAAAGAATCAGAGAGAGAGAGCGCCGTCCTCCATGGTGTCTGAATGGTTCTGGGTGTCTGAAGCTGGTTTTAGTGGGTGGAGGGAGGGGTTTTTCCATGCATGCGCTAGTGACTGAAGACGGGTTTAGGGTGGGGGGTGTCCACCATCATGGCTTCTGTTTTGGAGGTCTTTTAGTTGGAGAAGGTTGTGTCAGACCCACATCTTTATCTCCTCCAGACATACAGCAAGTTGAGAAGATGATTATGAATAAAGAGCTGCAGCCATTATTTTGATATACAACAATGTCGTCAGCGTAGCGGTAGAAAGAGATTCCTTGATGACCGATAACTTGGCCGAAGGGGAGGAGTAAACGCCCCCACAAACTCAGGTCTAGTGTGTGCCTGCATTTCTCATTATAGATTCCTTCATTTCCCTCAATCCGAATGGACACTAGCAAGTTTGATGAGCTAGTTGGGCGCCTAGCCCTGTTTCTTCCCTACCAGGGCAGCCACCGCACAGAGAGCAACAGTCATGCTACTCGTCCTTGCAACTATTTGAGCCAACTCTCAACCTTATCGGCTCTGTGTCGCATACAAAACAGTTCGATGTGAACAGTTTTCCACTGAGCAGTTTACTGGGCGACACCAAGTACGAAGTACGTAGTTGTAAAACTTGACCTTTGGGCGGACGTGTCTGACGGACATCCGCTTCGAGTAAGTGCGGAGTGAAGTACACCCGAGTATGTCGAGGCCTTAAGAGGATGAAGAGAATGAGAACTGACCGCTGAGGAACTCCATTAATCTCTTCAAGGAGGTACGACTGAAACCAGCTGAAGGCATAGTCTGAGTCCGATGGTGAAACCGATGATGGAGGATGCTGTGGACCACAGGCCACCATCTGCTGCCATGAGGAGGTCTTGGTGAGTCCTTGCAGAGCTGCTTTCGTGCTGTGGACAGAGTGGAAACCAGAGTTCTTCGTGTTGTTAGGTTAGATGTAGTCCTGAAGGTCAGCAGCAACTACCCTTCTCCAATATTTGAAGACTGGACTTTAATTTGATCATCAGGATCATGAGTGGGTTGAGTGATCCGATCTTGGCCTTTTTAAGGCAGGAAGGACTGGGCCAGTTTGGAGGGACTGGTTTACAACCAAAGTGACGAGGCCTCCAAGGGCAGGGATGAGTGTTTTCATCCAGGTGGTTGAGAAACGGTCCATGGAGCAGGTGACCATGTCCTCTATGTCTTCCAGGGTGGATGGGCATCTCCATCTCTGGCCTGGAAATGGACCAATCTGGACCAGAACTTTGATTCCAGTGGTTAAACAGTCCTGTGAATACCTTGTCAACATTCTCAGTTTGACTAGACCATTCTAACAATAGAATATCTATTACAGTACATATAGATTTTTGCATTTGCAAACTTTTGTTTTAGCTAAATGTAGTAAATGTGAAGAGAAGCATGTCAGGACCGACTTTGGGTTCATCAGACTCGGTATAGTTGATGTTGAGTGTTCAGCCAATCAGATTAAAGGTTGAAATTGGATCCAAAGGTAAAAAAAAAAAAAAACATCCATGAAACCAGGTTTTAGCAGCTTTTTTTTGTTATCCACGTAGCTACCAGGACAACCAGGAGATTAAATGTAAAAAAATAAAACAAGACTTGGCAGCTGGAAGTTATCCAGGAGTTCTGCCTCAGATGTTGTGAAGCTTCAGAACCAGAACCAGAACCCGAACCCAGAAGGTCTCCAGGAGTCCAGCTTGAATCTTCTGCTTCAGATCAACGAGTTTTTCCTCCAGCAGGGGGCGGAAGTGACGCTGCTTCTAATCCGAACAGGAAGTAGCTGTGTGGCTAACTTCCTGTTAGCATGTTTAGCTTCTAGTGCGTGCAGCAGCGTGTGTTCAGGTGTGTTCTGAGTCTGCGCAGCAACAATGTGCTCAGCCGAGCCTCTGAGACAGTTTATCAGAGAGAGACTAACTGCTGCTGCTGAAGAAATCTTCACCCAGCTGGAGAAAACCATCGTCCAGTACGAGGAGGAGCTCGACCGCCAGCGGAGGCTGCTGGACCTCACCTGGAGACCCCGGACCGAGCAGAACCCCGCAGGTGGGTCCAGCCTGAGGACGCTGGGTGGTTCTGGTCATGTGAAACTAGAAGGGTTATGGATCAATAACTGATGTTGATCATCAGGAGGAGACTGGAGTCCAGGTTGGCCTGAACTGGGTCCAGGTTCTGTAGTTCTGCATGTTCCGGTGCTGCTCAGTCATGGTTCTGGCCCTGGAACCGGACCGGACCAGGAGACACATGGAGATTCTTCAGAGGCCAGCTGTGGATATGCAGCTTTTTAAGGTGGTTCTGATTCTCTGGACTTTTGGGTTCGGCCTAATTCCCGGCATTCTCAGAGAAATGATGCAGGACTCATCCTTCCTCAGAGTTTTCCTGGTTCTGTTGGAACCGGGCTGAGATTCTGGTTCCTGAGAGGACTATTCAGTGTTATTATTTCAGATTTCTCTCTGAAAGTTAGAAAATGACAACAAAACATTCGATGTTTGATCCAGAACCATCCAGATCTGACCCGGTTCTGTCCACTAGCTGCTCCCAGTTCTGGGTCTGGCACCTTTTACAAGAGTTACTGGATCAGTGCGGCGTGGCCTGGAGGAGATCAGCCAGAGGTTCTGCTGAGAGGTTCTGGAAGCCCAGGTAGCTTTGATAGTTGCTCATCTGGACCATTGGTTCTGGTTCTGCCGTCTCTCATCAGTTATTTACACCGCTGGGTTGATTTGGTTCCTGTCAGGAGAGTAGAAACACAGCAGAGAATGATGGGACGTGGGTGTCGATGACCTCTGACCTGCCTGAAGTACCAGGATTCTGGGTTCAGTAGCATCTCCCCGCCAGCCTACTGGACCAGTAACCCAGTTGGTTCTGGCACTTCTCGCTTTTGTATTTAGAGATAATAAATATAAGTGAACTCAAATCTGCAAGGTTGTAGCCAAGGCTACGTTCATCTCCTGTCCCTGAGCTGGAAAAACCAGCAGCACAAAATAGTAAAGAACAGCAGCAGCAGTGAAACACCTGAAGCTAAAAGGTTCAGAGCTCCACTGTAACAGAAATAGTCAAAATTTCTATTATGAAGAATGGAGATTTTGTAAACTAATGTGTCAACACAATTAATTAATTGCTTTTTTACATGTAAAGGTTCTGGCTGGAACCTTTACATTCACTCATTTCTGGTACGCCCGTAAATCTGACGCACAAACTACATCTGCTAACAGCAGCGATGGAAGCGGCTCCTCTGGGGGTTAATTTCTGCTTCCAGAGCCGATCTGATGCTGGAAAAGACTCCAGTTGTGTTCAAGTTGAGCTAAAAGCAGTCGGCCTATCAGAGAAGCTATGCTAGCCTAAACTAGCATCTCAATGCTAACCATGTAGCAGCAGCGCTAATGTCAGCGTCCACAGCCCACGTTTCTAAAGAAGCTCCATGAAGGATCAGGGTTCCTGAAGCTCTGGAGAGACGAGCTTTGCTCCAACCTGATGCTGGAAGAACCTGAAGAACAGATTAAACACTAGAAACATCTCTGCTGCTCAGCTTAGATGCTGTTGATTCAATAATTTAGCAGCAAAAAGGGGTTTTGAATTGAAAATGTTGCTGATTTTGTTGATTTTAAAATGTGATTAATTACAGACCTTGAAATTAACTTGTTTAAACATTTTAATACTAACTTCTAGTTAGTATTAATAAAAATAGCAATATATGAAATAAAAAGATAAGTTGAAGTCAGATTTTAGCAGCACCTCAGACGGCTCAGTAGTCATATTTTTAAATGTTTCAGAGTGGACGGATGGCATATCACAGCAGCTGTTATACTCCATGTTTGTGAAAACTGCCTGTCCAAAAGCTCGTCTCCTAAAGGCGACGGAACGAACAGCTCAGACTTGTCCTGGCTTGATTTTCTTGTTTCTTTCTAAACTGTGGAGGAGGAGTTCATCCGTAACACCAAGATGGTGTCTGCATATTTAATTAAATTCTCCCAACTCAACAGGTCGTGTTTTTTAAAATCCAGCAATGATATGTCTTTGTTCTTTTATCTAAAATTATTAGAGCTTGTTTCTTACTTCAACGGATTATGAGGTAGTAACTTGTCATGCATGGTGTCACGTGATGCAATCATCGCTGTCATGGTAACGAGGACCACTTCTGCGTAGTGACTTGTGCTCTAAAGTTCACCTTGTTGCACCCAAATGTGCTTTTAATAGCAGTATTAAAACTTGTCTAAAGAAAGAAAGTGTTTTTAAATGAAGACTGACCTGCATCCTGTTTTTATAGCTAAGAACAGACTCAACATTTTTCAGTTTTCTTCAATCGTGCCCAAAATTATAAGCCGACTGGTCGCCTTTCATTTAACAAGGAAAATGTTTAAAAACCATTTGAAGTTTTGGATCTATGATCCCGTTCCTACAAAACAAAAACAAAAAATCATATTTCTTTAATTGATTAAAATAGTCCGTGCTTAGTTTATTGTTGAGTAGGTAAAAAAAACCAAAAAACCTAATGTTTGTTATTTTAGTTTTTGAAAATGATATTTTTTTGGCCGGTGAGAACTTTTGAGCTGATGATTTTGGCCCACACCAAAAAAAGTTTGGACACCCCTGCTTTACCAGGGTTTCCGCAATGACTCTCACTAGTCATTGCTAGTGAGAGTTGACATTGTAAGCTAGGTGGAAGGCTGTTTAGTAGATCATTTATAAACAATATCGGTCCTGAAACTGAACCTTGCGGTACACCTAGATGATTTTCACAGGTTGGAGACACACACATCAAAAGTATCTGAAACATTATGCATGAAAGCCAAACTATATTAACTATGTTACTGTCGTTCAAAAGCAGCACACGTTAATGTCAGGGTTGTTTTCCCAGGCTGGAACAAAAAATGCATTCAGCTTCTTTCCCTCTACTTCGGATTGTCATCTCTAGTTTTCATTCACTCCTGAGAGCAGCGCAGCACACAGTAGCCAGCTTCACGGCTAGACAGGAAGGAGCTGCGTGTGATGGTTTTTCAAAATAAAGTAACGTTTAACATTTCAAGATATCAAAATTTATTTTAAACTCTGATTATTGGTAGTATAAGTGCAGAAATGTAGGCTATATATCTGAAGGTGTGGAGGCTTTTGTTTGGCGGTGCGCCGTGATCAACTACATGTAGCGGAAACCCTAGTAAAGTAAGTGGAAGTAATCTGATTAACGGGTCGAACTGGTTCTGGTGAAGAGGTTCAGATGAGATCCAGATGTTTTCTTTGATAGTTTCTCTTCTTCCCTTCAGACTTCCAGCAACATCGTCTCTGCAGACAGAAGGACCTTCCCATCCTGAACCAGGAGAGGATTTCTGGGCTGGACGAGGAGGAACCAGAACCTCTGCAGATCAAAGAGGAGCCAGATGATGTGTGGGGCAGCCAGGATGAGGTGCAGATCGTCCTGAAGGAGGAGACCGATGCCGGTGAGGAACCGAAGCCGACCAGAGTCCAGATCCTCCCTGAAGTCTCTCCGGAGCCTGAAGATCAGGAAGGAACCAGCAGGAATCCAGAGAGGGAGGGCAGAACTCCTGAAATGGATCAGAACCAGTACTTCTGTAAAACCTGCTCTAAAGGTTTCAGCCAGAAGCGCTACCTGACCAAACACTTGAGGGTCCACGCTGCAGGGAAGCCACTCACCTGCCCAACCTGCAGCAAGAGCCTGAAGAACAAGCTGAGCCTGATGGTCCACCTGAGGAGCCACACAGGTGAGAAGCCGTTTCCCTGCACCGCCTGCGGGAGGCGCTTCGCCCACCAGGTCAGCTTGAGTCTCCACCAGAGGGTCCACTCAGGTGAGAGGCCGTATGAGTGCCAGGTGTGTGGGAGAAGCTTCCTGAGCAGCAGCAACCTGACATGTCACCTGAGGACTCACACAGGTGAGAAACCCTTCCAGTGTCTCACCTGCGGGAAGAGCTTCAGCCAGAGGGACAACCTGAAGAGACACGTGAAGATCCATCGAGGTGAGAAGCCTTTCCAGTGTCCCACCTGTGAGAAGAGCTTCTACCAGAAAGGTCAGCTGACGGCCCACCTGAGGAGCCACAGCAGCGACCGGCCGTTCCCCTGCGCTGTCTGTGGGAGGGGCTTCTGCGACAGCCACGACCTGTCCACTCACATGAGGATCCACACAGGTGAGAAGCCGTTCCCGTGTCTCACCTGTGGCAAAAGGTTCAGTCAGAGAGGGAATCTAACCATCCACATGAGGACGCACACAGGTGAGAAGCCCTATGAGTGTCTGACCTGTGGGAAGAGTTTCTGCCAGAAAGGTAACCTGACGGCTCACTTGAGCACCCACAGCAGCGCCAGACCGTACGCCTGCGACGTCTGTGGGAAAGGCTTCAGTGAACACCACGACCTGTCCACCCACACGAGGACCCATGCAGGTGAGAAGCCCTTCCAGTGCCTCACCTGTGGAAAAAGCTTCAACAATAAGTTCAACCTAATCGCCCACATGAGGACGCACACCGGAGAAAGACCGTTTCAGTGTGGGACCTGCGGGAAGAGCTTCTGTCAGAGAGGGAATCTAAACGTCCACATGAGGACACACACAGGTGAGAAGCCGTTCCCATGTCTCACCTGCGGAAAGCGCTTCCAGAGGAAAGGTAATTTAACGGCTCACATGACCACACACACCTAGCGGGGGACGTTAGCGTCCACCAGAACACTTCTTCTGCAAGATCTGAAGGTCCTCTGACTGTCTCTACAGGTGTCAGAAGATGACTCTCCAGAACCTCAGCATGTTTTCATATCTCTGTAGTTCAGAGATGAACAAATTGTCTGGTGGGGGGTCTGAATATGTTTTTTCTTGCAACTCTGGGTGCCTATAATCCATAAACAAGTTGTCATGCAGATATATGAAGGGTTGGTTTCTCCTGGTTCTGTTTTCAACATCTTTAGTGTAAAAGTCTTTATTTGTATAACTGAGAATTTGGAGTAATTTTAAGGTTGCTTCAGCTAGCTGTTAGCTTCCTCTTGGCTTCAACTAGCTGTTAGCTTCAGCTAGCTTTTGGCTTCCTGTTGACTTCAGATAGCTGTTAGCTTGAGTTAGCTGTTAGCTTGGTGTTAACTAGGATTAATAGGAATATATGTGTGATTAAATTAAAATTACTTTTTTGTAAAGTGCCTTGAGACGACATGACATTGTTGAGAAATGGCACTATGTAAACTGAACTGAAATTAGCCTCAGCTAGCTGTTAGCTTCCTATTAGCTTCAGCTTGCAGTTAGTTTCAGGTAACTGTTAGCTTCCGTCTAAGCAAATATAAATGTTGCTGGTAACATAGTGACTGGTTATACATTCTTAACAGAAATACATGGTGAAATATAAAGTTTTAAAAGGTTTTATTCAGTTCATGAGTCATGTTTGGGGTCTGTCCTCTGGTTCCAGTCATTTCATTCGAACATCTAGAGTCTCCATGTCCAGAGATTCACTGTCCTAAGTCTCCTTGTACAGAAGTTCCTTGTCCAAAATTACCAATGCCCAAGTTAACAGAAATAGATTTATTTTTCAAGCAATGATCTGTTCAGTAAAAGCAAAGATCTTCAGCTAAACCTTCTGAGATTGGGGATAAATAAAGTATCCTGAACTGAGAGCCAGTCGGCTCTGTGTGTGTGTGTGTGTGTGTGTGTGTGTGTGTGTGTGTGTGTGTGTGTGTGTGTGTGTGTGTGTGTGTCAGAACCTTTTTATGATGCAGATCCAGCAGCAGCCAGTAGACGACGGCTCTGCTGCGGTCAGGAGGAGACGGGCACAGTCAGGAACAATGCTCTGGTGGTACTGAGGGGCTCAAAGAAAATATCTCCCATATCATGATGCCACCACCACCAAACCATCAAAGGTTATTGCTAAAGAAGCTGGTTGCTCAGGGTGCTGTAATCAAGCCTATTCATAAAAAGTTGGGTGGAAGGAGAAAAAGTGATAGGAATAGGTGGAGCCTTGAGAGGAAGGTGAAGCTTTTCCCATCTCAGCTGAAAGATCTGGAGCTCATTAGTGTTTAATGTTGTCTGGAAGCAGTTCTGCTGAAGATCTGGTCCGTTTCTGTCATGAAAGCTAGAGAGCCACAGGTCTGCTGCTTTCTCAACGCTGACTGCTGGGGTTGAGTCCAGCAGAAGACCTTCAGAACTTCATCTGATGAGCAAAGACGATGGATGGAAGGTGCTTCAGATCTTCTGTAAATCCAGCTGGCCTCCAAACAGCTCCTCAGACAGAAAACGCCACGACGACAAAGATTGTTTCTAAACAAGAGGTTTCACTTCAACAGCATCTCCAGGGGTTAGTCTGGAGATGCTGACTGATGTGAATGATCTGAATCCAGATCAGTACTGATCTGGATTCAGTCAAGTATCTCCAGGTGGTTGGAATAGCCCAAAACTGTATGCAAGTACTTCATAGCACAGGTGGGTAGTAACTAGTTACATTTACTACAGTAACTTTATGGGGGAAAAAATGTACTTTTAGGGGTAGTTTTACTACATTGGACTTTTGTACTTGTGTAAAATGTCTGGCCACTCTACCCAGTGTGAGTAACGTCACTGATGAAGAACAAACATGTTTTAAGCAAAAATGCACCAGAGACCTACAATTTATATCAAAGTGAGACCTCTTGTTTGTACACCAGCTTTGTTCTGATGTTATTCTATCTGCTGAGACATTTAGAGACCAATAAGAAACAGTAAATGCTAAATATTATCACTGGAGGTTCTCTACCCTGTTCTAACATGTAAGTATGTCACCTACTGTAAGAATTACTTTGATAAGTTTCATAATAAAGAAAATTGATCTCGAAAAATGGTTCTTCTATCTGGATTTATTAGTTGGTAATCTGTTATTTGTATGAATTTTGTTTTATTTTAGTTGTTAAAACACCAGAATTTCTGTAAAACTTATATTTTTGTCTCTTGACATAATTTTTAAATATTAAATCAGCTGCTATGATCAGTTACTGATTACTTAAGTAGCCTTATTACCATCACTTCTCCAGGGTTACCATTACTTTTACTTGAGTAAAAATATCTTGAAGAGTACTACTCTTGCTGGAGTTCGTTTTGTGACCCACCTCTGCTTCATAGCGATATTAGTCAGGTAGAAGTAAGAAATATGGTGTCGTAAAGGTAACTGGTTGCTACAGCAGGCTCCGGGTCCAGCAGCCGAGAGTCCGTGACTCCTGGATCATCCAGGAGGAACTTTATGGTTCCTGCATCTAAACGTTCCGAGGAACAAAATGGATCAACTTCTGGACCTGCTCAACCTTCAAACATTTGATAAAAAACCACCTGAATGGTCACTTCCTCTCGTTCTTTATTAATATTAATTGTGTTTTGTATTCTGGTTGTATGAACATTCAGGGTTTTGCTCTGTTTTGCATATTTTAAAACTTAGGTCATTTACTGTGGCTCTTCATAACTTTGGTCAAAAAAATGCTAAAGAATTAGTGTTTTAAAATGTAAAGGTGATTTAAAAATGCTTGCTCTTTTCACAGAATATATGCAGAAACATTTTCACAAAGAATAAAGGCTAATATTGTAAGGAATATTCTTTTTTAAAAAGTACACTTTTTATCTTTTGGTTGCAAGGTATGTGCTTTTTTTAAAAAATAATTTTCTATTAAAAATGTTACGCTTTAAAACATTGTTTATTTTGTGTAAAAAAAAACATTTGACACTTTATTTTAAAACCTAAAACCAAAGATAAGACTGCTTTCCTTTCATTTTAAAATCAAAGTTATACTAAGCTAAATAAGCTAATTTGTTTCATGTAGCTTTCATGGCTCAAGCCTATTCTGCTTAGCTTGAGTGAAGGCAGACGTGGCTCTCCAGGTGTTGAAGGCTGCTGAACCCTGTCCTAGGAGCAGATCCTCCTGTCCTCAGGCTCCTCTCCTGAGGAACCAGCTCCCAGTTTTAGTCCGTGAGGCAGACACCCCGTCTACTTTCTAGACCTTTCTAGTCTGGTGTTCTGGTTGGCTGTGATGCCTTCCTGCAGGAGGGCTTCAGCTGAGATGACGCTGCCATCAACTAATCGTTCTCCCTCTCCGGCCGTTAACTTTCTACGTTCATGCACATAGAAAGTACTCCTGGTTCAGTTCATCTGTTCTTCTTGTGTCTCTGCTCTGTCTTCTCAAACCTCCAGTCGGTCATGGCAGATGGCCGCTGGTTCTGGTTCTGCTGGAGGTTTCTTCCTGTTAAAGGGGAGTTTTTCCTCTCCACTGTCGCCCCCTGCTGGTCAGGAGGAGTGAATGCAGCATGTCGACACCCCGATGCTCCGCTGGGGTTCCTCAGATAGAAACTTTCTAAACTATTTTGAATAATGAACTGAGCTTAATGCATTGACTGATTACTGTATCAATGAACTGAACAGAATCTTAGGTTAATATTTAATTCTGACCACGAGGTCAGAATTAAATGTACAGAAATGTGGTTAAAATCTTAAAACATGTATATTTTAAAAATCATGAAAGAGAAACAAAACAGAATCCAGTAGAAATAATTTTAAAAAAACAATCTTTACTAAATTGTTAAAGGCTTAAATGGATCCACGCCAGCAGGTCTTTAAAACAGCTCTGTAGCCAACAGAGGTTGACCTTTGACCGCTGACAGGTTCACCAGATGATCAGGTTGCCAGACACTGAAATTATTCTTTCCTTTGTTCATAAATACATCAACGATAACAAAAATCCCAACTTCCCCTGACTGTAAACAGATCAGTTCTTTAAGTTTGGGTTGAGTTCATCCGGAAATGACGTCATATTTGCTGCAGCGACGTGGAAGCACATTCTTTTATTTTTTGTTGGATTCAAACCCGCTCCCTCTGTCAGAGAGTCTGCGGCTCATGTTGGTTGTTTTATGGCCAATATTTGTTCCAGAATCAGCTGAATGAGGTCGTTTTGTTCTGAGTCGGAACCAGAACCGGCAGGCCGGACCAGAGATCTGGACCAGCTCTCCATGGTTGCAACCATGGAGTTCACTCTGCTGTCCAGCAGGCGGCGGCAGAGGCGCGGCTGTGTCGCTAACTTCCGGTTAGCATGTTTAGCTTCTAGTGCGTGCAGCAGAGCGTGTTCAGGTGTGTTCTGAGTCTGCGCAGCAACAATGTGCTCAGCCGAGCCTCTGAGACAGTTTATCAGAGAGAGACTAACTGCTGCTGCTGAAGAAATCTTCACCCAGCTGGAGAAAACCATCGTCCAGTACGAGGAGGAGCTCGACCGCCAGCGGAGGCTGCTGGACCTCACCTGGAGACCCCGGACCGAGCAGAACCCCGCAGGTAGGTCCAGCCTGGGGAACAGGCTCCGTCTCTGCTGGGTTTAAACTCTCTGATATGATGCAGAACAGTTTTCACAGAACCATTAGCTGACCGGAAACAGCGCTTACTGCTCACTTTGTCTTAAAAATAAACCCAAATAAAAGTTCTGGACTTCACTGAAGTCGAAGAGTCGACAACCAATCACATTAATGCTGTTTGAACCAATCACAAGGCAGGGATTCAGCCCCTGCCCCTACCCCCCATCTAGTCATCACCCTCTGCATAGAACCTGCAGACGGTTCTGGTCCAGTTCAAGTACCACAGCAGCACCAACCTGGCCTTTAAACGCTGTGCCAGAGACCACAGGTCTTCAACATGGGGGTCACGGCCCCAAAGGGGTACACAGAGCGACACCAGGGGGGACATGAGATTTCTGCTTAATTAGATATTTTTTGTATTTTTCTTTTTTAATTCAAAGTTTGAGCTTTAAATAAACGTTAACATGAAACAAATGGATAAAATGAGGCATAAAATAATGTAATTCAGTCTGAAATGAACATATTCAGCGAGCAAAAATCTGCTCATTAAGGTAAAAGTTCAACTTTTTGTGCAAAATATTCAAAGTTAGGTTTCAAAACTAGTCGTGCAGCGATTCTGATTTTGACCGATAATAAATAAATAAATATATATATATATATATATATATATATATATATATATATATATTTATTTTTTGCTTGAAATGTCACTAAATATGGAGACAGTCTTTAAGTTGGCAACAGTGAGTTGCAGATGTGACCTGGTGGGGGGGGGGGGGTCAGTTGTCTTTCTCTCACGGCAGAAAACAAGAGGACCGTAGCTGATTTTCAGACCTCTGCTGAGATTCGATCGGTTTCTTGTTTTTGGATTTGCTGGTGCACCTTATTTAAAAGATAGAAATATAGATGATGTGATGCCTCCACTGACTCGGGCTTCTTTCAGTTCTTCGTTATCATTTCCAGCCGTTGTTTACGTCCAGATTTACCGTCGGGCTTCTTCTGGTGCAGCGTTATGACGCATGTCTCACGTCAACGACGTAAAGGTTGGAAAAAGTCCGACATGCCGTTCAGCCTGCAGACGCTCCGAGAACGATCGGATTCGATTTAGTTCCACGTC
Organism: Anableps anableps; assembly: GCA_014839685.1. Taxonomy (NCBI): domain Eukaryota; kingdom Metazoa; phylum Chordata; class Actinopteri; order Cyprinodontiformes; family Anablepidae; genus Anableps; species Anableps anableps. The sequence goes on along the minus strand of CM026070.1, from coordinate 39,556,091 downwards.
TGAAGCGGCAGCGATGGGAGTTTTCGGGGGGTGAAAAGTCCCACGATCCCTGAGCTTGGTTGAAGGCGGCGACAGGTGACGCTGTTCTCAGAGGAAAGAGAAGGATTTGTGGTCGGGGATTTCAGGCAGCTGGGGCTTCCATCCAGCACCGCGAACCGAACGGACGGCGCCTTTCAGAGGATCGCTTCAGGGCTGCAGCTCACGGTTCGTTTGGTTATCAGGTATTCTGATGATTAATCAGATAAAAAAATTCTCATTCAGATTTTTCATTTAACCACTTAAGCTTATTTTATACAATATTGGAAATACATATAAAATGCAAATAATTTCATTCCTTCTTGAAATAAGAAAATCAACATTTTATTGCCTGAGATGCAACAACAGGATGCCTCCAGCAGGCCAGCAGGCCTGCAGCTGAAGGAATCCTCCTGACAGCTGCATGACAAGAGCTCAGCTCTTCCTGCTGGACGGAGCGTCAGGACCGAGCTGCTGGTCATTTACTACATTAACTGTTTAATAACTGGAGGGAAAAAGGTGATTAACAGGAGATTTATTCTAACAGAATGTGAAGCTAAAATTCACAAACAAGGAAGGTTTTTTCATCTTAAATGCAGAATGTTTATATTTTTCTACAGTTTTGACTAAATTACAGCTCTGACTGTTTGTTTGGCAGCTGACCTTTTTTTGACTGTTTGCTTCAGTTAATCATTAATCCAGTTTTAAATTAGTTCACAATTATTTCAGTAATCGATTCCCAATTAATCATTTCAGCCCTGTTATTAAAAAAAATCCCCAAAAATTCTCTATTTTCTTTTGATAAAACTAAATCATTGGTTTCCTTCTGTCTCCTCATCAGAAGAGCTGCTGAATGATGTGGGACAAGAGGAACCAGAACCTCTGGAGTTTAAAGAGGAGCGGGAGGAGCTTTGTGCCGGTCACCATGGAGACCAGATTGGTTTCAGCCAGCAGACTGATCAGAGCTTTATGGTGACTCCTGAAGAAGAACCAGACCGGTACCAGGACCCTGCTGAGGTCCAGAAGCAGGAAGGAAGCGACTCTGAAGACTCGGGATCAGGAAGTTTCCCTCAGAGCTTGGGGACTCGTCAGACGGAGACCCCTCCAGGAGAGAAGCATCACAGATGTCAGACCTGTGGGAAAAGCTTCAGTGACAAAAACACTCTGAAGTTCCACCTGAGGATCCACTCAGGTGAGAAGCCTTTCTTGTGTCACACCTGTGGAAAAGGTTTCACTGAGAAGATGCAGCTGACTCGTCACATCAGGACTCACACTGGAGAGAAGCCTTACGAGTGTCAGACATGTGGGAAAAGTTTCCGGGTCAAAGACTCTCTGAACACACATGCCAGGACACACACAGGGGAGAGACCCTTCGTGTGTCAGACATGTGGAAAAGGTTTTATTGATAAAAGTACGTTGAGGCTCCACTTGAGAATCCACACTGGGGAGAAACCCTTCTCTTGTCTGACCTGCGGGAGGCGCTTTAGAGTAAAGAGCAGCTTGACATGTCACATGAGGACTCACACTGGGGAGAAACCGTTCTCATGTCCGACCTGCGGGAAGAGTTTCTGCGTCAAAGGGAGTTTAACCACTCACATGAGGGTTCACTCAGGTCACAGGTCGTTTCTGTGTGAAAACTAGCCTGGTGCAGCATAAGAGAAACTACTCAGGAGACGTGGGGTCAGAACATCATCAAACCGTAGATTATAAATAATCCCAGAGAGGTCACATCCTGATCAGCTGATAAACTCAGAACAGCTGCAGATGTTCCCTGAGCCTCCAGATTGTCTCAGTCTTGGTCAGAAGGACATCGTCATGGAGGCGACTGCTGACTGGACAGATGTCCAGGAGACAGTCATGGACATCTTCTACAGGGAGGGGATAACACAAAAAGCTGGATGTTCACAGAGTCTTGTATACAAACATCTTCATAGAAAGTTGAGTGGAAGGAAAAACTGCACCAGGGATAACTGCAGCTTTGACAGGACAGCCAAGCAGCATTCATTAAAAAATCTGGGGAAACTTTGCCAGGAGTGGACTGAGGCTGGAGTCAGAACTGCTAGATCTTCTACGCACACACGGATCCTAGATGCCCAGGGTATGTGAAAACTGGCTAACCCTGGTGGTGGGGGCGCGAGGGTGGCTCATCGGCGGCCCACCGTGTTTTTGTGTTAAAAAATGTTAAAAGTTGACAGGAAATTTGAAAATATGACTGGATAATTGTGTTATTGGAAGACATTATTGACGATACTTAAACACCAACTACAGAGTTGTAAAAGGGAAAAACAAAAAATACAATTAAAATAAATATGAATGTTTTGCACCTCAGTTTAATCATAATGAAGTCATCAGCCAGTGGATCTTAAAACAAGCTATGTAATGCTGGTCACATTTAAAATTGAATTAAAAGAAATATTACCTATAATGGACATTGATGAGTGTTTGTATGCCTAACTAAATATTCTTAGGTTACAAAATATAAGTACTTATCATATTAAAATTAAATATTTCTTGTATTTTTTATAAATCCTACCGTTTTATTCAGTAGTTTCTGCCACTTGGTGCAGTGCTTTGCTTTTCTACTTGTTCAAGTGAATGCAGTATTTGTAAGGAATACTTTGGATGAAAAAGACCTGTTTGTGATTGGCTGCTGGTTGTGGCTCATTGACATAAACTTTGTCAAGTCGCAGACACAGAACAAGCGTGTGCCAGAACACGTATTGAGATGTAAACGCACATGCCACACATTATCTTTTGTTCACAAAGACATATGCAGTCACATCAGTCTCACTGCACTGTCAAGTTGGTGGCACAAATATAACGTCATGCGCAGAACGTTGCCTTTACAACATGCTAACATCCATGCTAGCTAGCGCTCCCCGCTGTCAGCAGGCTCATCATCTGATCCTTGGACCAAGGAAAAAGAAAGTGTCCATTTTTATCCCTTATGCTGGAATTCAAGCAGAAGGAGCACCGACCAAATATTGAAAGTATAGAAATGAATAGTTTTCATAGCCTGACGTTTCTACTTAAATCTCCTTTTCAATGTTCCGACACACTGGATTTTATTTTGATTTAAATCAACATAACCCAACCGATCAATTATTAGTGAAGAAGCTTTGATCAGCAGCTACTTCATAGTTCCTCTGGATCTGGAAGGCTGGAGCGCCTCCTGATCATCACCCTAATCTTTAACTCCCCACACAGATTCAGGTCAGGACTTTGACTGGACCACTGATGTCTGAAGGAAGCTTCAGAAGAACATCCCTCCATACTAGGGACCACAGAACCCAGAAGAGATTCCCACCATCTGTTGACAACCCTTCAGGTCCATTTATTCCAACCAACACTGTCGCCACGGTAACTGTTCTTGAACCGGGTTCCAATAAAGATTTTTCCATCCATTGTAAAAAGGGGTGTGAATATTTTTTTTTAACCAGATGTTGATAAAAACATTTATTTAGATTGATGCTCGTTTTCTGTTTCTTTATGTTTTCAGAGACTTGCATCACTTCCTGTTAGAAACAGACTTTTTGGTTGAGCTGCCGGGGATGTGAATACTTTTGGACCATCTAATTTTAACAGAATCTCTTATTTGGACCTGGTTTCACGTGTTCACCTTCAGACGTGGCGTGTGGTCCTGGGTCATCCCGGGTCCGATTTCCTTTGAGCCCTTTTTACCAGAACAGATGAGGTTCTGATGGGTCAGATGGTCGAGTTCAAACTTTCCACTTGGTTTACATCAGCGGTTCTGGTTCTTCTGCAATCTGGAGCAGTTCTGGTCTGTGGTCAGAAGATCCTACCCATTTTTTCTTAGGCTGAAAAGCAATTTCAGGCTCCGCCACTGGTGTATAGAGTGTCGGGCCCTCCAGTCCAGTAGGTGGCGATAAAAACAACCAGAGGAATGTTTTCCATGTAGCACCGGAAGTAGGCCTGAGCTTCGTGTGTTAGCTTTCGGGCCAGCGGCGGTGCTGGTCTGGACCTGCTGAGGAGAGCCTTTCATGGACGGGTTGGTGGAGGCAGTTTTCTGGCTCTGCATCTTTATTGTTGGAGCTTAAAGTCGGAACCGAGCCGACCGGATGTCAGTTTCATCAGCTAGCACAGTCGGCTAACCTTTAGCTAACCGCCGGATTTTCCTCCGCTTCAGAACCGGAGAGCTATTCCTGACTCGGTTCTGGAAACCGAACCTCTTCCTTCCAGCACCGAGCAGTGACTGTGACCCAGCTGCTTCATCCATCCAGCGGCGTCCAGGACGAGCCAACTGAACCACCACTGAACAAAGAGCTCCTGATCCGGCTCACCATCGAGAGTTTCCCCGGTGAGCTGAGAGAACTGCAGCCCGATTTATGGCTGATGATTATTAAATCAAACTAAACGAGTCAGAATATCTCAGGGCAAAACCACCGATCTTCAGATGAAACTGATTTATTGAACCTTTAATGTCAGCAGCTTTTTGTCTCCTTCATGTGCCGTTATGAACTTTAATGATTTGGTTTATTATGCACTAAGGCCTATTTATGTATAAAAGACAATCAAAGAGACTTCATGATGTTTTTCTAGATTAACAAGCAGATTAATCTGAGATATTTCTTGACTCTACAGGAAACTAAAACATTGATTTACAAAAAGATGCTGATTCAGGTTCAAAACAGTGATTTAAAGAATATTTTCAGTATTCGTTTATGTATTTTCTGAGGACACAGTCCAGTGTTTCCACTGGAATTGTTGGTTATATCTGAGAGTATTGGCTGAATTTAGTCTCATATTTTTAAAATTGTAAACAGTTTAAAATGACCGAATAAAGATGCTGTGAATCTTAAAAGTGTTGAACGAGTCAAACGCGCTGAATTAACTGGTTTATTATCCAAACAAATCCACGTCTTCATAAACACATTAGTGGTTCATGAGAGCAGAACTGTTGTGGCATCACTTCTGCTGCAGGCGGTTCTGGAATCCAAGGCCATGAAGAAGAAGGTTGTGGAGTTGCTCCGAAACTTCCCGCCAACCCCAGAAGTCAGTCGAAATCCTCCTCCCACCCTCCACCCCCTTTTCTATGTTTTCCTGCACTGATGGATCGCTTCTTTGGACGCCTAAAGTATTTTAATGTTTTCTTAAAGCTGCAGTGAACTTTAAACCACGTTATTATGTGTGAGACCTTTCTCTGAAGTCATACCAAGCGCCAGCGTTGAAGGGAAAAACTAGCAAACACCAGTTTCAGTAACTTTCTACGATAGATGTTCCAGGCACTAGCAGGAAATGACATCGTTATCCAGACGTCACTGTAAATCTCAGCTTTAGTTCCAGGAGGCTCCTGTTAGCTGAGTGTTTGAGTGCTTTGTTTCTGGTACAGATCGATGAATTCGTTCACATTCTATAAAATCCTGGAACACTTTCTGAGTGGAGGGAAGTTTTTCTGCTGAGAACCAGAGAAAATTATTGTTTGCATCCTTCTAGGATTCATACCTGATGAACCGAGTCGAGTCTCAGCTGGACCGACCTGGTCCAGAACCACTCAAACCCCTCCCTGAACCAGGGATACCTTCTATAGTCGCTGTGTAAATGTGGTCCAAACAAAGTATCGCCAGATTTAAAACATTTTTTGATAGAAGATATGATGTTCTGATCATCAAATGATTAAAAAAGTAGATAAAAATAAGACCTATGTGCATGCTTATCTTTGGGTGGATGGATGGTTGGATGGACTAACATTATTTATGAATGAAGGTCCTCTCTGGTCTTCTTTCTCTCCAGCTGCTCCGTGACAGCAAGAGGAACTGCAGTTTGGACCAGAAGGATCTAAGACATCTGAGGAAGATGGATGATCTGGTGGAACCGGCTCTTCATCAGATAAAGGAGGAAGAGGAGCCAGAACTTATGCAGATAAAGGAGGAAGAGGAAGCAGAGTATCTGAAGATAAAGAAAGAAGAGGAAGAACCAGAACTTGTGCAGATAAAGAAGGAAGAGGAGGGACCTGAACCTTTTTACATCAAGGTGGAGGAGGAAGAACCAGAAGGTCTGCATGTGAAAGAGGAAGATGAGGTGGAGGAGCCTCTGCAGGTGAAGGAGGAAGAGGAGGAACTCTGCATCAATCAGGAAGGAAGTGACGATGAAGGCTCAGGATCAAGCAGAGGTAATGGTTTCTCCTAGAGTTCCTTGCTCTCCCTCAGGTGGATCTAGACTGACTGGCTGCTGATGCATCAGTCGGTCGACAGCTGAGGGCTTCACCAGGAGTTTTAGTTTATTTAGCACCAGAAGACCTGATAAACAATCTGGATTCAGACCATTAAGAGTTTAAACACCAGTAACAGAACCTGAAAACCAGTTCTAGAGTTGACTGCTAGCTGATCTTGACCAAAGATTGACACCGCGACACGACCTCTGCAGTAAAAACGAACCCTTTAAATCGGAGCATTTACATTACTGCTGTAGGGCGGCAGCGCAGGGCGGCGTGTATAGGGGGCGGCGGCGCGGGCATGGCCATCCGCTAAATTTTAAGTTGAGTCTATTTCTGCCGGACGTCAGAACAAATGTGGATTACCAACAGGAAAGTGAACGAGCAAAACACACAGCATGGAATCACCAAAGACAGACATTTTCTCATTTTCTCAGAGTCCTCTCTGTACTAATTAGATATATGTCAAGTCAAGTTTATTTGTATGGCACATTTCAGCAGCAAGGCAGTTGAAAGTGCTTCACATCATAAAAACATTGATCAAGTATACAGCAAAATCATCAAGCAAATATAATCCGAAAATATAGTTCACTGTTCTACTTACTACTGATCAAAGGCAGCTCTGAACAGGTGGGTTTTAGCCTTTGTTTGAAGGAACTCAGTGTTTCGGCTGTTTTGCAGTTTTCTGGACGTTTGTTCCAGATTAGAGGAGCATAACAACTGAAAGCTGCTTCTCCATGTTTGGTTCTGGTTCTGGTTCTGGGAATGCAGAGCAGACCAGAACCAGAAGATCTGAGTGGTCTGGAAGGTTGATACGACAACAGGTCTTTAATGTATTTTGGTGCTAAGCCGTTCAGCGATTTATAAACTAACAGAAGTATTTTAAAGTCTATTCTCTTCAGGGAGCCAGTGGAAGGACTTTAGAACTGGGGTGATGTGCTCTGTCTTCCTGGTCTAAGTAAGAACATGAGCAGCAGTTTTCTGGATCAGCTGCAGCTGTCTGGTTGACTCTTTAGGCAGACCTGTGAAGACACTGTTGCAGTAATCAATGCGACTAAAGATAAACGCATGGATGAGTTTCTCTAGATCTTGTTGAGACATTAGTCCTTTAATCCTGGAAATGTTCTTCAGATGATAGAAGACTGACTTTGTAACTGTCTTTATGTGTCTCTGAAGGTTCAGGTCTGACTCCATCTCTACACCCAGATTTCAGCCTGATCACTAGTTTCTAGCTGTAATAACTGAAGCTGCACGCTGACTCGAGATCGTTCCTCTTTAGGTCCAAAGATAATAACTTCAGTTTTGTTTCTGTTCAGCTGGAGAAAGTTAAAATCGAGCTATGTATCATTTGTTGTGGTAACTAATCTTATTAGTAATCTTATGACTTGTTATAATCTGAGCCAGTGGGAGCATGTAGATATTAAATAGGAGGGATTGAACCTTGGGGTACTTCACGTGACTTCTGTCCGCGCTGATGAGAAGTTGCCTATTGACACAAAGAAATCCCTGTTCTTTAGGTAGGATTCAAACCAGTCCAGTACCGCACCAGAGAGTCCAACCCAGCTGTCCAGTTGCTTCAATAATATATCATGGTCAACAGTGTCAAATGCTGCGCTGAGGTCCAACAGAACCAACACTGAGGTTCTTCCATATGGGTATATTTATACATATATGCTGTCAAAATCGCTCATTTATGGACACAAACAATACAAACAACCCTTCATAAAAATTTGTATACATGAAGTTCATTTTATTTGGTATACTTGAGTATAAAAATAGCAAGTATACCATGAAGCATTTACTAGAAAGTATACTAATTGGCTACTTTTTTGGACTAAATCGGAACATTTTTTAAGATAGTATAGTTTAGTAATAAGTATGCTGATGGCACACTTGAATAAAGCACTTTTTGCTGAGGGAAAACGTGGATTTTGTTCTGCAACCTATGAAGGACGTCATGTTGTCTCGCTCGAGTCGTAGTTGGAGTGTCGGTCGTCAGACAAAGTGATGAAGAACGATTGAGAACTGCAGTATTTTATGACGCCACTCATCCTTTCTATTAAGATACTCATAGAAAGGACAAAAAACGTTGGCAGAAATGGCCGACGTGCGAGTGTCTGGTAAGTGATCACCTTTCCTTTCTACATTCATAAATGTACTATGCAGCTTGTTACGTCGTGTGTATTGCGATGTATCCGTTTTTTCCTGTAACTGCGTATAATATTGTTAACAATGCTTATTGTTGTATCTGAAAAGAAGAGCAAACATTATTCAATTGCGATGCAAAGGAAATGGGTGTTTTAGCCCAAACTGCTGGGTGGGTGCTCTAGTGAGGTGTGAACTGATCTCCAATGAAAAACCAGAAAATTCAGACGACTGGACTAAATTAATTTAAACTCTGTGACTTTTTAGTGACAGTTGGATTTTCAAAGCAAGATTGAAAGGTAGAAACTTTTATTTTAAGAAGTAAAACATGAAAACACACTGGAGTTACGTTATGTATAAAACATTTCTTGTCCAACACTTAATGCCTTTTCTAACCGATTCTCATAATTAGGAAATAAAATAAAGAACAAATGGATTTGGCTGCAGTGACTCTTTAACATTAAATACAACAGCCTCTCAGATGTTAGTTATTTATTTAAGCAAAGTATCAGACACTTTAAATTGCTTGCTGTGTGGTCAAATGTTTGAGGATGTTAGAGCTATTTCCTCCTTTTTTGTGATTAAAGCTCTGCACGTGTTGCAACTGACCCTACCATAATCTTTTTTTGTGAAACGCAGCCAAACTTTGGAGTGTTGCTGCTGCGGCGCCATCTTGGATATATTCTAAACCAAAACCTGGACCGTGTACGATACGTCGTCATGAAAATACGTCTGGCGTTATTCGAACAAAGTGGAATCATGCGGCAGGCAGATGAACTATTCCAAGGAACCGAACTGCTGAGAACTGGTTCTTTATTGGCATCCCTAGTTGTGAGACACTTTAGGTCCAAAGCTAAACCAGCATAAAAGCCTCCATCACTGGTTCTTCCGAACTCCCCCACCTGTATCACACGAAATCTGTAGTTGCATCCACCAGCACCAAAAACACAAGAGAAGAAGTGTTTGTATAGTTCTGATACTGGCTTCCAGAGCGCAGCGATGCTCCCAAACCATCGGGGTAACTTCTCCCAGAAGCCCTTGGCCACTTCTTTCCATGTGTCTTTGATTGGAGGAGGCAGAAATTATCCCATCATAACTTCATTATCTGCGTTTCCATTACAAATGTGTGCAAAACTTTGTCGATATTCTGCTAATGTCAAAAAACACAATTTCTCAGTTGCTGTGTTTCCATTAAATAATAAAAGCAATTAAAATCACTCGTGAATAAGTTTGTTCAGGCTATAAATCATTAAAAAACATGGTGGCGACGGATGTAAACACGAGAATATATTACTGTCTCAGCCACAGCACTAGCGCTCATCAGCCATCAGAGGAGACGCCTGCAGCTTTTTGAGGCGTTGGAGCAGCAAGCTCCTTATACCTGGGAGCGGCGGCGTTTTGTGGAAATTGTAGTCGGTGATTTTACAGAAGATGCAGATGCAACACTTGACAAACTCAACTTTGTATGATCTGTGTGATGCAGTGAGACCTCTGGTGGAGCCAGCTGCATATCGTCCAAGGAGGTCAGAAGCTACGAATAAACTGCTGGATACAAACCGGCCTGATGCTAAAATGTTTCCACTGCAAATGTCAATACGGCCAAAAAACCCACCTCATCCTAGCGCCAAAACCTTTTATTGAAAAATGTAGGGTTTTTTTGAATTAGCGTGTTTCCATTAAGGTAATTTATTTTTGTAATTCCAGTTTGTATAACTTTATGGTCAATGGCGATGCAGCTGGTGGCAGCACAGATGCTGTGGTCAGAGTTTCTCACTGTTGCAAGATGATCGCTGATTGCTAGACTGATGGAGTCTCCAGAAGAAGTCTCTCTGGGAGAAAAAAAAGTTCAAACATTAATTCTGATTTTCTTGATGTTTTTCAGCTGAACAAGGCAGAAACAAACATCGAGCCCTGTGGGACACCTTTGGGAAAAGCAGAAAGAAAATGGCTCCACCAAGTGGATCTGCTGGGGGGACTCCGTCAACAGGCAGAGAGGGAGGAAGGGCTCAGTCACGCAGCCCAAGGTGGAGGACAACCAGAAGACGCTCTCCAGGCTCTGACGTTGGGGACCGGCTCCTGGCGATGCCACAAGAGCAGAGGCCCTACGTGCCAGAGGGGGCTGCTGATGAGGCGTACCACTTTGCCCTCAGCGTTGTTCCTCTGCTGGCAAGACTGGAGAGGAAGAGGAGGCAGCAGGCCAAAGTGGACATCATTAAGGTCTTAATAGGTCATGAGCATGATTCAGCCACTCCCCAAGAGGGTCAAGACACAGATTTGTAGCATTCATATTTTAAATGTGTTTTTCTTTGTGTTATTTTTTGACAAGTGTTTTTTGTACTGAGTTTGCTGTGAAATAAAGATGTACCTTTACTCTGAGTGCTACAGTCCAACAGCGAGTTTTTGTTTCGGTTCAGCAGCAGTTCTGAACGTTGTATCCTGTCCCCACAGTTCAGGTCCAACAAGCAATAGAAGTTCATCCATGTGCAGCTCAGCTACCAGACAGAAATCCCCTTGTCTGCTTCTTTGTTGGTTAATTGGATCTTCTCAAACCCTGCCTTTTCTTCCATCTCTGTTGGCTGCCATGTCCAGCAGCAACTGTTCTCTGCTGATGTAAGATAGACGTAAAGTAGGAATTATATATGTAAACCTCTTCACATGGGCCATGTATTTATTAAATATATGTGTGTATATATATATATATATATATATATATATATATATATATATATATATATATATATATATATAAAGATGTACCTTTACTAATATATATATATATATATATATATATATATATATATATATATATATTAGCAATTTTATTCATTAGCTCAAACAAAACATTAACTTATGTAATCAAAGACTAAATGATTACTAATTAAATGCACCAAAATAAGCAAAGACTGAGGCTGTACTCACACCTGACACATTTGGGCCGGTCTCCCCCGTTGGTCCGGACCTTTCTAGCAGGTGTGAATACAGTCAAGCGGGTCCTGGTGCGAACTAAACAACTGGACCCAGACCCACTTTTCAAGGTGGTCTCGATCTGCTTCCAAACAAACTCCTTGACTTGGACTCCATCGGCCACCGTTCCTGGGCACTATGGTAAAAATGAGGCCTTCAGTGTTCCTAGAACTACTGCTGCATGGACTGATTGTACTGAAATCGTACCTGGTCTGCCAGGTACGATTGGCGGGTCAGAACACAGAGTATCTCGTCTCATTCAGTTTGCGGCAGCATTTGTCGATTCCGTTCCAAAACTGGAAATATCACATCGTGAAACCAGCGTTGTATGAGCCGACTTTTAACGTTCAAAATGGTGTTGCAGTTGTAATAACAGCACGAATGTGCACAACGGAAATGCAGCATTCAGGACTTCCATGTTTATTGTCTTTCCACGTCTGAGATCTGTCCCGCCCCTTTCATTTCTGTCCAGCTGTTTTTTAGCAATACGTTTATGTTTTCTGGTGTCTGGAAAATTAACCATTTCAAAAACCTTCCGAATGAAACTTCACTCTGTGCCGTTACCTAGTAACCCCAGTCAAGCCTGGGCCCCTCACCTAGCAACCCAAGCGGAGCTGCAGCCCAATTGGCCAGCTGGTTTTACTTCTGTCTGCGCCATAAAATGGCTGCTGGAAGAGTTTTGTTGTTGACTGCAGGAGGCTCTGCTTCTCAAAGATGAATGGTTGAATAACTGCGCATCTGTTTGCAGCTATTTTCATGTTCAGGTGTAAATGTTGAGTTGGTGGCGTGGCCAGCAGCAACTTATTAGGATTTAAAATGATGGGAGGCCCTAAAACAGCTCATTCTGAAAGGAGCTCAATATAAGCAGAAATGACCAGGCGGAAATCTCCTAATCTGAGAAGGATTTTGTGCAAAGAATGTAAGAAACATGTTTTGTATCCCAGAGATCTGCCCTGACCTGTTGAAGGAAGCATAATAGGTCACCTTTAAAGAGACAGAGACCAGTTTTATGGTGTCAAATACAGCGATGATGCAAAAGTCAAATTTCTTTTAAGTTTTTGATATATACAGCATTTTCATAACAACTGAGGATAACATAATTACTTGATAGTGCTATAAAATGGCACTATGTGCCTGGAAAATACATAATACCCCATAATTGTGTTTTAATTTTCTTGACCTGCCAAAGGACTACGAACCATGTTTGTCATATTTATTATTATGATTGAGTTGGACATTGTATTTGTTAAATTGAAGTCAAAGAGAGTTATTCTATTCTACTTTGGTGCATTCCAAAGCATTTTAAATGCATCATATGGATAAAAAGTTTAATTTATTATATTCTCATTAATAAGCATTTTTTATCTGTCCAGGGCTAAACCAGGATTTGGACTCCAGTTCGGGTCAGAAGACACAAGTTACTCCAGAGACCAACAAGGAAGAGGAAGAATCGGAAGCTCTGCAGCTAAAAAAGGCAGATAGTGGAGTCTGCGTCATGTATGGTTTGACTCCAGCATACTTGGTTCTTCAAATGAGTTCTCATCAAGGGCAGAACAATCTAGCATGCCAGATCTGTGGAAAGACTTTTCTCTACAAATGTAAACTGAAATACCACATGAGAACGCACACGGGTGAAAATTTGGTCTCTTGCCAGACTTGTGGAAAAACTTTTCTCTGGCAAAGTAAACTGAAAGAACACATGAGAAGTCACACGGGTGAGAAACCATTCTCATGTCAGACCTGTGGAAAAGCTTTTACCGAGAAAAGTAAATTGAAGCAGCACATGAGAACTCACACTGGTGAGGTTTTCTCATGTGAGACCTGCGGGAAAACCTTCATGTGGCATAGTCAACTTCTAGGCCACGTCAGAACCCACACAGGTGAAAAGCCTTTCTCATGCAAGTTCTGCGGAAGAGCTTTCACCATGGAAAGTAAATGGAAATACCACATGAAGGCTCACACAGGCGAGCCTTTCTCCTGTGAGACCTGCGGAAAAGCTTTCACCTTGCAATGTGCTTTGAGAGACCACATGAAAACTCACACAGGTGAGAAGCCTTTTTCATGTGAGACCTGTGGGAAAGCTTATATCAGGCAAAGCACTTTGAGAGACCACATGAGAACCCACACCGGTGAGAAGCCTTTTCTGTGTCAAACCTGTGGCAAAGCTTTTAACCGGCAAAGTAGCTTGAGTCTTCACATAAACCTGCACACAGGTGAGAAGCCTTTCTCATGTCAGACCTGTGGAAGAAAATTCAGTTTGAAAAGCCAATTGATTCTTCACACCAGAATTCACTCTGGTGAGAAACCTTACTCATGTCAGACCTGTGGGAAAAAATTTAGTGTTAAAGCTCGGTTGACAGTTCACATGAGAATCCACACGGGTGAGAAACCTTTCTCGTGCCAGATGTGTGGAAAAACTTTTACCCACCAGAATTCTTTGAATTTTCACATGACCTCTCATACAGGAGAAAAGCCTTACTCATGTCAGACATGTGGAAAAGCTTTCAACATGCAAAACGGTTTGACTCGTCACATGAGAATTCACACGGGCGAAAAGCACATCTCATGTCAGACCTGCGGAAAAGCCTTTAACCAGCAAAGTCATCTGACGTATCATATGAGATCACACACCGGCGAGAAACCTTTTTCATGTCAAACTTGTCCAAAAAAATTCAGCAGAAAAGATCTGCTGAATGTTCACATGAGAACTCACTCAGACAAGAAACGATAAACGTCCGTCTAAGACAACGTGTATATACATTTGAATGGATGGTGACTGAGATGAACTTTATCCTTCATGATATGCTTGGCATCGCTGTGGTAACGGGTGTTGCTGATGTCATTTACTGAAGGAAAGGAGGATCCCATTATTTGTTGTAAAGCGTTCTTGTCTGATACAGGAGCCTTCCTCCTGCTGGGGTTGTCAAAATAATTAATCCTTAGATATAATCAAAACAAATGGGAATCAAATGCCTCAAAATCGAAAGGCAAAGGCATAAAGGCAGCCGTTAGCCCCCAATAAGCTGCTGGAGGTTTTAAACTGCCTCACTGCTTTAATGACGTAAAGTCTGTCGTTATAAACAGAGAAATAGTTTATGTCTGCGGCTGCTGGCGACTTCCGGTGTGATAGATCAACTGGTGGCCAGATCAACTGATGGAATCCAAGCGCACCGCAGCAGTTTTTAAAGGGCAGGTGGCCGTGTCGATGCCTGATTAAAAATACTCCAGATGTGACGAAAATGGTTTTCAAAATGTCAGAAATCATATTTTATGAACTTGCGACGCACTTTATCCTGTTCCCATCCAAGTAAGGCAGTTTATTAGTAAGGCACATTTTCAGCCACGAGGCAATTCAAAGTGCTTTACATGATTCAAAGGAAAATAAAGCAGCAAAAACATTATAGTGGCAAAATAAGGGAAAACAGTGACATGTAATCCAAGCTAGAATTAATTAGTTTCAGTTGCTGTTAATGAAAGGCAGCTCTAAACAGGTGAGTTTTTAGCCTTGATTTAAAGGAACTCAGTGTTTCGGCTATTTTGCAGTTTTCTGGGAGTTTGTTGCAGATTAGAGGAGCATAAAAACTGAAAGCTGCTTCTCCATTTTTGGTTCTGGGGATGCAGAGCAGACCAAAACCAGAAGACCTGAGTGGTCTGGAAGGTTGATACAACGACAACAGGACTTTAATGTATTATGGTTCTGAAAGAGAGGGAGGTGCTCTGTCCATCAGTGGCCTAGTCAAAGCCTAGAGTTAAATGTGACTGAGATTCTGGCTTTAAACTCTATGATGCGTCTGAATTAAATCAATTCAGTAGGTCAGAGTTCATCCACAGTGATGCTTGAGACTAGGAGGAGCAACCAGTTTTGGCGAGAACATTCGGGAAAAAAAAATGTCACTCTTTAGCTGACAAGTCTAGTGTTGTTCAAAGGAACTTTCCCTGTGAACAGGATGAAAAGGCTACATGCTAGCTGGGCTAATGCTACAAGATAACGCTATGACAGCGATATTTCAGAGCAACTTAAAAAGATCAGTGAAGCTCCTCTACCTCCAGCAGTAAAGTAGTAAATCTCCCGGTTGACATAAGCTGACGATGTTTTATATAATAGCTTCACGAACACAACTAGCCTTGTGACAGTGATAGCTCCCCATCGAGACGTGCTTCCAGTTTCAAATCCCACAACGCTCCGTTCTACTGCGGTACGAATTAACACATGAAACGATTAACAAGCTGACGGCTCAGCCGGCTACTAAATAGTGAAGCTACTGAAAAACAAGTGCGCCATTACTTCTCCTGTTTAGTTGTGTAGCATATGGAGGCTAATGCGTCTGAGCCAGACTAGTAGCCTACCCTGCTGCTGTAGTCAGTCTCTCCAGTTTTCGCAACTCTGCGATTGCAGAAATCAACACAAAGTTAACAGATCCTCTGCATTTTTCTCGCTTATGCCTAATTGTGATGTTGTAAATTTTTTGCAGTAATGATCAAAAACTTTGGGTTAACGTGATTCTAACTCCCACCTACAGGTGACAGTATTTATTACTTCTACTGCTCTGCTGCCTCAGCCTTACTTGTTACTTTATTTGTTGCAAAAGTAAATTGACAGAGAAAATGGAAAAAAACAATAAAAGATAAGCAGTTATAAAATAATAGCATGACTGAATCAAGGGTACGCACTTCCATGAAGGATATTAATGTTTATGCTACATGTTATCTGGTGTACTGCTTTACCTAACAGGGAAGTGACATTTTTAAATCATGTATTTTTATAAACAAAGTCTCAATTCTCCCTGACTTTAGTTTTGCCCTAATTATAGAAAGTTAAAATGTTATACTAATCATATTTTTTGCTATTCAAAAAAATGTTGCCGTGCTATTGAAAATGGTATGGAGTATGTGTATCAAACTGGATATTTTAGTATCGTGACAACCCGAGCTTCTCCGCGCTGAGGCAGTCTGTGCTGACGTGGGACAAACTCCCAGGTAGAGGTGGGCATCCATCATATCATTATTTATTGTGATAAATTTCTCATAAGAATTTTGATTAAATTCCAGTTAGTGAAAAAAAAAAAAACCTGACTGTATTTCAGGGTTTTTTTTTTTTTGTTTTTTTTTTTTTTTTTTAGCATTTTCTCCACTGTTCAATGAGAGCATCAATAAACATAAACTAATTTGAAAATATGACTGAATGCAGTTACTGCGTGCAGTTTATTGATGCAAATCAGACGTCTTTATGTAACTGGTGTCCTAAAGGAGCGGATTACAGGTGGGTGTGTTTCTGAAGAGCAGCGTTTGTGTTTGTGGGGCTCTGACTGGTGTCACGCAGCCACAGCCATACGGTTACCTGAAACAGAAGGAACAAATAGTTCTTATCTTCACTTTTATCATTGCCGCAGTAGTCCCACAAAGTCTCATGATAAGACTAGAAGTCCAACCCTTATTCCCAGGTCTGGAAAAATAGTTTAGATTTTAAATGTCGTCTCCTTCTTTCCTTCCAGTCTTTGGTTTTTGTATTTAAATTGGCGTCACTTGAAATGAGAGATAGATAAACTGGGATCTGGCCATTTGTTGCTCTGCCCACTTTCCCTCTGCTAAAGGACTTCCTGTCTAGACAGGAAACAGAAAACTGCTTGCTGTGGGTCAGATCAGTGCAGCAGCGTCTGGTGTCAGTGGGAGCTGCTCATCCAGAATGCTGCTGCCAGAGTCCTGACCGGCACCAGGAACACGGATCACATCAGAACCACTGCGCCTCGTTTCCACCGAGCCGTACGGGGCCGCGCCATTCCTGGGCCTCCTTCAGCTGAAGGTCCTTGGCGCCATGGTGAGGTAGACTGGGTGGAGCTACTGGCGTCTCGCAGCACGGCTCGCTGATTGGGCGACAGAAGAGCGCCAGACGTACGAGTGCGTCACGTTTGTCGCTGTGACGCGCGGCGAGGCACCGACTCCCCCAGAGTCGGATGTAAAATCCAACGTCCAGTACAGAAACTTATATTTAAGTTTTGACCTTAACTGATGAAAGCTTTGAATTATGCTTGAATCAGTTCCATATAATTCAACAACAAGAAGAATGAAAATATTTAATATATGGTCAAACTTGATTTCTTAAAATCTGAATGTTTTCTTTGGCTGACTTCCATCTTTACTCCATGAATCTGTCATTTTGTGTGGGAAAAAAAAAAAAAAAAAAAAAAGCTTCCTTGTCTCATTTTGCTTTCATTTTTAAAAATCTGGCATCCAAGAGGAGAGTGGCCTTGAACGCTTCTGTTCAACATTTTTCTCTTTTAAATCATCAGTTTTCTTTAAATTGAATTTTTTTAAAAATAATTGAAACATTTTAAAATCTTTGGATCTTTTTTTTTTTTTTTTTTTTTGAGCAGAAAGATATTTCTGGTAACCATGGAAACGCTGTCCACATCAGCCAAATAGTAATAATTTCCCATCTCTACATTTTTAAACTGTCATAGTGATGATATCAGATCAAAGCATCTTTTTTATTTTATTCTTCTGTATCTGGTAAAAATCTCTCCTCTGTATAATTTTATGAATTATATTTATATTCTTTGTTTTCAGCTGTTCCATAAAATGAGTCCACAGACTGAAATGCTTCCAGCCTGATGATGTTTCATATTTAACTTCCCTCTAAAATCAGATCCTCCTCATCAGTGAGGGTTTCAGATTCGCTCCGTCAGTTCTGCCCTGAACCTTATGAAGTATTTCAACTTTTATTGTCATTTTAACAATCGTCATGATTTCCGGTCTTTTGGCTGGTTTTCAGAGTGCAAAGAAAGGATATTTAGTGGTAATTTCATACTTTCTATACTTCATTTCATGCATTTTCTGCATTAATGTCGGCTATTTTTTCTTCCTCTGGTGATTTTATTTTACAATTTTAAAACAACACGACTTTGGTTTTATGTTAATTTAAGGATTTCTGAAGTCTCCCCATTTCTACATTTCTGAAGTTGGTTACATTTTTCAGTAACCAACTTCAGATTGCTGAATATTGGCCCCAGAAGGAAATATGTTAATATCATCCACAAATAAGCGAATAACAAACATTCATTGTTAGCATCTATCTATCTATCTATCTATCTATCTATCTATCTATCTATCTATCTATCTATCTATCTATCTATCTATCTATCTATCTGTCTATCTATCTATCTATGTCTGTCTGTCAAAACCAGATATTTACGTACAACAAATAAAAAGACATACATGTTGACTGCTATTTCAACTGTTAACTTTTTGTTTTCTCTGTTATTTTCTCTCCATAGAAGGTACACCTGGTCTGGCATTCTGGTTGGCTGTGATGCCTTCCTTGAGGAGGGCTTCAGCTGAGATAATGCTGCCATCAACTGATCGTTCTCCCTCGCCGGCTGTTAACTTTCTACGTTCATGCACATAGAAAGTACTCCTGGTTCAGTTCATCTGTTCTTCTTGTGTCTCTGCTCTGTCTTCTCAAACCTCCAGTCGGTCATGGCAGATGGCCGCTGGTTCTGGTTCTGCTGGAGGTTTCTTCCTGTTAAAGGGGAGTTTTTCCTCTCCACTGTCGCTACATGCATGCTCGGTATGAGGGATTGCTGTAAAGTCAACGATACAACGCCATGTGGTCGCCCCCTGCTGGTCAGGAGGAGTGAACGCTGCAAACTGACTTAATGCTCTGCTGGGTTTAATTAGAAACTTTCTGAACTACTTTGAATAATTGATGGAGTTGCTGAACTGGTTGATAACCAGGATCAATCGGAATGCATGGTTGATTTATTTTTTTATTTTTTGTAAAGTGTCTCAGGATGACATTTGTTGTGAATTGGCACTGTATGAATAAACTGAATTGAAATTGAATTGAATTCACTGTCTGATGTTGAATCAGAACCAAACTTCTCTTGTTTCAGGTCAGTTAGAATCATCAGAATTATTTCTGTGCTAAAAGCCTCAATAATGATTGAAAGAATCTGTTAAATGAGTTTTCAAGATCATTTAAGACAAACTGAATGACAGATCCAATGCTGCCATCTGCTGGACGGTCAGTGGGACAGTCATGGAATATCGTCTCTGCTGCCCAGAAATTAAGCTGCTAGCATGTCAGGACAGTCATGAGGCTGTCATGCAGCAATAGTCTTCGGTCAGAGGTTTTTTCAGATTCATTGCAAGACTGACTGCTACTGGATGTCCTACCTGCAGACAGCTTTACCATCTACGTCTCTTTGAAGATACTTGAATGATCTGAGTTATGACAACATTTAATTTCCCTTTAGGATACATAAAAGATTATTTCATTGAATTTTAAGAGAAAAAAAAAATCAAACTTACATTTTTAAATTATAATTTAAGACAAAGTGTAAAATAATCCTTTATTAGTTCCACATGTGTGAAGCTGTGTTTCTAAACAAACCAATAAAATATGGCCGGACCAGCAGAGCAGTAAAGCTTATTTCTGTATTTCAGGAAGCAGAAATAGATGTAAATAAATAACTAAATTAAATAACTTTCAGCTGCATTTCTCTCCAGCCGGGGCGCGGAAACACGCACAGCTTCTTAAAGCAAATTGTGTCGTAACTTCCGGTGCAGCCGTTTGCCTAGGTAGCTTCTGGTCTGTGTAGCAGAGTGTGTTCAGGTGTGTTCTGAGTCTGCGCAGCAACAATGTGTTCAGTTGAGCCTCTGAGACAGTTTATCAGAGAGAGACTAACTGCTGCTGCTGAAGAAATCTTCACCCAGCTGGAGAAAACCATCGTCCAGTACGAGGAGGAGCTCGACCGCCAGCGGAGGCTGCTGGACCTCACCTGGAGACCCCGGACCGAGCAGAACCCCGCAGGTGGGTCCAGCCTGGGTCCGATCTGGGCGCAGCCGTGACTCCAGAGATCGAACATTCAGAAATCAGCGAGGTTTCCGTGTTATTGTGATGCTAACTGCTGTTAGCAGTTCAAGCCGATAATGACGTATATTCGCTTATTTTATATGTTTAACAGTAAAGAATCAGGTTCGCCAATAGAACCGGTTCCGCCCATTGCTTCTCACTGCTTTAATGACGTAAAGTCTGTCGTTATAAACAGAGAAATAGTTTATGTCTGCGGCTGCTGGCGACTTCCGGTGTGATAGATCAACTGGTGGCCAGATCAACTGATGGAATCCAAGCGCGCCGCAGCAGTTTTTAAAGGGCAGGTGGCCGTGTCGATGCCTGATTAAAAATACTCCAGATGTGACGAAAATGGTTTTCAAAATGTCAGAAATCATATTTTATGAACTTGCGACGCACTTTATCCTGTTCCCATCCAAGTAAGGCAGTTTATTAGTAAGGCACATTTTCAGCCACGAGGCAATTCAAAGTGCTTTACATGATTCAAAGGAAAATAAAGCAGCAAAAACATTATAGTGGCAAAATAAGGGAAAACAGTGACATGTAATCCAAGCTAGAATTAATTAGTTTCAGTTGCTGTTAATGAAAGGCAGCTCTAAACAGGTGAGTTTTTAGCCTTGATTTAAAGGAACTCAGTGTTTCGGCTGTTTTGCAGTTTTCTGGGAGTTTGTTGCAGATTAGAGGAGCATAAAAACTGAAAGCTGCTTCTCCATTTTTGGTTCTGGGGATGCAGAGCAGACCAAAACCAGAAGACCTGAGTGGTCTGGAAGGTTGATACAACGACAACAGGACTTTAATGTATTATGGTTCTGAAAGAGAGGGAGGTGCTCTGTCCATCAGTGGCCTAGTCAAAGCCTAGAGTTAAATGTGACTGAGATTCTGGCTTTAAACTCTATGATGCGTCTGAATTAAATCAATTCAGCAAAGCAGAGCAGGTCAAAGTTATGGGATGTTGGACTGAAGCAGAGATGTCAACAGTGGCTAGTTTTTTCACCTTGTTGAAAGAGTAGAGAAATAAATATCAGTTATTGGCCCAGATGTTCAGATCGGTGCTAATTTATATGAATAATGTTTATGCTGAAGTTAAAGTTTCCTCCATCCCTGATCTCGGCAGATTTCCTCATGGACTAGATTCCTCAACATCTTGGTGATGATTGAACTGAACCCCAGGGATGTTTTGTCCCCATCCCCTGCTGACTGATAATTTTCAGTAACGTTCTCTCTAATTGGTCGGAGTGCTTTCTAACCTTCATGCTGTCATGGTAACCACGAACACTGATGAACCAGTGACCAGCAGTGATCATGCTGCAGTCACTGGAAACACATTCACTGTACTCAGCTGGTCTCCATCCACTCGTGAGACGACTAGCACCACCTGGCTGGACCTCTGTTGAATGAGGTCAGTCACTTTGAAGGGGTGAATATTTATGCAATCACTCATTTTATGATACATATTTTAACTAGTGGTGGGACTCGATTAAAATTTTTTTCATGGAGTTAATTGCAGGGTGTGTAATTAATTGCGTTTTAATCGACAAAATCAGCAACATTTTCAATTCCTTTTTGCTGCTAATTTACTGAATAAACGGCATCTGAGCTGAACAGCAGAGATGTTTCTAGATTTAATCTGCTCTTCAGGCTCTTCCAGCATCAGGTTGGAGCAAAGCTCATCTCTCCAGAGCTTCAGGAACCCCTGATCATTCATGGAGCTTCTTTAGAAACGTGGACTGTGGACGCTGACGTTAGCGCTGCTGCTACATGGTTAGCATTGAGATGCTAGTCTAGGCTAGCATAGCTTCTCTGATAGGCCGACTGCTTTTAGCTCAACTTGAACACAACTGGAGTCTTTTCCAGCATCAGATCGGCTCTGGAAGCAGAAATTAACCCCCAGAGGAGCTGCTTCCATCGCTGCTGTTAGCAGATGTAGTTTGTGCGTCAGATATGGGGGTGTACCAGAAACATAATATAAAGGTTCCGCTTTAGATTTTTGCATGTAAAAAAAGAAAAATGTGATTGTGTTTAAAATTTATGTAATTAAGTCATCAAAATTAATGTGTTATAGTCCCTGCCCTAATGTTTAATTTAATTCTTATGTTGCAGAAATTAGTTTTAACCTTGACATTAAAGGGTTTTTTGTTTGTTTTTTGGTCAAAAAAGCTGCATTTATTTGATCATGATTGATTTGTAAAAGCAATTAAAAAAAGTAAACATCCAAGTGGACTACACCCAGTTATGACTTGTTAGGCTGACTTGTTTCAATATGGCCGCTCCTCGCGTCAACAGTAGTAAGATGTAGTAGAAGCGTGTTTATTTGATGAAACACATGTAAGAGTGCATCTAAAATCAATGTTCCATGCAGCGTCTGCAGCTATAAACGGAACAAACTAGAAGTGGTGTTTTCTTTTGAAAAGTAAAGCTATAGTAGAGCTACTGCAAACAATGTCTATGGGTGTCGCCATGTGGGAATCCTGACTTCTTAACTGGAACGCCGTTGACCTCTGGTCTGACGTCAAACCATGCTTCGAATTACGACTCCCCAGGTAACTGGAACGCAGCATTTTTATAGGGTCTGTATGGTTTTCATGTGGGAAGAGTGGATTTAGTCTGAGTTGTTTGAGACGTGTTGTTGTGTAACATTGTTAATGTTACCTTCCTCTGGTCTCCTTTTAGGCCTCCAGCATCACTTCTCCAGCGAGGAGCTTCCTGCTGACCAGGACAGCAGCTCCAGTCCAGACCAGGAGGCACCAGAACCGGCACTGGGGAGCGGAGAGCTGGAGGATGTCTGCTCCAGTCAGGACGGAGCACTGGTGCTGAAGCAGGAGGCTGAGGCCATCATGGTGACTGTTGATTATGATGATGAACCTGAACCAAGCAGCTACCACCTCCTCTACCAGAACCATCCAGAGAACCAGAACCGAAACCAGGAGGAAAGAATGAACGAGGCGCTGAAGCCAAAGAAAACCAGAGCTCCCAGTGAGGGACCGGACCTTCTGTCACAGAACACAGACAGGAATCTCTATCCGTGTCCAATTTGTGGGAAATGTTTCGCCAAGAACAGCTATTTGACCAAACACAAGAGGATCCATACCAGTGAGAAGCCGTTTGTCTGTGATCAGTGCGGGAAAGCTTTCAGCAACACCAGCTACTTAGCCAATCACAAGAAGACCCACAGTGGCATGAAGCCGTTCGCATGTCTCATTTGCGGGAAAGTTTTCACCCAGCAGATCCACGTTACAGACCACATGAGGATCCACACCGGAGAGAAGCCTTTCCCCTGCGCTACCTGCGGGAAATACTTCAGGCAGAAGAGCAGCTTGAATAAACACCTGAGAACTCAGCATCGGAAGCTGGAGCCGTGATCAGGTTCAGCAGAAGCGCCGAACCGGCGCGCTCCTTCAGTTCTGCTTGGTTCTGTCTCCTCTGGATTCCATTAAACTGCAGCGCAGTAGCTGGTCGGTTTTAGAGATGGTTCTTCTAGAACTTTCCTGCTTTTAAACTCCACTTCCTGTTCTTTAGCATCTCTGATGAAGATGGTATGTTCCTCTACCCTCACAGCCGTACGGAGAAGCATTAGAGCCACTGAAAAAACCAATACCATCTTTAATCTCAGAATTCTGAGAAAAAGTGGAAATTCTGACTTTTTCTAAAATAGAATAAATTCTGAGAAAAAAGGCAGAACTCTGAGGAAAATGTCTGTATTTTGAGAAAGTTGGAGTTCTGACTTTTGCAGAAAAAGTTGGAAGTCTGAGAAAGGCAGAAATTCTCAGAAAAAATGGTGGGAAAAAAAGCAGGATTTTGACTTTTTCTTTGACAAAGGGAGGAATTCTGAGAGAAATATTCTGGAAATTCTGAGAAAAATTTGGAATTCTGATTTTAGAAATGGGGAAAAAAAGCAGAATTTTACCAAAAAAGACAGAATTTTTTAGAAGAAACATCAGAATTCTTTAAAGGAAGCAGAATTCTTAAAAAAAAAAAAAAAAGTCAAAATTCTTAGAAGTCAACTCTGAGAAAAATAGGTGGACTTCTGAGAAAAAAGGCAGTTTTAAGAGAAAAGGTAAAAATTCTTTAAAAAAAACAACAACTTAGAATTCTGAGTAAAAAAGCAAAATAATGTGGTTTTTGAGTGTAAACGCTGTGAAATGATCAGAGATTTATGAAGCCGTCTCTTCTGAACACAGAAATCAGCTGGATCTCTCTGGACTCCTTGGTGATGAAGGTGTTTTTTCAGCCATACAGCAGCTTCTTGGGTGACTTGGTGTGGATGTAAATGTTTAGAGTTTTCTGTTGATCACTGCTGGTATGCTGAGTCCTGGAGTTCTTCTGTAAATGTTTCTTTTCTCATGTTAAATATTGTAAGAATTGATCTGCTGCAGTTGCAGAAATATTTATGCATACTTGATATTAAAGCTCTGATCATGAATTTAAGCTCCATGTTCAACAATGTTTCAGTTCACAAAACCACCTTTATTTATGTTTGTGCATGAAACTGAGATAAGGCCAGAATTATTCAAACCCCTGGGAAATTTAGGTTTAAAACTATTTTAATTCAGCCAAAAAGTTTGTTCACCTTCAAAAGAAAACAGAAATTATGAAAAATCTTAACTTTTGTTTTAACAGATAAAAAAGTAGATGTCAAAATCTTTATTAGCATCACAACAATCAAAACCTCGTTGAGCCTTTATGATAAGCAGAGATGGGTAGTATCCAGTTACATTTACCCGACTTTTGGGAAAAATGTACTTTTAGGAGAAGTTTTGCTCCAACTTTTACTTGAGTAGTATTAAAAAAGTATCGCCACTCTTACTGGAATAAAATTTATGGATCCTTTACCTTCTGTGTCCCAAACTGAATGAAGACCAACTGTGTTTTACTGGAAATGCACCAGAAACAGACCTGCAGGTTATGTTGAAGTGAGACTTCTTGTTTGTACACAAGCTTTGATGTTCTCTCATTTTCTATCTGATGATCCATTTGGAAACAAAGATTCAGTGAAAACTTTATGTTGTCACTGGAAATACTTCACGCTGTTCTACGTATAAGTACAGAACCAACTGTAAGTTTTCTTTTGAAAATTGAATTTGGGATGGTGTTAACCCTTGAGATATAGCTCTCATTTGTATCTTCAAAATGGTTCTTTAGCTGCGGGGGTCCTGGTTCAACAACTGGTCTGTGGAAAGGAACATTTTCTGTATTGCAGATTTGCGACAATATGTTGGGTACTAAGTTTCCATTTAAAAAAAAGACTCGTTTTGGT
The DNA here is from genome assembly GCA_014839685.1 of Anableps anableps. Lineage (NCBI taxonomy): Eukaryota > Metazoa > Chordata > Actinopteri > Cyprinodontiformes > Anablepidae > Anableps > Anableps anableps. The sequence goes on along the minus strand of CM026070.1, from coordinate 39,530,690 downwards.
AGTTCTCAATGTTTTTATAAATATCTGCATAAAATATCTACAACAGGTACCAATGGTACAAGCCTTTCAAAAGTAATTTGTTGTTTTTTAGCTACAAAACATATGCTTAGTTTATTCAGATGCTAAACTCAGTATCAATGTTGTTCAAATTAATTTGAATTAAATATATTTTTTGTGTCATACAAGAAGAAAGCATATCAGGAGAAAATGAGTGTTTGTGGTTGGAAGCGGAACTTAAAGCGACCTGTCTTTTTCTACGGTAGCTCTCCGTCTGACACTTCCGGCGGAAGTAAACAACGAGGCGCTAGCAGCATTAGCTTCCAGGCTCCATTGTGTTTACCGTCGGGTAGAAGACGGTTTCTGCTGTGTGAGCTGAATACTTCAGTGTCTGCAGCAACAATATCTGCGGTTCGTCATCAGAGAGCGACGAACTGCTGCTGCTGGAGAAATATTCAACAACATCGACCATCAGGAGGAAGAGCTCGATCATCAGCTCAGACTGCTGGAGACCAGCTGGAAAACCCAAACCATCTCGGAACCTCCAGGTAGGGTTCGCTGATCCAGGTTAAAAAAAGTTTTTTTCGTTTAAATAGATTTTCAGAGACAAAATCATATTGTTTTATTTACAAGAAAGAAAAGGTACGCTAGGGTTTTTCTCAATAAACTTAAAATATATCTAAATGTTAAACCATTAAACATGTTTAATGAAACTCATAATGCAAACTACATTTTAATGTTCAACATATGTAACCAGAAACAAGGTGACAGTCAGGCAACCAGCAGTTCTCCATGCATACGCAGGAATATGATTCAGAAAACTGTATAAGACAGTGAAGGTGGGTTTTTATGCAGTTAACTTGGGTCTTTGGTCATAAAACAAAAAAAGAAAACATGGCCACTCTGATTGATTAAAAAAAGCCTTCAGTTCAGATTTCTCATATTTTAGGAAGAACAACAGCAAACTGCATGAAACAGGAAACATCCAACTGAGTTATGTTCATGTTTCAAACAGAAAGAAGGTTGTAACAAATACAATCTAGAAGAAGACCTTTTGATTGAAACATGACATGATGTAAAGTAACGGGGCTGCAGATTAATAGTTTTAGATCACGTCACTGACAGGTTTTCACAGGATAATGGTTTTTAAGTCAAAGCCAAAAAGCTGCAGAAGAAGCAGAAAATGTTTGTTCCAGCCTGAAAAGTATTTCGGTTCATGATTTAAACCTGCTGCCGCGGCTTGAGTTACCAGGTACGTTCACGTTGTTTTTGGTTGCCGTAGCTCTCAGTGCACAGAGTGACATCATCACACACCGCCGAGCTCACTGACGCAGAGGAACGACGACCCGGAATGTCTTCAAACTGAAAATGAGTGGATGATCAGTGTCTCTGTGCTGGAACACATACTGCAGGTGATGGAGTGTGTCTTTGGCGATGAGTGAATGTGTGTTCATGTGTCTGTGTGTATGTCGTAGGTGTTTGAGAGAGATGCATGAGTACAAACTTTGTATCAGACTGGGTCTGGTTTCTGTTAGACGCTGCAAAAGCCCAAAGTTATTCTGAATATTCAAGAGTCCATAAATGGTAATATCAGCTCTATCCCTGTTTTCTTTTCTGGAAAAGAACAAAAAGCACAGAAAGAAAAGAAGGTTTATTGGCTTTTGGTCAACATCAAAACCAAGACCTTTGATTGAGCTCAAGCCGGTGCGCAGTTCAGGTCCATGTGGAGCAGGAAGTTGTAAGATTATATATGCTCAGTGCAGCGCAGATGAATAGCTCATATTTTGAGTGATACTGGAGCCACAGTCAGTGTCTTTTGTCACTGCAGAGCAAATCTGCTTGATGTGTGACGGCACGATGTGGATTCTCCGTTGCTGGTAAATATTAAATTAAGAAAATGAAATACAATTGACTATTGTCACTATGTGACTTCAAACCAGCCCCGACTGGCCGACCCGAGTGGAACCACAGCTCTGGGTGGGACCGGGCTTCCAATGCTAATCCAAAAACAGCGGAGCCGGGTTTGAGCCCGGGCCGGGCCCTGCAGGGCAGAAGGGGCTTTTGGATCGCTGTCCCGTCCTCTGTCCCCTACATGCCGCAGCAGGACCGCTCATCTCTGTATCCTCGGCTCTGATGGCGCGAAACTCAGCAGTTCCTGTCAGAGACCAGCTGTGTATCTTTGCCGGTGGAAGTTTTAACCAGAACAGGTCAGACAGGTGTAGTGAGACGGTAATTAGGAATGAATTTCTGCAACAGGGACATGGGTTGTTTCTTAGTGCTGAGCTTGGGAATGTTTTGAACAGCAGAAACACACTGCGAGAACAAAGAGCATCCCTCAGCAGTGATAATGTGACCTAAAAATGAATAAAACATTTTCATGCATAATTTGCAATTTTGACTCGCTGACTTGTGGCCAAACACATGTACTGAGTTGATTACAGCTTTCAGTTTTGTTTTATCTTGTAAAAGAGACAACGACAAAGACTTAATTTATGCCCTGCAGGGCTTGGACAGCGCAGCAGTGAGCGGGCTTCCCGGGCCTTGTGGTCATCATGGGAAACATTACCATCAGCTCAAAGGAGTCCAGCAGTTCATGGTCACACATTGTTAAACAAAACCACCCACATCCTTTCAAAACCTGTTAGAAGGGACACAGTGGCATCTGAAGTCTAGCAGGACCTCCAGCTTCTTTACAGAGAAAATTAAACGAACGAGAGGGTTAATCTGCCCATCAACATCAAATCCAGTACCAAACATAACAAATGCAGAGAAAATGGCTAAATTTCACCAAATCAACCACAAAAACCTGGAAGAAATTATAAATCAACTAAGCTGTCTTGATATCCTACCCTCAACTTTCCTTAAGAAAGTTCTGCCTGTCACTGCATCTGATCTGATTCACATAGTGAACTCACCCCAGCCACCGATCGATGAGAACAATCTGGACAAGACACTGCTGCAGAATTACAGGCCAAAATTTCAAATTCATCAGGAAAATTAATGAAAAAGCTTTTTTCCACAGTTGTTTTCTTCACAATGATCAGCCACAGTAGTGAGACTGCTCACCCCAAAGTGCTGCCAAGTGGGTTTGTGAAGGTTGTCAAGCGTTAGTTGTAGTGGCTTTTGGGATTTTCTCAACCAGCTCTAAAAGAAGAGGGACCCATCCCTCAGTGAGGCCGTCTACAGGTTACCCAGCTTTCTAAAAAACATTGGAGTAAATCTCTTGCAGGCTGTTTTTGCATCGCATCACGAACCAGTTCTGGACGAGCCTGCAAACCTCCGTCTTTTCCCTGGGGAGAAATGATCTAATATTATAGCACATACATGTCGACCAAAAACACACACATACTAATGTGGACAAGTTATACAAACAAAGACCTTTTTAGAATAACAGACATATTACTTTATATTCAAACAAACACATATTTTTTTTTATCATTGACATAAACAATTTAAAATAATTGGAATAGTTATGTGTAAATTAAAGTCAGAAAAGTAATTACTTGCCCTGTAAGCTTAGACTTACAGACATACACCACTAGTTTTCTTCAGTTTCATATTCATTTTAATATCTGGTACAATTCATAAAATAACAAAAATAGCTCATGACAGTTTATTGAAGAGCTGATATCTAGCCATTTCAGAAGAATATATTTGAAAAGAAATATCCTATTATTGTCCCACAGAGGGGACATTCTGATGCAACAGCAAGAAAGTGACAGCCAATCGACCCATGCAGATTCATGCAATTATAAAATATATTAAAAAAACAAATTTAGAATAGCATACTGTACAATAATGGCAAAGTTACAAAATAAAAGCACTGTGGAGTAATTATAAATGGCGTACTCCAATCCTAAGGAATGTGTGACCAAGTAGGATAATTTAGGAAACGTACAAATATTAGCACATGTATCTCAGCAAAAAAACAAACAAACCCACTCTGGTTAATACTGTGCTTTATGGTTGCCAACATACATACCGTGTCTCTTCCTTCTCAGCTCACGGGGAATATTGGGTCGTTTTGCGGGTGGCGTAACAGCGGCGCTACGGATGGAGAGCAGCCGGTCCCAGGAGTGCACGATAGGAGCATGGTCATTCACACAGGCTCCGAACATAAAAACCGAAAATAAAAACAAAGTTGTCCACAAAAAAGTTAGTGCTCTATATAGCTTCTTAGGAACAAATGGGCTTCTAATTGGACTTGATCATGTCTGTCAGTAGCTTTCTCTATCTGTTTCAGGCTGCGTATTAATAGTAGCCATAATATGTTGTTTCCTTTGACCTTAAAGACATTGAGTGTAGAAACCTTGGTCTGTTGATGTTCTTCAGCTGAGAGGCTTCTGGTTCAGCAACTGGTCATTGGAAGATGAACTAACAACTTACTGTTGTAGGCAATAACCTAAAAATTTAACATTACATTTTCTGTTTTTCTTTTTTTTTTTTTCAGATTTGCCACAACATTATGTCAGATATTAGGCAAATTGCTTTTACTCATCATTCTATCCTCAACCAACAAGACATCTCTGTCCTGGACCAGAGGGAAACAGAATCTCTAAAAACCAAAGGGAAAGCAGACAAACCAGAACTTACACAAGTGAAAGAAGATGAGTATAAATCAGAATATCTTCAGTTTATAAAGAAAGAAGATCACATTGTGCTAAAGCAAGAGGCTGATACCTTAGTAGAAACAGATTCTCTGTTTCTTGAAATAAAAGAAGAACCCATGAAACTAGAACTAAAACAAATGGAGGAAGATGATCATCAATCAGAATCACAGCAGGTGGTAAAGATTGAGGTTGAAGACATCGGTCAGGATGTACTGAAGCAGGAGTCCAGTACCTTAATGGGAACAGATTGTGGACCTCTTGAAATCAAAGAGGAACCACTAGAATTAGATCCTAAGCAACTGAAGGAAGAAGAGCATGGATCAGGACCTCAGCAGATAGTAAAGACAAGTGCTCACTATGAAAACGAGGATGAGCTGAAGATTACTCGTGCTTTAATCCTAAAGGCTTCAGATGATGAAACAGACTATCCACAACCAGAACTCAGTTCAAACAAAATCTTCTTTCAGAACTTCTCTGGGCAACATCAGGAAATAAAGACTCAGGAAGTCTCAGGGTCCAGCAGAGATGAACAACAGAAGAGAGCGCAGGAAATCAGAGCTCAAAGTGACACTGTAAAGAAAGGGATGAAGGGCAAGGAAATTCACAAAGCCCGAAAATGTAAAGAATGTAAAGTGTGTGGAAAACGTTTCAAATTCAGTAGTTCTTTAATAATTCACGAGAATTCACACAGGAGAGAACCCTTTCTCATGTTTAACATGTGGTAAGTATTTTTGTCTTAAAAGTAATTTGAATAAGTACATTATAACTCACACAGGTGAGAAGCCTTTCTCATGCATAACCTGCGGAAAAGGTTTCAATCAGCAATGTAACTTGAATAAGCACAAAAGAACTCACACAGGTGAGAAGCCTTTCTCCTGTGAAACTTGTGGAAAATGTTTCAGTCACAAACATGTTTTGAACAGTCACATGAGAACTCACACAAGTGAGAAATCTTTCTTGCGTGTAACCTGTGGAAAAGGTTTCAGTCAACATTGTAATTTGAATAAGCACACAAGAACTCACACAGGTGAGAAGCCTTTCTCATGTATAACCTGTGGAAAATGTTTTAATCACAAAAGTGTTTTGAATAGGCACAGGAAAATTCACTCAGGTGAGAACCCTTTCTCATGTATAACATGTGGAAGAGGTTTCAATAAACAAAGTAATTTGAATACGCACATGAGAACTCACACAGGTGAGAAGCCTTTCTCATGTGTAACCTGTGAAAAGTTTTTCAGGAACAAATATGGTTTGGATGTGCACATGAGAACTCATACAGTTGCCAAAACATTTTCTTGTCAGGAGTAAGATTATACTTTGGAATACCAAAGTCTAACTGAGGGTCCACCAACTCACGCAGACAAGGCACCACTTATCTGTGTGACCTGTGGAAAAAGCTTCACATTTGACACTTCTTTGATTGTCCACAAGAGAATTCATACAGGAGAAAAACCTTTCCTACATATAACCTTTAGTCCTGGCATTTACATGTTAGTCAGAGCTTTTATCGTGACACACCTGGCATACATGTGAATTATTAGCTATACAAGATAATGACACACTGAGCTCACAATATGTACTCTGTCAAGTGTGACAGTGGCTTTGACAGTCAGTAAAAACAAAAGTACATTTGTCAAGATGAACATTCACATTTTGATTTATTGCCATTTATTACTTAAACATTGAATAAAACTGTTAGTCAAGTTTATTTGTTTTGCATCATTAGTACTTTAATTCAAAGCTCTTAACTTGAAATCAAAGAAACATATCAAAGCATTTAAAACGCATATCAAAATCTGGTGGTACTGTGTGAGCTGAACCAGGTGTTATTTAGTGACTCGTATGAACCCCATGGGTGGTGTTTTTCTAACTTTAGCCTTAAAGCAACCTTTAAAAACCTATTATGATCTATGATCCATGCATCAACATAATTTTACTATCACTGAAGAGCTTGAGATTACAATGATACAATAACTGAACTTCCACAACACCTGTAAAATTTTATATGGTTCTTTAATTAGTAATGCTTAGCAAGGATCAATTACAGCATAACTGAGCAGCAAAAATAATCAGGTAATAAAAAGAAATCATTCTAACCTAACTTGTCTTTTCCCTGACACTGAAACTGAAGAGTTCAAAGTGGGGTCTTTGGGAGACGGAATGGCTCGCATACCGCAGGCTGGTCTAGTCTTCTGGTAGGGTGTTGGATGGATTCTTGGGCCAAAAAGCTGACTACAGTCCATGGCCCTTGGGAGGATGAATGCATTCCTTGCTGAAAAAGTTTTGTTTTTGCCTTTCTCCTTGGGGTTTGATTCACAGCTAATGAGGGAAGTTCAGTTTGGATGCACAGTTCAGGGAGCTTTAGTGGTTGAATCCTTGTCTCCTCTGCTTGCTGTAAAGTTCTCGGTCCATCTCAGTCTCAGCTTGATGGCTGCCTGGAGGATTAACAACCACTTCCCCCTTGGCCATAATGCTTTATGGGGCTTCACCCTACAGACCAGTTTTCATTGGTCGTCTCTGTTGCAGTGCTCACTCCATTGGCCATTCTGGTGGGGAGATTGTGATCTCATCCTCTCCAGGCAACTCAGTATGGTCATAGCCCAATTTTTCCTACCCCACCCTGCGTCATCCACCATCCACAGTCAGCCCATTCAGTTCCACATTCGCCCTAACACCTGATTCCTGAACGTGTTGAGACATAGTCTTATTGCAACACTTGCCCTTCATTCTTTTCCTTCAATAACTAAACATTACAGTTTATTACTGTTAAAACTTCCATTACTTAGTTTATTTTTAAATCATTGTTAAAATCATAATCCTTTGATTGCAGTTCTTTTGTTACAGTCCTTTAATATATGTGGTTACAAAGAGAGAATCACTTAAATTATGACAAACTTAATCACAGTTACAGATATACCGCTTGTAAATGAGTCACGGAAATATAATTATCAGATTATTATGTGGAAATCATAGTGACTCATTTATGTGGGATTAACTGCTGCAAGACAAAAACATGTCATTAGATTTGTCACATACTTCAAGATCTTTCATCAATATTCAGGGATTCATGTTTTTACTTTTTAATCATCTTATACATTGTTTTTATGCATGTGAATAAGGAAAGAGCTCACCCATTTTGACACATTTTTACAAAGAGTAAAGTCATTTAGAGCACATATTGGATGAAAAAGATTGGATATCATGTTACATTTTAGTCAAATCATTTGGCATCAGTAAATTTTTTTTAGAATACCATCAGATAGAAACCATCATCCAGTTGACATTAAGCTCAAATACCCTGAGCATTGAAGTTTCACGAAAATAACGATCTTCTTTGAACTCAAGTTATCAGCTACTTTCAATCATTTCTGTTGAAATGTTCTGCTGGAAAGTTCTTTCCAGTCTCTAAATAGGAAATTGATCTTTCTATCAGAAAGAATTGAGGCTGTTGAAGTACATTTTGTTCAGTCTTCTTAACTGTTCTCATCCATGTTGTGTCGTAGAAGGTTTAAAGTTTAGTGGTTCTCTTTCTGATGAATGATTGGGTTTGAATCCTGACTAAAATAGATTTTATTCATTTCAGATGCTGATTTATTTGAGCAAAATCATGTTTTTTATGAAACTTTAGTTCAAGTTAGAATTTGGTCTAAAATAATAAAGAACTGAGACATGAACTTCATTTAGAGTAATAACTGAGAAGCAGTGGAGAACGCACCCATCTGAAGACAAGCGTTTAAGAGTGAAGAAATCTAAAAGTGGTGTTCCAGTTGGGTCTCAGGAGAAGGTTTTCAGTGTGAGTTGTAAACTCTTCAATTCAGTTCATGCACTTATTGACGTATCTTCCATAAATATGACCAAATTTTTATAGTTCTCCCAATATGCCAGGTCTGAACAGGACCATTGTTTCTTTAAGAAATGTCTGAGGAAACAGACTTTTTATGGTAAACCTGAATAAACTGTGGTCTGAACACAACAGTGGGATGTTTGTCGAGAAGGCAAACCGACGTTAAAATTGTTGCTGTCAAATTATTTCATTTTTTTCTTTGTTTTTGGACATTTTGTAAAAGTTTTCTAAATCAGATGTTGAACCCTAATATGTTCTGTACTTTAAAAAAAAAACCTTTATCAGGTATTTTCAGTCTTAACCTCAGTTTTATTTTTGTTGGGACGTATAGCTTAATAATATGAATAATGAGAGGATGGGAAAAATCAAAGCTTGTTGCTTTTGTTCTTTTCAGCAGTTTGACCATTTTTGTCAGGGTAGGGTGTACAGGAAAAAATGACTCCATAAACAATGGCCGATTATGAGCTGGTTTCTGAATGATGAATTGTTGTAAATTGTTCCAGTAAATGTGTTGCTTTATCTGGTTTTCCACAGATTGCATTGAAATTATGCAAATGACAACTATTAAACTGCATTAACAGACTGGGTGCTGTGGTGTGGATTAATGCAACAGCAAATTTATGTTAATATACATCAATAAGTTAGTCTCCTCCTCTTTAAAACCTTGATTACAACCAGAGTTGCATCAAAGTAGACTGATATTAATATAATGTGAAACTGTTTTCAACCTTTTACATTATTTGTGTAGGTGTGTGAGTGTGTATCAAATCTACCTCCAACTCCTGGCTGAGGATAAGCATGAATACAGTAAGGTTGTTCACGCTGGCAGTAATGACACCCAGTTCTGCTAATCAGAGGTCAATAAAGTGGGTGGGTATAAGATGTGTAAGTCTGCCAAAAAATTTTAGGACTCTAGTTTTTGCTGGTCCCCTGCCTGATCAGACTGTGGTTGGGGCGTACTGCTGGGCTATGAGCCAGCAGCTCACCACTATCAGTGTGTGAATGGGTGAGTGTAGTGTAAAGCGCTTTGGGGTCCTCGGGACGTGATGAAGCGCTCAACAAGTGGAAGCCATTTACCATTACATTTGGCAGCATCCTCCACTAATGCATTTCTTTTCTTTAACACAGCTTTTTCAGCCCCTTCCTATCGATGTTACTCGTTTGGCAGCAGCTTTGCCCGATTCTGGACTCTCTAGACTTTTAATAAATATGTGCTATTGGAGTCATAAGATTTTTTTCCCCTGCCCTGGTGCCTCGGTGCTGCAGTTGCATGATTACCCAGTGATATGGAGCACCGAGTTAAAAGTAACAAGGGTCCCAGTACACCACTGGGAAACCTTGATAAAAAGAAGAGCAGGACATTTTCCACAGAAAAACCTTTTCCAGCCACACAAAATGTATAATCAAAGCTGAAATGGCTGGGCTAGCACCAATTCACAGCAAATGTCTCGAGGCACTTTACAAAATAAAATCATTTCAGTTACATTCCAACTGATCCTAGTTGGCAAATAGTACAGGAAACTTAGTTAATTATTCAATGTAGGTTAAAAAAATTCTATCTAAGGAAACCCGGCAGATTGCATCGAGTCATTGACTTGCAGTGTTCACTCCTCCTGAACGAGCGCGTAGCGACCGTAGACAATTGCTTATGTCGTTGACTTTACAGCAATCTCTCATACCGAGCATGCATGTAGCGACAGTGGAGGGGTTTGAGAAGACAGAGCAGAATCCACAGATGAACTGATGTAGGATTATTTATGATGTTCATGAAAATAAAATGTTAACAGCAGGAGAACGATTGGTTGGTGGCAGCATCATCTCAGCTGAAGCGCTCCTCCAGGAAAGCATCTCAGCCAAACAGAACGCCAGACTAGGTGCACCTTCTAGGAGAGAAAATAACTGAGAGAAAACAAAAAGGTAACAGTTGAAATAACAGCAAATAATGCAGGTTGGAGAGTAGTAGGAGAAGAAAGTGAGAAAAAGTGGTCAGTTTGTCCTCCAGCAGCCTCTGGCAGCACAGCTGCAGAAACAACTCAGGATGACCTCAGCCAGTCCATCAGCTTCATCAGAGGAAGCTTTCAGCCTGGTCTGGAAAGCAGACGGGGCGTCGGCCTCACGGACTGAAACTGGGAGCTGGTTCCTCAGGAGAGGAGCCTGAGGACTGGAGGATCTGCCTCCCAGTCTCCTCCTAGAGCCTCCAGGAACCAGCAGGAAACCTGCAGTCTGGTACTGAAGGGTTCTGGTAGGAACATCTGGACCAGTCAGAGCTCTGATGGATGATGGAGCTGATTATTCAGGCCTTTATATGTGAGAATCTGAGATTATAATCTGTATTTAACAGGGAGCTGATGAGGGGAAGATGAAATAGGAGAAATATGATCTCTGTTTTTAATTTTCATCAGAACTCTTGCTCCAACGTTCTGGATCAGCCGAAGGCTTTTAATTGCACTTAGTGGATAATTGAATGATTCTAATATTTTTGCCTAATTTAAATAGTGTATTAAAAGTTGCCACTGCTTGTTGTCCCTTATTCTTTTCTATGTTGTTGTAATTCATTCAGATTATAACAAATCTATAAATATATATCATTATGAATATATGTATTTTTATATTTTAAAGTTTTGTGTGATATCAAGGCGCTTCTAATACAGTGTTTTTGGTTTTAGTTGGACATGACTGTAGTTTTAGTTTATTCAGAGGCTAAACTCAGTCTTAAAATAGCTCAAAATAACTTGCATAAAATTTACTAGTCAAACAAGAAAAAAAGGATATTTGGGGAAAAAAAATAAATATTTGTAGTTGGAGGCGGAACTTAAAGCGATCTATCTTTTTCTATGGTAGATCTCCGTCTGACACTTCCGGCGGAAGTAAACAACGAGGCGCTAGCAGCGTTAGCTTCCAGGTTGCATTGTGTTTACCGTCGGTTAGAAGACGGTTTCTGCTGTGTGAGCTGAATACTTCAGTGTCTGCAGCAACAATATCTCCAACATCGACCATCAGGAGGAAGAGCTCGATCATCAGCTCAGGCTGCTGGAGACCAGCTGGAAAACCCAAACCACCTCGGAACCTCCAGGTAGGGTTCGCTGATCCAGGCTCGATTCAAGCTGCGACACGTTGCTGAAGTTAGCTTCCGATTCACATCCTGATTTAAAGGCCTGTTAATGAACTGAACCACTTTCAATCCGCTCTGGATCAAAATCTGAAACACTTCGTTTCTACTTGAACTTCATATTATGCATACAGAAGATAAAAGAAAACACAGTTTGTGATTTAGGAAACCTTTATTGTATGTTTGAAACTTGAAAGCTTTAAAATTGTGATTTTTTATTTTTTTTATTTTTATTTTTATTTTTTTTTTTTTTTATGGCATAAAACCACATTAGAAAAGATCCATGTTGAAATCACATAGACAAGATGATGATATAGTTTGGAAACCTGTGTTCAGTTTGGGAAAACAGATTTTGAAGCCTTCTCAGTGCAGACAGCATCTTAAAAAGGGGCTGGCTTCAAAACTACACCCCATAGACAGCTCAGATCAAGACAGGATTATTTACAAAGAACATTTTCTGATCTATAATATCTGGTTTTTTACATTAAATGTCAGGAAAATAAATCAATTTATTTTCATCACCTCACATCAGGTTTTAGGTCAGAGGGTTAACTGGTGCCAGGTCATCTCTCCAGCTTTAATAGACCCTTTAAAACAGGAGGACATTTAATTAATGCACTAAAAAGAAACTATGCCCTCAAATAAATGATATTTTATGACTATCTGGTTTATTTTTAGACCATGATCCATCTCGATTTAACACAAAAAAAATCCTATTATCCTAATAGGATATATAGGATTTTATATATATATATATATATATATATATATATATATATATATGAAATTTATTTTCTGGTTCGATCATAAAGCCACGCTGGCGCTCAGCATCAGCTGCAGCGCTGCAGTGCAGCCCGGTGTGCTGCATCTATCTGCGCGTGTATCCGCTCCACATGTATTCATACAGCCGGCGTTCGCTCTGAACCGCCACGAGGCGGCAGCTCCGCGACGACGTCCAATGAAAGAAAGGCTGCCGTGCTCCAGGCATCGCACCAGTCAGTTTAATGATGCCTGTTGGTCCCCGAGAAACGGTGGAGACCCTGACATGTCCAGGGACGAGGGGCCGATTGGTCTCCCCGTGTTGTACTAATAGCACTGAGCATTCGTTCACAGCCAGACCCCTCCTTTCTTCTGACTGCTCTCCTTCGTTCCATGGGCACGGAGTAGATGACAGCCGTCCGTGCTTATGTGCGAGTACGGAGTTAGCGTGGTTAGCCATATCTCAGTCAGGCAGGTGATGCTGGCTTCCCAGTGGCTCCTTTGATGGTAATTTAGGACCAGCGGCTTTTTTACTGCGTTGGAAGAGATGTCCCGTTTCCCGTGATGATGGACAAGACGACGGGTCTGTACCTACTTCTCCGGTTGCGACGCCTGATTGCCGTGCGATTACCGTGTGTCGTCCTTCTCAGGTTGTTCTGTGGGAGGCGGCACAGCAGAGCTGCGGATGGTAGCAGCTGCTCCAGGGAGTTAACGATAGCAAGGTCACTCACTCACGCAGTCTCTGAACATAAAACACTTTAAAAAAGTTAGCTCCATTGTGTGTACAAAGAGTGGGAGGGAACAGAAACACACAACACATCTAGATATACACTAAAAAAATACGAAAACTCTGAATTAGTGTGGAGCTCCTGAAACAGGCTGCCTTCTCCCGCAGTGCCAGAGGATCCATATATCCTCCAGGTGACTAACTTATCAGACTTGATCATGTCTACAAGCACCCTTGTCCCTCTGTTTCAGGTTGTATATCAATAGTTGCCTTAAGGCTGTGTTCCCGTTGACTCCACAGATGGCGTGTAGAAACCTTGGTCTGTCTTAACGTTTGCATAAAACAGCCTAAAGTACACATCAACAAATGTTGATGTCTTCAGCCGTGAGGCTCCTGGTTCAGAAAACTGGTCAATGGAAGATGAACTGACGATCTACTGTTGTAGGCAATATGCTAAAATTTAATATTACATTTCCTCTTTTTTTCTTTTTCAGATTTGCAACAACATTATGCCGGGTGTTAATCAAGATGTTCCTGCTCATCATTTTAGCCTCAACCAACAAGAGATGTCTGTTCTGGACCAGAGGGAAACAGAATCTCCAAAAACCAAATGGAGAGAAGAAGAACCAGAACCGAGACAAGTAAAAGAAGAAGAGTATGGATCTGAACCTCTGGTGAATGTGAAAGAGGAAGACCACATTGTTCTAAAGCAAGAGGTGGATACCTTAATAGGAACAGATTCTGGATCTCTTGAAATAAAAGAAGAACCAGAGGAAGTAGAACTGCAACAAATGAAGGAAGATGATTCTCAATCAGAATATCTGCAGATGGTAAAGATTGAGGTTGAAGACATCAGTCAGGGTGAAAATCAGGGCGTACTGAAGCAGGAGGCTGAGAATAGTGAAAACCAAGTCCTCGTTCAGATCTTCCCTAAAGCAGAGCAGCATCAGGAAATAAAGACTCAGGAAGCCTCAGGAGCCAACAGAGATGAACAGCAACAGAAGAGACCTCAGAAAATCAGAGGCCCAAGTGGCAACGGAGAGAAAGGGACTAAGGGCAAGGAAATTCAGAAAGGTAAAAAATACAAACAGTGTAAAGTGTGTCGGAAAAGTTTCAAATTCAGCAGTGATTGCACAGTTCACATGAGAACTCACACAGGGGAGAAGCCTTTCTCATGTTCAGCATGTGGTAAGGCATTCAGTCGGAAAAACCATTTAAATGTCCACATGAGAATTCATACAGGAGAGAAGCCTTTCTCATGTATAACCTGTGGAAAACGTTTTACGGAAAAAAAAAGTTTGGAATATCACATGACAACGCACACTGGAGCCATGCTTTTCTCATGTGTATTCTGTGGAAAAGGTTTAAAAAAGAAACAGACTTTGAAATATCACCTGTCGACTCATACTGGAGTGAACCTTTTCTCATGTACAACCTGTGGAAAAGGTTTCAATCAAAAAAGTAGTTTGAATAATCACATGAGAATTCACACAGGGGAGAAGCCTTTCTCATGTCTAACATGTGGAAAATGTTTCACTTTTAAACATGATTTGAATCGGCACATGGGAACTCACAAAGCTGAGAAGCCTTTCTCATGCGGAACCTGTGGAATGTGTTTCAGGAAGAAGGATGGTTTGGATGTGCACATGAGAACTCATGCAGCTGCTGAAGCGTTTTCTTGTCAGCAGTAAGATCATACTTTGGAATAGCAAAGTCTACCTGAGGATCCGGCAACCCATGCAGACGAGACGCCGTTTATCTATGTGAGCTGTGGAAGAAGCTTCACGATGGACGCTCATTTCACCGTCCAGGAGAAAAGCCTTTCCTCCGTATAACCTGTGATAAGGGTTTCCATCATTTAAATTGTTTGATTTGCCGTGATACCGCCACCTGTGAGTTGTAAAAGCTTGTTTTAAAGAAACTGTTAAAATGCCTCGTTTGAATCCACACAAGTGAGAAGTTTTAATTTTTTAAAATAATGTTGCTATGAATTCAGTGACGTTTGTTCTCTTAATTATGTCACAGACTTTTGCTTTGGTTAAAATATGGTTTAATGCAGGGAAAACTTTGAATAATTGCTTCTTGTTTTGCAGATCAGTGCGTTAACTTCAGAGATCTGTGCTCTCATTTTGGCGCCCTCACCTTGTTTCTGAGTGATGAACTCTTGTAAACTGTTAAATGTTTTGCTTTATCTGATTTTCCACAGATTGTATAGAAATTATGCAAGTGAGAACTATTAAAATAAATTAAGTCGAGGTGTTGTGGATTAATGCTTCAGTAAATTATATTATCGTATATCAACAGATCAGTCTCCTACTCTATCATATCATGTTTACAACTGAACCAAACTGCATTTAACCAGGGTTGAATCTAAGCAGACATGCTGCATTAATATGATACGAACTTCGGTTTATATGAGCTTCAGCTTTGTTCGTAGAGGTGTGTGAATGTGCCAGAGCTACCTTAATAATAACAACACGTAGCTACGCTAAGATGACCAGATTTCTGAGATAAAACCAGGGAACATTTCAAGCACGCAAGTAAAGAAAAATTTCATTTATCAAAATGAAATGAAGAAACCGGGTTACAGTTACGTGTTCATATTGAAACAGTAAAAATCAGGTGTAACAGCAGAAACGTGTCTGTCCACACTGTTGTTTCCTAGGAGTAATAAAGCAAATAAAGTAAAAGCAGCAGCAATGCAGCACTAAAGTGTGTGTGTGAATATATTGTGCGTGGATGTGAGCATGGACACACTAGTACAGTAAGTATGTGTGTGTGTATGAGGATGAGTCTGCTGGCATGAGCTCATCTCTGATTGTGGAAGGCCTCTGTCTGAAGACGGAGGTCTGGATAGAATAAAAGCAGAAACGGTTACACGCGTAATAGTAAAGTTAAACACTTAAATTACAAGAAATAAAACAATTTAGTCACTTTTTATTTATTTATTCAACTTATTTTATCTTTTCATCCAAAAAGCTGCCTCAGCTGGGAAAGTGCAGTGAAGCTGGCAGATGAAGGGGGTAAGAGCAGGGGGGACTGGGCTGGGGGAGGGATGGGTGACTGGTCAAACCTGTGAAAGAACTGGTTCAAGTCATTTGCCCACTAAGTCTCCGACAACCTGAGGGTTTGGTTTGTGGCCTGATATTGCCTTCAAACTTCTCCAAACCCCACTGATGTTGCTCTGCTGCTGCTGATCCTCCATCCTCTTCCATCCCCAATTTTCCTTCTCAGAGAACATGAAATAAAAAGAGCCTGAAATAAAAATGGAGTTAAAAAATAAAGGTCCATGAAATATGTAAAGTAGCTTCACAACATAAAAGTGTCACAAAATAAAACACCATTATGAAATGAATAAACAATGAAAAAAAAATCTTGAAATAGTAAACTCTCAGAGCCCTAAAGGGACACTGAGGAAAAAAAAACAACACAAAAATGAACTTTCTGATGTGCACCTCATTATCTGGTGCATGAGCAAGTTTATTTTTACAGGCTCAGTAAAAAAAATACAATAAAATTTTCTTTTTAAAAATATTTTTGTTTTATTTCATGGGGACATTTATTTATTTCGTTGAATATATATTAATAAAATATTAACATAATTTATTTATTAAACTCTGAATGAATCGACTCTCCACGAGCAAGGAGCTTCCAATTCAGTGTTTTTATTTTTTTGTAGGACATGACTGAAGTTTTAATTAGTTCATTCAGATCCTGAAGTCAGTGTTAAAATTGCTCAATTCAACTTGCAAAAATATATATTTTATGTCAAAACAAGCACAAAAAAAAATGTATTTGGAGAAAAATAAACATTCGTACTTGGAGGCGGAACTTACAGTGCCTTTTTTGTTTTTGGGGTAGCTCTCTGTGTGAGACTTCCGGCGGAAGTAAACAATGAGGCGCTAGCAGCGTTAGCTTCCAGGCTCCATTGTGTTTAGCGTCGGTTCGAAGACGGTTTCTGCTGTGTGAGCTGAATACTTCAGTGTCTGCAGCAACAATATCTGCGGTTCCTCATCAGAGAGCGACGAACTGCTGCTGCTGCAGAAATATTCAACAACATCGACCATCAGGAGGAAGAGCTCGATCATCAGCTCAGACTGCTGGAGACCAGCTGGAAAACCCAAACCATCTCGGAACCTCCAGGTAGGGTTCGCTGATCCAGGCTCGATTCAAGCTGCGATATGTTGCTGAAGTTAGCTTCCGATTCACATCTTGGTTTAAAGGACTATTCTGCTGTATTTAATGAATCTGTACTACTTTTAATTCCCTCCAGATCAAAATGTGGAAAAACTTTAAATGTATAAACTTGAGCTTCGTTATTACATACAAACAAAAGGTGAAAGAAAACATTTTGACTTTTGAAAGCGTTAATATGTGTGTTTTAATGTAGCATAAAACCAGATTAGAAAAGACCCATGTTGAAATCACTGTTCACATGTGGCACCGCCCCCACTTCACTTCAGGTCCTGCTGTATTCTGTTCAATCCCCGTATTAATTATTGTTTAGTAGGTCTTAACATATAGGTGAATTGCTTTATATTTAGTTTCTTAACTTATTCTTGGATTTTGTTCTTTTTGCTTTTCTATTTAGTGTCCTTAGATTAGTGTTTACCTTTCCTTAGTTTATTATG
This sequence comes from Anableps anableps, assembly GCA_014839685.1. NCBI lineage: Eukaryota > Metazoa > Chordata > Actinopteri > Cyprinodontiformes > Anablepidae > Anableps > Anableps anableps. The sequence goes on along the minus strand of CM026070.1, from coordinate 39,513,013 downwards.
TCCGCTTCAGTTTCCCTCGTTATTGGTCTGCCTTCCATTTCTGTTGTATTCATGCTCACCATGACATCTTAACTCAACCGCTTACCTGCTCTGCTTCATCATTCCCATGTTTCACCTGATCTGCGACTCGTATTAGCTCTTGATTCATTGTTCTGCACCACATCCTCAGTTTCCTGTTCTGATTCACGTGAAGTTCTTTGCTCTGTTCCATGTCTCATTTTTCCCCTTCCTGAGTTTTGTAGGTTTTGCTTTTTAAATTCCTCAGTAATGTGTCTCATTAGTGGCTGTCTGCTCATTGGATCTGTCTCTTCACCACAAAACCTGGCGGGTTGTCATAGTCCCGATGCATGCGAATCAAAAAATTTGATTGCCGCTTCAGCTGTGGTATTCAGTCATACAAACAGTCCAGTTGATTAAATTGATTGACAATTCCAGATGCTGTAGGTGTGTAGTGTGCCCTTTTCTCTTCAGTTTCCTAGCATTCTGCTTCAAAGTCCACTGCTCTGAATTAACCCTGGTCGTCTACTTGCTGTCGATTATTACAGCTTTGACTCATAAAGATTTACTATAATAAAATGTTCTCTCAGGTTTGGAGTACCCAGTTAACATAAACTCAAAGCTTTATAAGGGGGCCCTTTTATGCAACATTCACTTTTTGCACGTTTTTGTACTTCCATTTGGGTCTCTACTGCTTCCGCTAGCAGTTCAAGCACTAAAAAAAACATCCTGCTGTTTTTTTGGCAATAAGTTCATGTTTTTTGGTGTCTGGAAAATGAGTTGTTTCAAAAACCTCCTGACTGTGATGTCACAGTCGGCAGGGACTGCTCCTCTCGTAGCATCAAGTGCTCTTTTTCATCCCACTGGCAGAAAGTGTGGGAAAAGTAGGAAGTGGTACGCTGGAGTATGAGATCTCCAACTTCCTGGACGTGCGCACGGCTCTGGAAGTGCTGCTCAGCATGGCGAGAACCCGCTGGCCAGGGATCTAATCGACTCACAGGGTTTTCTGAATCGATATTGAATTGGAAATAAATTAATTGCAATGCATTGATGAATCAGTATTTTTACCCACCCCTAGTACTTAAAGGAGATCTTAAATATTTGAATACTTTAACGGCTTGACTCATTTATACTAACGTAATCCTCTTGTAGTCCGGTTTCTGTGAGAGAAGAAAAAAATCAACACAAATGGTCAAAAACTAACAAAGTATTTGACAAGTGAGATCTAATGTTCAGTAATTCTCAGTTAATTGTTTTATTTTTCTGTTCAGTCAGTAATGCTTATGAGAGTTTAATGATTGGCTCTTTTGAGGCTAATCTTTAATTCTTTGTCGCTGTCCTGAGGGGGAAATGGATGGGTAACAGCAGCTGCAGAGACTTTTAAACTGGGACGCTGCTTCCTGGTCTGGATCCTAAGTTGTCATGGTTTTTGGAGGAGTAATAAATTCCCCCAAACTTTTAGAAAGGAGAGCACATGTGGGGCACCCCAAGGTTCCATCTTGGGGCCCTTACTATTTAATATCGACATGCTCCCTCTCGCTCAGATTATAACAAATAATAGGATTGGTGGACAAAACTATGCAGATGATACACAGCCCTACATTACATTGTCATCAGGTGACCCATGAATCTGTTCAGGTTCTTATTAAAGTTATTGTTAAACCCAAAGAGGAGCCAAGAAGAGTCAGCACACAGCTTTTTAGCTGTTATAGCTGGAAGTACTGATCAGGCCTGAAATCTAGTTGCAGTGATCTGAACCTTCAGTGACACTTTAAGAGAGGATCAGAAAGTCAACCTTCTGTCATCTGAAGGATGTTTCCAGGCTTAAAGGAGTAACTTTCCAGCAACTTCTTGAAACTCATCTTTAGTCAAACTGATTATTGCAACAGTGTCTTCATAGGTCTGACGTTTTAGGCAGGATCCAGGACGCTGCTGCCTGCATTCTCACTGAAACTAGGAAAACAGCACATAGTTCAGACATATCTTCATATTTCTCCTTCTTATCTCAACAAACCTTCTGATCCCAGAGGCCATTTTGATGACATTTTTAGGAGTACGTCAGGAAGTTCCATTGGATTGGAGTTTTTCAGGAGGAATGGGAGCAGCTTCAGCACCGAGTACCACCACGATCTCCTCTCCTGATGTGAACACGAAGACCGTCCCTGAAGCACAACCACTGAATGATAGCCAGTGCTTCTAATTTATCATTTTTGGGCTCGATGCCTTTGTGACTTTTTGCATGAACCCTTAAAATCACCCTCCTTTACGGGAAAATTCCCCTCTCCACTCTCTCACGGTCAACTTCCCCTTTTCACTCATGCCACAGTCATCTCCTGTCATAACTGATTGATTACATGTTATACATTTTCAATCAAAACATCATTTAAATCACAAAGACTAACTTTGTGCATCACATTACTTCCCAGTTCTTGATATCATTTGTTCAACATCAGTCATTGTTGATATTTGTAACATTCACTTCCCCACAGTTATCAACAATCATATTTCTATTGACTTGATTACAATTTTAATGGGTCACTTATGCAGTCCATACAACTTTGGATCAACTTTCCATCATTACAGGTTTTCCGTGGTTATTACTTCTTGCTTAGATACAGAAACAAAAAGATTAAAGCAAAGTTCATAAGACAATACAGCAGTGTACCTTCATTGCTTGAACTAAAGTCTGATCCTGTTGATTTTAGATATTTCCTTGTATTATTCATTTTATAGTTCGACTTCTAAAAGCCTGATCATGGACTGGTTCTGCAAACCAGTCCCTACCTTGAAACAAGAAAACTGGTCTTTTTAATTATCATAGTCTTATGTCACATCCTGGCAAATCAATCCAGATGACTAACTTTACGTTACCCTTGTTAAACTTGAATCTACAGCATAGAATAAATGAAAAGTATATTTAATTCCAACAAAAACCATAAAACCCAAAAGTCATATTAAAACTATCTAATTATCAAATCTGGCCTCATTTCTCACACTTGACCCCACCCTGGGGTTGCAGCATCTCATATCCCTTTAACGCTGCAATAGACAATCACAGCTCTTCTCTGTATCATAATACACTAATCAAGCTGAAGATTCTCAATGGCTGTTCAAAGGATTATAATCTACATTAATCTGGAAAGAATTAAACTTCCTAATTATTATCGAGGATAAGTAAATAGTATTTAATTGTAAAACATGATGAGAATGTTTTATCTTAGAGAGCACCACCCATACATCCCCAAATGCTCTGCCTTCAGGAAGCGCCAACCTTCCCGATGCCCCGTTGCCATGGAGACTCACTGGTCCCAGGCACCTGAAGTTCCCCTTTTAGTGATTTCACAATCTCCTGTTCATCTTCACTCAAGATTCACACACAACAAAGCTGCTGAACATCTACTCATGAACTGCATTGAAACATTATCTTACTGTTAGTTGTTTTAGCTTGGGGGGGGGATGTCGAATGTCAGGTATTTAGATGTGACTGAATAATATCGGACAGAAGATCTGTGAAAAAATCGAGCTCCTCTGACCTTTTCCAGTGCCTTCAGTACTAACTGCAGAAATACACCACTCAGAGCCAGGGGAGGGTCTTAGCACTAGCAGTCACCCTGGGGGAGTGTTTATGTGCCATTTACACCCCCCCCCCCACTCTCTGCTAAGCTACAGCAAGTTCACCACAACATAGCCTGATGCTAATGCTAGTTAGCATGGACACTGATGACGGCGGATAAACGGTTTTCCTGGAGCGCTGAGTTGTTTCTCCGCCATCAGCACATTTAGCAGCGCGAACACGAGGGTGACTGGCAGCGCTAAGCCCCTCCTCCTGGCTCTGATTGGTTGCTTTTTTCTTGCATTTCTTCAGACTGCAATAGCAGCTCAGGGAGGAGGTGGGAGAGCTCGATCTTTTCTCAAATTATCTGTCTCATACCATACTGTCATGATGTGGTGACATTTTTAACAAATATGGGAAAAACATTTTTTTGTAAAAGTTGCATACATTGACTATGAAGACAGTGTATGTAGAAACTTTGGTCTGATTAACTGTTCAAACAAAAATACTTACAGTTGAACACTGAGCTCCAGCCATCGGTTGTATCCTCAAAATGTTTGTTCAGCTATGAGGCTCGTGGTTCAGCAACTGGTCAGTCGGAGATGAATACAGAACCTGCTGTTGCAGACAACAAAACTAAAATTAATATTACATTTTCTGTTTGTATTTTTTTTTTTCCAGATTTGCCACAACATTATGTCGGTTATGAAGCAAGATGCTCTTACTCATTATTTTGTCCTCAACCAACAAGAGATCTCTGTTCCGGACCAGAGGGAAACAGAATCTCTAAAAACCAAGGGGAGAGCAGAGGAACCAGAACCGAGACAAGTAAAAGAAGAGGAGTATGGATCTGAACCTCTGCTGAATGTGAAAGAGGAAGACCACATTGTTCTAAAGCAAGAGGTGGATACCTTAATGGGAATAGATTCTGGATCTCTTGAAATAAAAGAAGAACCAGAGGAACTAGAACTGCAACAAATGAAGGAAGAAGATGACTGTCAGTCAGGATTTCAACAGATGGTAAAAATTAAGGTTGAAGACATCTGTCAGGATGAAAACCAGGAGGTACCAAAGCAGGAGACTTACAGCTTGATGGTAACCGATTCTGGATCTCTTGAAATCAAACAGGAACCAGTAGAACTGAAACCTAAACTAGTGAAGGACGAGGATCATGGATCAGGACCTCAGCAGATGGTAATGAGAAAATATGATGGCATCAGTCTCAATGAAAACAAGGATGTACTGAAGCAGGAGACTGATACCGTTATTCCAAAGGCTTCTGATGGTAAAACAGACCAACAACAACATGAGCCTAATGGAACCCAAATCCTTTTTCAGAACTTCAGTAAAGCAGAGCATCATCAGGAAATAAAGACTCACCATGCCCCAGGATACAGCAGAGATGAACAGCAGCAGAAGAGAGCTCAGAAAACCAGAAGTCAAAGTGACAAAGCAGAGAAAGGGATGAAGGGCAAGAAAATTCAGAAAGGTAAACAATGTAAAGTGTGTGGGAAGAGTTTTAAATGGAGTAGTGATTTAACAATTCACATGAGAACTCACACAGATGAGAACCCTTTCTCATGTGGAACTTGTGGAAAGGGTTTCAATTCAAAAGGTAATTTGACTGCCCACCTGAGAGTTCATACAGATGAGAAGCTTTTCTTGTGTGGAACTTGTGGAAAGCGTTTCAATTCAAAAGGTAATTTGACTGCCCACCTGAGAGTTCATACAGATGAAAAGCTCTTCTCATGCCTAACCTGTGGAAAAGGTTTCAATCGCAAACATAGTTTAAATAGACACATGATAATTCATACAGATGAGAAGCCTTTCTCTTGTAAAACTTGCGGAAAAGGTGTGAATCACAAATATATGTTGATTTACCACATGAAAACTCACACAGGTGAGAAGCCTTTCTCATGTCAAACCTGTGGAAAAGGGTTCATTCAAAAAAATAGTTTGACTCGCCACATGAGAACGCACACAGGTGAGAAGCCTTTCTTATGTCAAACCTGTGGAAAACGTTTCATTCAAAAAAATGTTTTGACTATCCACATGAGAACTCACACAGGTGAGAAGCCTTTCTCATGTAAAACATGTGGAAAAGGTTTCAATTACAAATATATTTTGATTTACCACATGAGAACTCACTCTGGTGAGAAGCCTTTCTCATGTAAAACCTGTGGAAAAGGTTTTATTCTGAAACGTAGTTGGACTTGCCACATGAGAACTCATACAGGTGAGAAGCATTTCTCATGTAGACTCTGTGGAAAAGATTTTAATCAAAATAGTTGCTTGAATAAGCACATGAGAACTCACACAGGTGAGAAGCCATTCACATGTATAACTTGTGGAAAAGATTTCACTCAAAAATATAGTTTGAATTGCCACATGAGAATTCACACAGGTGAGAAGCCGTACTCTTGTAAAACCTGTGGAGAACGTTTCATTCAAAAACGTAATTTGAATTGCCACGTGAGAATTCACACAGGTGAGAAGCCTTTCTCATGTAAAACCTGTGGAAAATTTTTCATTCATAAACGTGGTTTGAATAGCCACATGAGAACTCACTTAGATGAGAAGCCTTTGTCATGTAAAATCTGTGGAAAGGATTTCATTAAAAAACGTGCTTTGGCTGCTCACATGAGAGCTCACAGGTGAGAAGCATTTTTCATGTATGTAACCTGTGGAAAACATTTTAACCAAGTGTGGATCTTTGAATAAGCACGAGACACAGGTGGTAATAGGGTTGAGTATCGTTTTAATTTGAACGATTCTGTTTTTTAACAATTCTGATTCTGTTTTGTGAAAGGGGTTAAAAAGTCAACATGGTTTAAATAAGCTATAGATAACCAGGGTTTTTTTTTTGATAAAATAGTCTCAACTTCTTGATTTTATTTTAATGAACTTTTTTACCTTTTTATTAGCTTTACTGTGAATTTTCTCATTGGATTACTTCCAGCTATATAAATTTCACACATATGTCCTTGAATATAAATGTTATGAATCCTTTTAAAGGGGTACACTTTGACAAAAGAGCGGTGTTTTTTAAAGGCTGATGAAAAGGCATTTGCACCAGGGGTCACGTAGCCAAATATTTTCTATCTTTGATGGGCTTTTTTCAACCCATGGCAGAAAAATATGAAGGCCTTGTGTCATTTGACAGATTACACACACCTGACCATTTGTAGAAACATGCAGACATTTTCAGCTCTGTGCACAGAGTATGTTGCAGAGGTCTAAAAAAGTCTAGCACGACGTGTGATTTACACATAAGTATATGATGCTGCAGGTACTTAAAACTGGTTACTGAGCTCCCACTGATGGGCTAACCAGGTGATGTCGGGGATGGTGGCAGGAGTTCGTCCTGTAATTGGTGGGTTGCTGGCTTGAGCTCCACTCTGCCCATCTTGATCATTGTGTCCTTGGACAAGACGCTTCACCCACCTTGCCAGCTGGTGGTGATCAGAGGGACATTTTGTCAAGTTTTCTATGATTTGGAATCCTAATGTGTGTTCTATGTTTTACAAAAACTCTTTCTTAGTTGGATTTAGTCTGAACTCATTTAATTTTTTGTGGGGACATGTATCTTAAGAATATCAATTATGAGAGAATGTGAAATATCTGTTTGTTGTTCTTTTTAGTAGTTTGTCAGTTTCTATCAGGAGGGTTGTTCAGGAAAAGATTAATGGCCGGTTACTGGGATGGTTTCTGAGCGATGATCTGTAACTGTCAATTTTTTTTATTATTTTTTTTATCCATTGAAGTTATAAATAATGTGAAATAATAAAAAGACACATTTCTCTGTACTGAATGTGTGACAACTATTAAAGTCCATTAACAGTCTGGGTGTTGTGTGGATTCATGCTGCAGTAAATTATGCTAATGTGCATCAACAGATCGGTTTCATATTCTATCAAATCACAACTACAGCTGAGTCAAACGTTATTAAGCCAGAGTTGCATCAAAGTAAACAGCCTGGATTAATATAATACAGTGGGTAAAATAAGTATTGAACACATCTTAATTTATTCATAGCAAACATATTTCTTTCTTGCTATTGATATGAAATTTTCAGCAAGTAATCCATATATGGGAAGGAACAAAAACAAATTAAGCTTAGAAATTAAGTTATGCGTAATAATGTAAAATAAGAGTTTCACGTCAGGAAAAAATGTACACCTGTAAGGCACACAGTTGTTTTACAGAGATGAGGTGAGAGGTTTCCCTGCGTGAAATTCCACATTTCCTCTTTTTTCAAAAGCACCCTTAAAATGACGCATTCACACAAACAAAGACGAGGATGGGGGCGAGGGAAACGGGACAAAATAAAAGGAAGCGTCACCCAGAGACCGTCCACAACTTTCAGCTCTAAGTCTGGAAACAAGTGAGGAACGAGCAGGGTTACACCCAAAGGAAAAATGAACCAAAAAACAATGCAGAGCAAAAAGACCGCAGGGTTCCCAGGGAAGTAACCGGTAGATAACAGGAGGAACCAGCAAAGAGTGAGAGCAGGAGAGGAGTTTAAATACTGTGAGCGTAAATGCTGAAACAACAGACTGGGGCTGATTGCAGGTGTGAGGGGAGAGAGCAGAAGGGAGACTGAGAGAGAGGGGCAATGGCAGCAGGGGGCAAGGGAGAGTAAACAGGGGAACTAGGAAAATGGATCTTCTTCTTCTTGGGTTCTTATGGCAGTTGGCTTTTTTTTGCTTGTTTGTAATGTGAGTAGATTTTTAGAGACAAAACTACATAAGTTTTATTTACAATTCTGGTGGAAAAAAAAGAAAGAAAAAAGCACACAGGGAAGGGGAGACTCTCTCTCCTGCTTCCTGCAGAAGCTTCCATTGATATGCATACAGGTGAGAGTTGGTGCTGTAACACACAGCCACCATGAAAAATGTGTAACACTGTAACACTGACACTCTCTGAGGTGGATATAAGGATGACGACCAATTTGAATATTCAACCTTGGCCCATGAAACTGATGGGACATAATCTTGACCACAAAAGTGAATATTTGAATAGAGAAACATCTTGGGTTAGACAAGAAATTGTCATTTTATATTTTACAGTTTGTGCTGAGGCAAAAATGGAGTCGACTTTATTTTTCGCTTGGTTTTGGGAGAGCTGGAAAAGTTCCAGACTTTAAAAGTAGCGGGTCCAGAAACTACCAGAAGTCAACTTTGTACCCATTACATTAAGTTGAAAAGTGGAGAAAGACTTGTATGCTACAGAAGTAAAATGAGCATAAATGCTTGTTACTGGCTTTAAAGAATATTCATTCTCTAACACAGAAATAAAATACAGATTTTCATCTAGATTAGTTTTTTTCTGACACACAGGAAACAGGAGTACATGTCAGCTGTTACTTTTTTTGCTGTCTTTATTTTGTGTGTGGGATGCATTACCGTCCTTGAGTGATGAAGCGAACTGTGATGGACCTTCCCTCACAGCACTTCCCTGTCAGCCACCAGCACCATAAAACAAGCCTTGAGCACTGATATCGGGGCATTCATTGCGCCAGTGTCCTTTCTGTCCACAGTTAAAGTAGGCTTTCAGGTCAGCGATGACTCTTCTTCCACACCTTTTCACCTTTTCCAATGAAGGGAAGCTAAAATAGGAGAAATATGTCAGCGTTTTGGTTCAGCTAAAGGCTTTTAATTGCACTTTGTGGAAAATTGCCTTTTTTAAATTAATAGTATGTTAAAAGTTGCCACTGGTTTTTGTCTCCTTTGTTGTAGCAATTAATTCAGATTATAAAAATCTATAAACGTATAAATGTATCATTATGGTATGTATTTTTATATGTTAGAGTTTTGTGTGATTTCAAGGAGCTTCGAATCCATTATCTTCATTTTTAGTTGGACATGACTGTAGTTTTAGTTTATTCAGATGCTAAACTCAGTCTTAAAACAGCTCAAAATAACTTGCATAAAATTTACTAGTCAAACAAGAAAAAAAGGATATTTGGAAAAAAAATAAATATTTGTAGTTGGAGGCGGAACTTTAAGCGACCTGTCTTTTTCTACGGTCGCTCTCCGTTTGACACTTCCGGCGGAAGTAAACAACGAGGCGCTAGCAGCATTAGCTTCCAGGCTCCATTGTGTTTACCGTCGGTTAGAAGACGGTTTCTGCTGTGTGAGCTGAATACTTCAGTGTCTGCAGCAACAATATCTGCGGTTCCTCATCAGAGCGACGAACTGCTGCTGCTGCAGAAATATTCAACAACATCGACCATCAGGAGGAAGAGATCGATCATCAGCTCAGACTGCTGGAGACCAGCTGGAAAACCCAAACCATCTCGGAACCTCCAGGTAGGGTTCGCTGATCCAGGCTCGATTCAAGCCGCGACACGTTGCTGAAGCTAAAAGTTAGCTTCATGTTCTATGTTGTGACTGTAAACAAAATGAATCCTGTCATTTTTAAAAGGGGAAAAACAATTAATTTTGTAGAATAAGCCCAGCTGAGTGAGTCCTTTCCATAAATATGAACAACCAGGATAGATCCCGAGCCCTCTTAAAAATATAAAGCATATATTTTGTAGCTAAAAAACATTATTTATTTTAAAAGTCATGTACCGTTGGTGGTCTCCTGTTGTAGATATTTATGCAGATGTTTATAAAAACACCGAGAACTACCAAAACCAGCCTTACTTATGGAGGCCCTGAGGGAACATTGGTTAAAAAAAAGTTTTTCCATGTAAATAGATTTTCAGAGACAAAATCATATTGTTTTATTTGCAAGAAAGAAAAGGTATGCTAGGGTTTTTCTCAATAAACTTAAAATATATCTAAATGTTAAACCATTAAAGCCCAACATGTTTAATGAAACTCAGAACCTACTATTTACTAGAATTCTCTTTTATGTCCTGTTATTTAAAGTTCAAACTATTATGAATCTTTCAAAATTAGGATTATTTGGCTGGTATTCTTTCAAAGTTCAGTATGTTCAAACATATCACTTTAATAATGCAAACTACATTTTAATGTACAACATATGTAACTACCTAACTGGCGACATTGATTCCACAAAGGTGGGACTGATTTGGAGTTACATTGTTTTGTTTCGGTGTTCCCTTGATTTTTTTATTTTTATTTTTAAACAGTGTATATAATCTTCTATGCTCCACATGTTTTTAACTCATTAAGCTTCATTCTGAAGGTGTTGCAGCTTTTATTTTGCCATTGCTGTGTGCGACGATCATTTACATGTAGAGGAAACACTGGGGAGGCCAAAGTCTTTCCTCTGCCTACATCCCCCAAAATGCTGTGCGATCAGAGTTCAGTGAAATTATGGAACATTCGTTTGGACGTATTTTCTGTTGATATCGAACACTATCGCGATATATATTGTTATTGATTTATTGCCCAACTCTAACATACATACATACATACATACATACACATATTCATATATACACATTCACACGTACATAAAAAAAACATAAAATACCATGCTACACATATGAAAATCAGAGAGTATTAAGAAGTCTAATTGTCCTGGGGGAAAAAAGATCTTTTCAACCCCTCAGTTCTCGAGCAAAGTGAGCAGAGGTGCTTGCTGTTGTTGCAGCAATAATGGACAATAGCAGACACCCACTCAGCAGTATCCTGGTTGGCAACAAGAGCAGCTTTTACTTTCTTCAGTGTCATCCTCTTCACCACCAATGGCTCCAATCCATTGCCAAGTACAGAGCGAGCTTTTCTCACCAGCTTATCCAGTTGCTTGTTGCCCTTGTTCTTTAATGTTTGCACAAAAACCTTTACAGTTGAACAGTGAGCTCCAGCCTTCAGTTGTGTCTTCAGACGTTGATGTCCTTCAGCTGTGAGGCTCCTGGTTCCGAAACTGGTTGTTAGAAGATGAAACAACAATCTACTGTTGGAGGCAATAAGCTAACATTTTAACATTGCATTTCCTCTTTTTTTTTTCAGATTTGCCGCAACATTATGTTGGGTATTAATCAAGATGCTCTTGCTCATCATTTAATCCACAACCAACAAGAGATCTCTTTCCTGCACCGGAGGGAAACAGAATGTGTAAAAACCAAAGGGAAAGCAGAGGAACCAGAACTGAGAAAAGTAAAAGAAGAGTATGGATCTGAATATCTAAAGTTTATAAAGGAAGAGGACCACATTGTTCTAAAGCAAGAGGTGGATACCTTAATGGGAACAGATTCTGGATCTCTTGAAATAAAAGAAGAACCAGAGGAAGTAGAACTGCAACAAATGAAGGAAGATGATTCTCAATCAGAATATCTGCAGATGGTAAAGATTGAGGTTGAAAACATCAGTCAGGGTGAAAATGAGGGCGTACTGAAGCAGGAGGCTGAGAATAGTGAAAACCAAGTCCTCGTTCAGATCTTCCCTAAAGCAGAGCAGCATCAGGAAATAAAGACTCAGGAAGCCTCAGGAGCCAACAGAGATGAACAGCAACAGAAGAGAGCTCAGAAAATCAGAGGCCCAAGTGGCAACGGAGAGAAAGGGACTAAGGGCAAGGAAATTCAGAAAGGTAAAAAATGCAAACAGTGTAAAGTGTGTCGGAAAAGTTTCAAATTCAGCAGTGATTGCACAGTTCACATGAGAACTCACACAGGGGAGAAGCCTTTCTCATGTTCAGCATGTGGTAAGGCATTCAGTCGGAAAAACCATTTAAATGTCCACATGAGAATTCATACAGGAGAGAAGCCTTTCTCATGTATAACCTGTGGAAAACATTTTACGGAAAAAAAAAGTTTGGAATATCACATGATAACTCACACCGGAGTCATGCCTTTCTCCTGTGTATTCTGTGAAAAAGGTTTTAAAAAGAAACAGACTTTGAAATATCACCTGTCGACTCATACTGGAGTGAACCTTTTCTCATGTACAACCTGTGGAAAAGGTTTCACTAGAAAAAGTAGTTTGAATAATCACATGAGAACCCACACAGGGGAGAAGCCTTTCTCATGTTCAACATGTGGTAAGGCGTTCAGTCAAAAAAACAATTTGAATGTCCACATGAGAATTCATACAGGAGAGAAGCCTTTCTCATGTAGAACTTGTGGAAAAAGTTTTACAGAAAAAAAAAGTTTGGAATATCACATGACAACTCACACCGGAGTCATGCCTTTCTCATGTGTATTCTGTGGAAAAGGTTTTAAAAACAAACAGTCTTTGAAATATCACTTGTCGACACATACTGGAGTGAACCTTTTCCCATGTACAACCTGTGGAAAAGGTTTCACTAAAAAAAGCAGTTTGCATAGGCACATGAGAACTCACAAAGCTGAGAAGCCTTTCTCATGCGGAACCTGTGGAATGTGTTTCAGGAAGAAAGATAGTTTGGATGTACACATGAGAACTCATGCAGCTGTTGAAATGTTTTCTTGTCAGAAGTAAAATCATACTTTGAAACACCAAAGTCTAATTGAGGATCCACCAACTGACAAAGAATATACCATTTATCTGTGACCTGAGGACAAAGCTTTACATTTGACTGTCCACATGAGAATTCATACAGGAGAAAAGCCTTTCCTACATATAACCCATTGAAAGGGTTTCCAACATTTAAATAGTTTGATTACCATGTCAGCACCTTCTGTGAGTTGTGGTGAAAGTTTGATTCAAAGAAGCAGTTTAAAATGCCTCATTTGAAGTCCACACAACGTAATTGCTATAAATGTTGTTGCTATGAATTCAGTGACATTTATGTATGGTTTAATGCAGGGAAAACGTTGAACAGTTGCTTCTTGTTAGCTTTTGAAATCTGTGCTCTCATTTTCACATCTTTTGCTGCTCTTACATTGTTCAAACCTTGTTCAAACCTTACATGCTGTGGCTCATTTAGTCAGATGTTTGGCATAGATGGGTGTTAATAGTTATACATGATAATAATGACACATTGACCTCACAATATAGACTCTGTCAAGTAAGATCGTGGGTCTATTCACACTCAGTGAAAAAGTCCATTTGTCAAGATGACGGGATGAAGAAAATTCACAGTTTCATTTATAGCCATTTATTTAATTAAGCATTTTGGATTAAACAAGTCAAGTTTACTTGTTTAGCATCCTTAGTACTACAATTCAAAGTTCTGTACTGGAAATTAAAGTAACAGATCAACGTATCTAAAACACAACAAACACATTAAAATCAGGTAGCACTGCGAAAGCTAATCGTGATGTTTTTCCACTGTGTTCCAGATGTTAGGTTTCACCAGCACATCATAGGCTTTGTTTGTGCTCTTCGAATAGTAATCTTTAAAAGAGGGAAGTCCCCATCCTCCTCATTTTTAGACAACTGCATAGTTTTAACCTCTAACCGTCCATTCATCAGCAAAATTATTGAAAAAAGTTGTGTTTCAACAGTTAAACAGCATCTTAACAATGACAAACAGCTTTGATGTCTTTCAGTCCGGTTTCCGTGCTCACCACAGCACTGAGGCTGCCCTCATCAAAGTGTTCAATGAGATCCACACAAATCCAGACTATGGAAGAACCTCAGTGTTGGTTCTGTTGGACCTCAGCACAGCATTTGACATTGTTGACCATGATATATTATTGAAGCAACTGGACAGCTGGGTTGGACTGGACTGGTTCCAGTCTGACCTAAAGAACAGGGATTTCTTTGTGCCAATAGGCAACTTCTCATCGGAGTGAGACCATAACTACCATAACTACGCAGATGATACACAGCTCTCTACGTTATGATGCCAAAACTTTCTCCAGCTGAACAGAAACAAAACTGAAGTTATTATCTTTGGACCTAAAGAGGACTGATCTAGAGTCAGCACGCAGCTTACTATACTACTAGCATACTTATTACTAAACTATACTATCTTAAAAAATGTTCCGATTTAGTCCGAAAAAGTAGCCAATTAGTATACTTTCTAGTATATGCTTCATGGTATACTTGCTATTTTTATACTCAAGTATACCAAATAAAATGAACTTCATGTATACAAATTTTTATGAAGGGTTGTTTGTATTGTTTGTGTCCATAAATAAGCGATTTTGACAGCATATATGTATAAATATACCCATATAGAAGAACCTCAGTGTTGGTTCTGTTGGACCTCAGCGCAGCATTTGACACTGTTGACCATGATATATTATTGAAGCAACTGGACAGCTGGGTTGGACACTCTGGTGCGGTACTGGACTGGTTTGAATCCTACCTAAAGAACAGGGATTTCTTTGTGTCAATAGGCAACTTCTCATCAGCGCGGACAGAAGTCACGTGAAGTACCCCAAGGTTCAATCCTGGGACCCCTCCTATTTAATATCTACATGCTCCCACTGGCTCAGATTATAACGAGTCATAAGATTACTAATAAGATTAGTTACCACAACAAATGATACATAGCTCGATGTCACGATGTCACCATCCAAGCACTGAACAGATGCTTAGAACAAATCAATACATGGAGGTGCCAAAACTTTCTCCAGCTGAACAGAAACAAAACTGAAGTTATTATCTTTGGACCTAAAGAGGAACGATCTAGAGTCAGCACGCAGCTTCAGTTATTACAGCTAGAAACTAGTGATCAGGCTGAAATCTGGGTGTAGCAATGGACTCAGACCTGAACCTTCAGAGACACATAAAGACAGTTACAAAGTCAGCCTTCTATCACCTGAAGAACATTTCCAGGATTAAAGACTGATGTCTCAACAAGATCTAGAGAAACTCATCCATGCGTTTATCTTTAGTCGCATTGATTACTGCAACAGTGTCTTCACAGGTCTGCCTAAAAGAAAAATCAGACAGCTGCAGCTGATCCAGAACGCTGCTGCTGGCGTTCCCACTAAAACCAGGAAGATAGAGCACATCACCCCAGTTCTAAAGTCCTTCCATTGGCTCCCTGGAGCTCAGAGAACAGACTTTAAAATACTTCTGCTCGTTTATAAATCACTGAACACCAAAATACATTAAAGACCTGTTGTCGTCATAGCAACCTTCCAGACCACTCAGATCTTCTGGTTCTGGTCTGGTTCATCTCCAGAACCAGAACCAAACATGGAGAAGCAGCTTTCAGCTTCTATGCTCCTCTAATCTGCAACAAACTCCCAGAAAACTGCAAAACAGCTGAAATACTGAGTTCCTTTAAATCAAGGCTGAAAACCCGCCTGTTTAGAGCTGCCTTTGATCAGTAGGAAGTGGAACATTGACCACATTTTTTAGAATTATATTTGGTTGATGATATTTGCTTGATGATCTTTATGATTTTGACTCATTGATATTTGTTTGATTCTAATGATTTTGATGTATTGATATTTACTCGATGATTTTGATCATTTTGCTGTATACTTGTTCGATGATTTGCTGTATACTTGCTTGATGTTTTTACGATGTAAATCACTTTGAACTGCCTTGCTGCTGAAATGTGCTCCACAAATGACTTGTCTTAAATCTGATTCGACATCTTCTATGTTGCCATGTATATCAGGACAAAGTTTTTTCTCACTCATTAAATCATTTCTGACTTTTTTCTGTTGGGATTGTTTGAAATAATTATAATTTGGGTAGTATATTTGTCTTGATTTTAATCTGTTTTTGAGTTAAAATCTGTTGGGACTTGGGTTCCAACTTAATAAATCCCATTTAATTTTTGAGGAATTACACAATTGTTTTTTAAGTCCAGTTAACTGGCCGCTCCAAAATCACCAAATACGCCTGGAAAAACATACCCAAAATAAATCAGCTGCTGTTCTTGAACCCGTTGGAGTACATGCAAAAGCTTGATCTCTTTGTGAAGAGACGAATGTAAATTTTTCATTTTTGCAGTCAAAAATGCTTTAACTATTATTACTATGTAGTGAATAAGTTTGTAATGCAAAAAATGTGAAAATTTTTGCCTCACCAAGATTTTTTGTTTATTTTTATGTAACTGCACATTGAGTGTTGAAGGTATGGACTGGAAAATAAAATAAAGCTGTGGAATGAAGTCTTGTCTACTTGCATTTCAAAATTCACCTACATAGCACAAAAGTTTACTTTTGGATGTTTTTGTGTGTTGATGTCGAGGCAACGCCTGACATACAAACTTCAAATGGCTGTAACTCCTCAATACATACAGTCCTGAATCAAGGCTCTAATTAAAGATGATACCCAGAGGAATCGGCTGTTATGCACAAATTTACTGATAGTATAACTTAATTGGAATTATAGACATAAACACAATAAAATAGTAATTACACTATTGTGCATGGCAAAAAAGTAAAAAAAAATGTATTTTTATAAGTTTTTTTTTCAGAGCAATAGAGTAAAACACAAAACTTGAGATATTTTTATGAAGTGTGTGTATATATATATATATGTATATATATATGATGCTTGTCAGTCCAGTTCCCATGGTTACTACAGCACCCTCGGCAAAGTGTTTAATACATCAGTAAACAGCTTAGCACCAAATTATATGAAAGACCTGTTGACTTCAGGTCTTTTGGGTCTACTTTGCTCGGCCCAGAACCAAACATGGAGAAGCAGCATTCAAGCTTCGATGCGCCACAAATCTGGCAGAAACTTCCAGAAAACTGCAACACAGCTGAAACACTGAGTTCCTTTAAATCAAGGCCAAAAACGCACCTGTTTAGAGCTGTTTTTGACCCATAATAACTGGAACACTGACCAGCAGTTGATGTGTATTGATGTTTTTTTTTTTTTTTTAATGATGGCACTTGACAAAATGAAATGTTTACTGATTTTACAATCGGTGACCGTTTGTGTTTATGATGTTTTTATGTTTTTATGATATAGAGCATCGTATAAACATAAAAACTGCCTTGTTGATGAAATGTGCTATCCAAATAAAATTGACTTTGACCATATAGGTGTACATATACTTTATTCTCTATATATTTATATGCACTCTTATTTATTCATTATAGTTAGTTATTGCGCTTCTTAACTGGGACCTGAGTCACAATTTTGCACCATAAACAGGTAAATGTGAGCTAGTATAATTATGAAGTTCCTTGAAACCTAACTGAATGAGTCTAATATCTTTTGTCTTGTTTAAATAATTTATTAAAGGCTGCCCCTGCTTGTTATCTCCTTTTTTGTTATGGTAATTAATTTAAATTATACCAAATTTACAAATAAATCTACAATATGAATGTATCACCAAATATATTTATTATATTTTAGAGTTGTGTGTAAATATCAAGTAGCTTCCAATTCAGTGTTTTCATTTTAGTTGGACATGACATTTTAGTTTATTCAGATGCTAAACTCAGTGTTAAAGTTGCTTATTTGAACCGGCATAAAATATATTTTATGTGTAAAACAAAAAAATAATAGGATATTTGGGGGGTGGGGTATTTGTAGGAAGATGCGGAGCTTAAAGCATCTTGTTTGTTTCTGGGGCAGGGGTCCATGTGAGACTCAAAATAACTTGCATAAAATTAATTTTATTTGTCAAGTAAGAAAAAAGGATATTTGGAGAAAAATAAATGTTAGTGGTTGGTGGCGGAACTTAAAGTGACCTGTCTGTTTCTACGGTAGCTCTCCGTCTGACGCTTCCGGCGGAAGTAAACAATGAGGCGCTAGCAGCGGTAGCTTCAAGGCCTCCTCATGTTCGTCGACGGTTCGAAGACGGTTTCTGCTGTGTGAGCTGAATACTTCAGTGTCTGCAGCAACAGTATCTGCGGTTCGTCATCAGAGAGCGACGAACTGCTGCTGCTGCAGAAATATTCAACAACATCGACCATCAGGAGGAAGAGCTCGATCATCAGCTCAGACTGCTGGAGACCAGCTGGAAAACCCAAACCATCTCGGAACCTCCAGGTAGGGTTCGCTGATCAAGGCTTGATTCAAGCTGCGATATGTTGCTGAAGTTAGCTTCCGATTCACATCTTGGTTTAAAGGCCTGTTAATGAACTGAACTACTTTCAATCCGCTCTGGATCAAAATCTGAAACACTTCGTTTCTACTTGAACTACATATTATGCAAACAAAAGATAAAAGAAAACACAGTTTGTGATTCATGAAACATTTTTTTTTTTGTATATGTGAAAGCTTTAAAAATAGTATGTTTAAAGGGGCCCTACTGTGCTTCCTTTTAAACAAGTTAGGATATGATAGGATAGTTCTGTGGGCTATACTAAACATGTTCATTTTAGTCTAGCCCGTAGTTTGTTTTTGCACAAAATCATTCTCAGAAAATAAGATTTCACTTGGTCAGAGGTCTGCCATTTGGGGATGCCTAGATTAAAGGGTAAACTGGTCCCAAGCCAGCACTTGGACATTAATTGAGAATTTATTTATGTACAATGAAAGTAATTAGTTCCTTAAATAGGTAGTATTCTATAACTACCTGGTTCATTTTTAAACCATGGTTCATCTCCATTTAACACAAAAAGATCCAGAGATCTAAATCGCTAACCGCATAGCTAAGTGCATAGCTAGCTAAGTGGTTAAAGTCTTTCTTTTGCCTACATCATCCAGAATGCTGTGCAGTTCTAGATCAGAGTTCAGTGAATATTCTATCAGATATATTATTTATTGATATTGATTACTTGTCTATCACGATATATATTGTTATTGATTTATTTTAGCTAATAAAATGACACAAAAAGGGCAAATATTCCTGCATCATACGGTTAGATTCTGTCATCCACAGGAAGCAGAAGCAATAAAATGGGAAAGGTTTCTCCCCTTTACATTATACATAATGTAAAGAGATTTAAATATTTTTTGGCCATCACAAAAAGCAGAGCTGCACAGTGTTTGAACACTTGCCACCTGTTTGCTACATAAATAAAATATGAGAAAGACACTAAATAAATACTTTCCTTGAAAATCAGAATCAGAATTACTTTATTTGTCCCCCAGGGGGGAAATTACATTCCAGTACAGCCCATCCAAGAAAAACAAAAACAGACAACATAAGACAGACAACAACAAAAAAATGAGAACGTATTTCTCAGTAAGAGCCATCCTTTATAAATAAAGGTCAAATAAAAAACAATAAAGGGGTCAGCAGCTTCCTCTTTTACCCCTTCTGCTACAGAATAAAATTAGTCTCAAGTCACAAAAAAAAAACTTTTCTAAAACGAGAGCACGGCTCTGTCCTTATTTTTTGCACTGGTGTGCCGAACTTTTTTTCTTAAGTGTACCATGAAAAAATGCAGGTGCACCCCCAGATAATCTGTGAAAAAAACTGAGCTCATCTGCCTTCTCCCAGTGCTCCCAGTACTAACTGCAGAAATCCACCACTCAGTCAGAAACAACCAATCAGAGCCAGGAGGAGGGGCTTAGCGCTGTCAATCACCCTCATGTACGCGCGGCTCATGCACTGTAAATTAGAAATGCAAATGCTTTAACTTGATATGAAAGTAGTGATGTTTTACTTTAAAAAAATCTAAAAAGTGGGACACTGTCCATTATTTGGACAGGGGGAAACAAACTGACAGAATCAACCTGATAGAAACTGATCTTCCCATAACTTCACCGTATAAATTAGCTAACACCTCCAAAATTTCAGTCGTCATCATAAGAAGTGTTTGTCAAGTCTGATGGAGAATATGTGGAGGCAGCAGCAGATTCTGGTGAATCTGCCCAATCTTGACTGCAGGATACAGACGTCCATGGAAAGCTGGCCCACATCCAATTGGGGGGGTTTCCTCCCCTTCACTATCTCTGATTGACCACCACAGCATGGGCCTAATGTGCGTCTGTTGTGAACCTCTAGGAGACTTTAAGTGTAGTGGAGGCATTATTTTATTTTATTTTTTTTCACCTCAACCGACTGGTTGGATCAGTGCATCCTCAGACTTTTTTCAAGTGTTCTATTGAGAAATCTGGTCACGTTCTCAGCCAAATTGGTCGCACTCTAGAGCCCTGATGAGCTAAACTAGGTGTTTTATGGAAAATGGAGAAACTTCTGTAGTCCTCCTAAAAATATAAAGCACATGGTTTGTTGCTAAAAATCATAAAATTTCTTTTAAAAGCCTTAAACCATCAGTGGCCTTCTATTAATTTTTATGCAGATATTTCCCAAAAACAGAAAGAACTACTAAAACCAACTTTTCCTAAGGAGGCCCAAAGGCAGTGGTGCCAAAGTTCAGTCCTCGAGAGCTACCATCCTGTCATGGAGATTTGATGAAAAGTAATGATTAAACGTTCAGTGGTGAACATGCAGTTACAACAAACTCTTCACAATATAGTATATCAGTGGAGAAAAACTGATGTGCAATAATGGCTGAAATGTAATTTAAAAATTAGTTCAAACAGAATAAATGATTGTACAAATGCCAGCAAGGATGTAAACTCTTATTGATTTTGCTGGGAGCAGTGAAGGTCATAGAGGGGGCTTGGTTTGTGGCCTGAAATGGTCTTCAGACTCCTCCAAACCCCATTGATGATGCGCTGCTGCCGCTGATCCTCCGTCTTCTTCCTATAAATGCTCTTTCCATCCCTAATTTTCCATCCCTAATTTTCCTTCTCAGTTCTTTCTGCACAGCTCTCATCTCCCCCTTGTTTCCTCATCGAAAAGGCTTTCTTCTTCTCCTTGAAGAAAGCCATTATTTCAGGGTTGATCCAGTTTTTTGTTGGAGAAACCCTGTACCTTGCTGATGGACACAGTGTTGGCCACCCAGAAGTTGATGTAGTCCATGATGCAGTCTGTAATGCTGACAGTGTCCTCCCACACAGTGGAGCTGAAACCATCTCCTCACTGTGCATGTCACAGCTGGTTCTCTGTGTACCAGGGGTTTATACACAGGCTGGAGATGAACCGAGTGTTGATCTGAGCCTCCCTGGAGAGGGAGAGGTGATGAGCTAGATGCCTCCTTGGTGTTGACATACAGTAGACTCAGCATTTCATCTCTGGTGTACCAGGTGACATACTGGGTGAGGAGTGTAGAGGACAGGGAGACATAGTAAAAGTTCCCAGAGATTAGAAAGAGGGCCTGAGGGTGCTGTGTTTGGAGACTGCTGGTGATGTTGTGGAGGACTTCACAGGCTAATGCAGCATTAGCCAAGGGCGGGACATAAAGTAAGACGACAGTTTGGAATTTAGGTAAAAGGCCACAAACTAACTCTGTACAAAACCCCAATATATGTGACAAATTTTTTTCAATGACTTTAGCGAGCTGTTATCTATGATATGCATTGATTATGACTGTTTAATAACCATGGGAAACTTCCATGTTGACAACCCAATAGACAGAGAGGCAAAAAAGGCTGAATGATGTAGTTCAAAACTTTGGTTTGACTCAACATGTCAAACAGCCGACACACAATCGTTTTTGAAAGTACAATTTCTTCAGTTATGCAGATTGTTTCAAAAAGCTTGCACAATGTCACAAGATTTACTTCCATTCAGTGTTGCATTAATTTTTCACCAAGATCTTGTATTTATGATGGGAGACTCCGACCACTGTGCAAAGCCTTCGAGAACATCACAAAGATTCCCAGTGGGGTTAAGGTCTAAGCTCTGGTAGCTGATCCATGTGTGCAACTGCTGTCTCATGCTCCCTGAACCACTTGTTCACAGTTTCACCCCATGAATCCTGATGTTGTCATCTGGAAATATTTCCATGTCATCTGGGAAGAAACAATCCATATCTAGTCATTTAGTATATTCTTCTTGTCAGCTGACCTCATAATGTTGCTGACCCTTGACCTGACCAACTGAAGCAGCCCCATATCATAGCACTGCCCTCATAGGCTTCTATAGTTGACACTAGGCATGACGGGTGCATCACCTCATCTATCTCTCTTCTTACCCTGATGCACTTATCACTCTGGAAGAGGGTAAATCTGGATGCATCAGATCACATGACCTTCTTACATCACTCTGAAGTCCAGTCTTTATGCTTCCTTGCAAATTGTAGCATTTTTCTCCAGCTAGCCTCACTGATCAGTGTCACTCTCTTGGGTGGCGGGACAAAGGAAAAAGATTGTTGTAATAGTCCTTTGTTACAAGTTCCCTATGATCACAGTTTCCTAAAACAACTCCTCTTCCTACAGCTGGGACCAAAGTGGGTTAATTCAGTATGATGTTGACTCAAATAGTAATACCAACTTTCTGCAGTTTCAGTCCTTTGTGGGTGGAGGCACAACATTTTTTGTACAGTTTTGGCTTTACTATTGCTCTGAGTATGTTGTGTTATCAAAGCAAATGGCATGTTTTACAAACTGTATACTCCAGTTAACAAGTATTCGATTGCTAAATTAGTCGACAATTTTCCAGTAATTGATTAATTATGATTATTTCAGCCCTATTACATTTTCTGCTTTTCTTTATTTCCAGATTTTTCCAACATGTCTATTATAGAGCAAGAAGTTCTTGGTCAAGATTTTATCCTCAACCAGCAAGAGAGCTCTGTTCTGGAACAGAGTGAAAATGAATCTCTAAAAACCAAAGGGAAAGCAGAGGATCCGGAGTCGACACGAGTAAAAGAAGAAGGGTATGGATCAAAACCTCTGCAGATTGTAAAGAAAGAAGATGACATTGTACTACAGCAAGAGACTGATACATTAATGGGAACAGTTTATGGATCTCTTGAAATAAAAGAAGAACCAGAGGAACTAGAACTGAAACAAATGAAGGAAGATGATTGTCAGTCAGGATCTCAGCCGATAGTAAAGATTGAGGTTGAAGACATTGTCCAGGAAGAAAGCCAGGATGTACTGAAGCAGGAGACTGATACTGTAATTGGATCAGATTCTGGATGTCTTGAAATCAAGGAGGGACCAGCAGAACAAGAACATCAACAAGTTATGGAAGAGGAGCATGGATCAGGACCTCAGCAGATGGTGAAGAAAGAGGCCGAAGGCATCAGTCGGGATGACAACCAGGTTTTACTGAAGCAGGAAACTGATGGCCTAATCCTAACAGCTTTTAATGATGAAACAGATCACCAACACCCAGAAATTAGTGGAATTCAAATCCTCTTTCAGAACTTCCCAAAAGCAGAGCATCATCAGGAAATAAAGACTGACGAAGCCTCTGGATCCAACAAAGATGAGCAGCAACAGAAAAGAGCTCAGAAAACCAGAGGTCAAAGTGACGATGTAGAGAAAGGGACGGTGGGCAAAGAAAGTCACAAAAGTAAAAAATGTACGCAGTGTGAAGTGTGTAGGAAACGTTTTAGACACAGTTCGGATTTAACAGTTCACTTGAGAACTCACACAGGTGAAAAGCCTTTCTCATGTGTAACATGTGGAAAAAGCTTCAGTCAAAGAACTAATTTAATTATCCACATTAGAGCGCACACAGGGGAGAAGCCTTTCTCTTGTAAAACCTGTGGGAAGAGTTTCAGTCGAAGAACTAATTTAATTTGCCACATGAGAGCTCACACAGGGGAGAAACCTTTCTCATGTGTAACATGTGGAAAAAGCTTCAGTCAAAGAACCAATTTAATTATCCACATTAGAGCTCACACAGGGGAGAAGCCCTTCTCATGTAAAACCTGTGGAAAGAGTTTCAGTCGAAGAACCAATTTAATTAGCCACATTAGAGTTCACACAGGGGAGAAGCCTTTCTCATGTAAAACCTGTGGGAAGAGTTTCAGTCACAAAAGCCATTTGAACATCCACATAAAAATTCACACAGGTGAAAAGCCTTTCTCATGTGTAACATGTGGAAAAAGTTTCAGTCAAAGAACCAGTTTAATTAAACATATTAGAGCTCACACAGGGGAGAAGCCTTTCTTATGTAAAACCTGTGGGAAGACTTTCAGTCACAAAAGCCATTTGAACATCCACATAAAAATTCACACAGGTGAAAATCCTTTTGCATGTGTAACCTGTGGCAAAGGATTCAGTCGAAAATTTAGTTTGACTGACCACATGAGAACTCACACTGGTGAAAAGCCTTTCTCATGTATAACTTGTGGAAAATGTTTCCGTCACAAACATCGTTTAAATATCCACATGAGAATTCATACAGGTGAGAAGCCTTTCTTATGTATAATTTGTGGAAAATGTTTCCGTCACAAACAAAGTTTTAATACCCACATGAGAATTCATACAGGTGAGAAGCCTTACTCATGTGTAACCTGTGGAAAAGATTTCAACTATTATAAGAGTTTAACAATCCACATGAGAATTCACACAGGTGAGAAGCCTTTCTCATGTGTAACCTGTGAAAGATGTTTCAGGAATAAATCTAGTTTAAATGCACACATGAAAACTCATACAGTTGATAAAACGTTTCCTTGTGACGACCAAAATTATACCTCGAAGGACAAAAGTCTAAATCAGGACACACCAACTCACACAGAGAAGAGACCTTTTATCTGTGCGAGCTGTGGAAAATGCTTTCCTCTTGAAAATAGATTGACTCGCCACATGATACTTCATACAGGAGAAAAGCCCTTCTCATGTGTAACCTGTGGAAAAGGTTTCAATCAAAAAAGTAGTCTATGTAACCACATGAGAACTCATATGGAAGAAAAGCCTTTCTCATGTAAAACCTGTGGGAAGAGTTTCAGTTTCAAAAGTAATTTAAAAAGCCACCTGAGGACTCACACAGGTGAGAAGCCTTTTCAATGTATGAAATGTGAAAAAAAGTATAAATTTCACAGCGGTTTGAAAAAACACATACGATCTCACAAGTGAGAACCTTTTCTCATGTATAACATGTGAAAAAGGTTCCCGTCAAACAACTTACTTGAGGGTTCCACATTAGAACTAATTTTTAACGCATTTTTTGTAAGGTTCAAAATTGTACTTTGAAAGACCAAAGACCAACTGAGGATACTCAAACGACTCCTCTCATCTGTGTGAGCTGTGGAAAAGGTTTCAATTGTGAAACTGCTTTGACTTTCCATATTAAAACTCACACAAAATAGAAACCATTACCATGTCATGCTTAAGATGTCTTTTGTCGCTGTCATTTCCCTTCTGAGTTGTGGCAAAAGTTTGATTCTAAGAAGCAGTTTAAAATACCCAGTAAGAACTCCACACAAGTGAGGTTTTCATTGTAAAGAATGTTGCTATGAATTCAGTGACATTAAGTTTTACTGATGTTAGAGGCCTTTGGGTAAAGTTTAGTTTAATGAAGGGGATTCTTTGAATAATTTTATCTTCTTGTGCAGATGAGTGTGTTAACATTTGAAATCCGTGGTCTTGTTTTCAGATCTTTTGGCGCTCTCACCTTGTTCAGGCCTGGTATTTACATGTCTTGACTAATTTAGTCTGAACTTTTAGCATGTCACACCTGGCATGGATATGAGGTTATAAGTGTACATGATGATAATGACACATTGACCTGACACTAGTGACTCTGTCAAAAAGGAAAGAGAAGGTCTACTGTCAGTCAGTGAAAAACTGGACAGCTGTCAAAATGACAGCATGAGCATGATTCACATTAGTTTTATTTATTTTTAATTTATTTACAAACATTTTGCACAAAACAATCCAAGTCCAGTTTGTTTGTGAAGTATCCTTTGTACTCTACTTCAATATCTTTACTTGAAATCAATGAAATGGATCTGAACATTTACAACACAACATAGACACCAAACCAGGTAGTAACACATGCTAATTCTGATGCTTTTCCACAGTGTTCCACATGTTGGGTTTCATCAGCATATCATTGGCCTCAGTTGTGCCGTTCAACAGTAATTTATGAAAGAGGGAAAGTCCCATCCTTTTTCCTTTAGCCAATTGCAGAGTTTTAAATCAGATTTGGCGTCTCCTATTTGACTTGTATATCTGGACAATTGTTTTTCTCACTCAATAAATTTCTGCTGACTTATTATTCACATTGTTTAAAATAAATACAATTTGGGTAGGATGTTCATCTTGATCATTTATATTTTAGAATATAACTTTATTTATGGAATTAGGTTCCATCCAGCTATATCCCCATTGGCTGTTGAGAAATTGCACTCAAATTGTGTAAAATCCTTTGGTATTATAACAACAAAATATTTAATATACTCTTCCATGCTAAATGAGACCCATTCTTATTTCTGCTAGTGGACTGCTATTGTAGATGAGTAGCTGTGTTTTACTCATTTTAATTTTGTATCCTGAAATTTGACTAAAATGCTCTTTTAGAGGTAGTGAGTTAGTTGGTTGTCCTGAAAGAACAAAAATCATCTGCATATAACCCTGAATATTTTTACCCTTATTTCTTATATATTTGACAAACAGTTCCAGTTATAATGTAAATAATACCTAAGAGCTATTTTCCCTTTTTTATTTTGTTTATGGCCACACCTGGGTTGTTTTGGGGTTTTATTCTTTTGATTCTGGTTTTGATTATTGTTATCCTTTGTTCCTTAATTTCTTATTTTGATTAGATCAGCCTTGTTTCTGTTTGTCTTTAGTTTAGTCTTTTCTTAGTTATTCTAGTCTGGTATGTTTATTCCTTGTGTCTAGTTATTCTTTTATTGTTAGATTCATTTTTCTGGTCCCCATGTTGCTCTCCCTTGCCCCCGGCTGTTATTCTCTCTCTCTTTCTCCTCAGTCTCCTTTGTGCTCTCTCCCTTCACACCTGCAACCCATTACCCAATCAGTCTTAGTCTATTGTTCCAGCATTCAAACTTATTTAAACTCTTCTCCTGCTCTCACTGTTCGCTGGTTCCTTCTGTTGGCTCCATTTCAGAAAGCAGGCTTAGCGAGCCTTGGGTAGAAGGCAACTACTCTGGATAAACCCTACCCAGCTCTGTGATACTCAGGATTTTTGGTTTCAGAACAGGAGATATCAACAAAGTAACTCAATTCTGAGTCAAGTTACCCCTGAGTTAAGTGTGAGCGCTAGGATATAAAAAGCCACCATGAATGGAAGGCAGATAATGCGATTCACCATGTCAACGGGAGTAAATGAGAAGCCACCAAGTGCGCATTTCTTGCCAACGGAAGTAGAAATGTTAATGATGGCATTAGGAGAATATCAAGCGTATTTATAAAAAAAAAAAAAAAAAAAAAAAAAAAAAAAAAAAAAAAAAAAGAAGCAATACTGTGGCTGCAGTAAAACAGCACAAGATAGCGTGACACACACCAAGTTAATGCATGAGTGTGATTTGACAGAGAATTGTGGGGTTGGGGGGGATTTTATTTGATTGAATAAAAATACTGTCTTGTGAATTTTATTTATTTATATATATATATATATATATTCCCTTCTCACCCTCCACGGGTGGTCTTTCTCAACCTCTGACCTCGGGTCCTCTACCAGAGGCCTGGGAGCTTGAGGGTTCTGCGTAGTATCTTTGCTGTGCCGAGAACTGCGCATTTCTGGACTGAGATGTCTGACGTTGTTCCTGGGATCTGTTTTAGCCACTGCTCCAGTTTGGGGGTGACTGCCCCGAGGGCCCCGATGACCACAGGCACCACTGTGGTCTTCACCTTCCAGGCCTTCTCCAGTTCCTCTCTGAGGCCCTGGAGAATATATATATATATATATATATATATATATATATATATATATATATATATATATATATCTATATATATAGATATATATACAACACACCCACACCACACACACACATAATATATATATAATACACACACACACATATATATATACCTATATATGTATCTATATATGTATCTATATTATATATATATATATAATATATATATCTATATATATATATA